>JARFIX010000332.1:0-248671 GCA_036346125.1 Lycocerus yunnanus | reverse complement strand
CAAAAATTATTTGAATTTAATGATAAAAATATTTTATAGGGACCAGCGCCAATTATGTCTTACATCAAGGTGCCATAAAATTTGAATAACTACAACATATTATCCTTTAACTTAATATATTTATTTAAAATACTCAAATTATATAATTTAAGCATTCTTTGAGTTATATTTTTAAAATAACAAATTTTAAGTTAAAAAAATTAATCTACACAGTTAAAAAATTGTAAATCTTAGTTAAATAGTGAGAAAACCTTGTATAATTATTTTATACAGTAGACCCCCGCATATCTGACCTAAAAGGAACCCATTTCCGGTCAAAGCAAATTGTCAGATAATCGTGAAGGCTGAAATAGTTAAATACCAAAACATGAGATTTAAGCCTGCAATGACATCTTTTTATTTTTCATTATGATAACAAATTACAAAAATTCTAATAAAATATAGTATGTATTTACGTATTACGTAAATTTAAAAAATTAAATTTATTTACGTTTTTTGTTAGAGACTGCATTTGAATTGTTTTATTATATCATTTTTCTTTATTCTTTTAACATTTTGCACAATGAACAATACAATTTGTTACGGGAAAAATTCGTCTTCGGCGCACACACCCGTAGCAAAAGCCAAAAAGTGCCGACTAACTCGCCGTGAGGTCTTGGGTCGAACGAGAAAGTATAATTTTGAATTGCGTGCGCCGGAAAGGTCGAAATCGGGATGGTTTGATACTGAAACATAGAGGGCGCCACTATGTAGTCCTAGGTTAGATGGAACAATAATGTACCGCACACTAGATCGGTACAAACCTTTAAAACAAAATGAATACTTAAATTCGTTATACTTTGGTAAAACTCAATTCTCCGCTTCACTTTACAAGACCAGGACCTGTAAAAGTACAAAGAAACAAACACAAGTTCGGTAAAATAACACTATAATATTTGACGAAAACACAGTATATAATACAAATAATTCGGTACACAAAGATAACAACAAAACAAGTAAATTGTATCATTTACAATTTGGAATAATTTCTAAATGGAGTGCACTCGATATCGATATTTTGACATTAAAATTGACGGTATAAAAAACCTATTCTTAACATTAAAATTTACTAAATTAAACAAACATAAAAATATCCACTTGACATTTATGATTTTTCAAAAGTGACAGTTCTTCAAACTTACTAGGTTAAGTCCAACGACCGCAGATGGCGTTCGTGGTTTTAACTTTGAATAAATTAATGTTCAAACAAAAGTGACGAAACAAATATAAAAAATGACGGTATAAACACTTGATGCACTGTTGACACAAAGTTAAATGGCGTAAATAACTAACCTTTAATCATTATGGTCCACAGCTTGGCGATTGAATTGGTTTTACGGCGGTAACTAACATCGAAATTGGTTGCAATGACTTTAAGGGTCATTGACTTCTTGAACGTAAAATTAAGGTCGACTTGCGCTAATGCAGGTGGTTTTCTAGACACGGTGATAAGACGATAATCCCTAACGGAGGGTAATTCTTCCAAACGGAAACGACAAAACGGCATAGTGCTCAACATAAAATTCCCCTATAGCGGGTTTCCAGGTGTGAATCATCACACAACGATAGCGATACGATACGGTAAATTGGCACTGGCTTAAAACGATAATATACACCGGTCAGATGTACACAACGCTAGCATTGGTTGCCTCAAACAAAACGAACGGTATTACATTTTTAACGAAAAACTGAAGATGGTAAAATTTAGCTTTAACAGTGTTACACGGAGTGGATTGTTTGAAGGAACAAAACCGACTGACGATAACGATATTAAATTATAAACGGAACTGAAGATGTTAAAATTTGATTTAACGTGTTAAACACGGAGCGACTTGTTTCTCAAAAGCTCGAACCGACTGACGATGCATGCAAATCACGCAAGAGGTGTAATAACGGAAAACGAAACTTAAGCGGTAACGATCTGGTTGGTTAGTCTCAAGGTAACACTTGGCTAACCATTCCGAACCAAAGCGAACACAAAAGATAAAATTAGACGGACTGAAAGAATCGAAACCTTGAACATAAAATGATAAATTGAATTAAATTTATCTAACTGAATGCAAAACTTATTTCTACGGAATAAAAATTGAGCGATAAAGAAATTAACTGAAATTTGTAACTTTTAAGTTTTTAACGAAATTTGCATTAGGGCACCGTGCACTACCCTAGGAAATGAAGTCACGTGACAAATTAAATGCAATTTGAACACAATATTTTCTCTTTTGAATTTTTTCCCTAATTTCGCAACCTTTTAACTTTATTACCCTAAAGCATTAATTTTATTAAGATTTATTGTATCATATTATATCATATAGCTGTGAAAGTGTTCCTTAAGAAAATATTTTAACTTTGGTTTGACTGCCACTGGTAGTTACAAAACTGGAATAACAATTTTGTATTTAAATGAAGAAATTGGATGGGGTGGTGCTTATGCTGAAGTATACAGTTCAACTGTGTATTCAAAACACTCAAATTTTTATTAAAATTAAATTTAGGTGCATTTAGCACCGTATCTAGTGCAAGCTTGTTCTCCACACCCAAACAAATATCAATCCCGTCGAAATTAGCTTTAGAAGGTCATTGGGTTAAAACCTTAAACCTTCTTAATTGAAGATAAAATTTAACTGGGGGGAAAAAGAGGGGTTGTTAAAAACATCAATTTATTTATGTAAGGTTCAGCAAGGCGACTTGGGCCTCAGTTTTTACCACAACATTCACAAATAAAAACTCATTGTCTTCAGATTTAACTACCTTTGCGGTTTAAGGGATGGGTTTTTCAATTTAAAAAAACCCAAATTAAGGCTTTGAACTTTTAAAATTTAAAATTTTTCCAAAATGCGAAAGAACAAAACCCTTTTTTGAAAAAAAGAAATTATAAATGATTACGAGAAACTAAGTCCAAATCTAAATATTAATTATGTTAGTTCAGCAGCTACAAAAGCTGAAACTCGAAGCACGATAAATATCGAACAGTGAAAGATCATTACAATTTTCATT
The DNA here is from genome assembly GCA_036346125.1 of Lycocerus yunnanus. Classification (NCBI taxonomy): domain Eukaryota; kingdom Metazoa; phylum Arthropoda; class Insecta; order Coleoptera; family Cantharidae; genus Lycocerus; species Lycocerus yunnanus. Next base: position 245,635 of record JARFIX010000332.1, on the reverse strand, counting down.
AGTAACGAGTCAATAATAAAGTTGCAGGTCTGAAATAAAAAATCACTTTGCAGTCAATGCTAAAATTTTACAAAATGAAAAACAAAGATATAAAGGTTTTTTTTTTATTTGGTACTTTACTATGTATATTAACAACATAAACAGTATCTTAGTAACTTATGAATTTAAATGTACATAAATTCCTTTAATTTTATTTTGTTGTGCAAAAATTTCAAACACTTATCATAAAGTGCACACAAAGTTCAAAACATTTTGAATAAATCCAGAAAACAAACGCGAAAAGAACCCAGTCCAAACCATTATTGATTATCATGCCGATTAACTATTACTGAATTTTTAATTTTTTGGATATTCTATTGGGGTATATACTTCACCATACGAAGTTAGCACCGCAATTTCTTTTTCGAAATATGTAAGTTGTCCTACAGTTTGATATTTGCCATTAGGAATAAGTGGAGGAAATTGCGTTTCATCGATGAAAAAGTTGCAAACGTGATATGTGGTATCCTGAAAATGAAAATATTTTAATGCTTTTTTTATTACCAAAAAGTTATTAGCTACCTTATAGAAGTAAAAATCTGTTAGGTTACCACATTTTAGTGTTTGCTTCAATCCTAATGCGTTTGAGTCCAAAGCTTTTTTACATTGACTTGGAAACGAATCGGAAAATGTCGATACTCATTACTCAAAATCTTATGAACTTGTACAACTATCTAAAAAATATGAGAATTTTTACTGATATGTTGCAATTGGTTATTTAAATTCGATACGAAACCGAGACACGTAGTAATAACAAACATAATACAATATCTGACGGTGTCAAAATTCTATATGGTGGCCTACAATTATGTTCTCTTTTTGTATGGATAGTGTATTTATTTAAAAATATTGCCACGAATAGGCCTATGCAATTTTATTAATCTGACATCTTGTTTAATCTGTTTTTGTTTTACCTCGACGTCATCCTTCAGGTCAATTTTCAGGTTTCCAGTACCATTATGGAGTATGGTAGTACGATTATATTTAAACGGCTTAATTTCAAACATGTTGAAAACATTTCGATCGTAACTCGTTACCTCGATTCGAACATTTTTAATTTTGTATCCACGTTGATGAAACTAAAAATCAGTTTTTTGAAGAAATACCTTCTAGTTATGACTTACTATTTTGAATACGAATATGATATCATAAAACGCAAAATTATAGGTGAAGAAGCTATGAAAATGTCTTTGGCTTTTATTATATTTGTATGTCTTTCTGAATTATAAGCAGAAATGATGTTAAAATTAAACATCACCTTGGACAAAAGTCCTTCATTAGAAACCACATCTTTAATAATTAATACCACTGCACATGCCAAAATTAAATTTCTCATTATTTTCACTTGGTTTCTTTAAAATTGTAAGTGTGTGAATTCAGATAACTGCACTCTTTGACAACAATTTCAACAGTTATACATATTATGCACAATGACAAAAATAAATAGACAAGCATCATTAATATTTAGCAAACATCCGAATGACATTATGCATTAATGTTATTTTTTAGTAATAATAATAATATAGTAGGTCAAGTAATTTTATTATCACCTTGACATTTTGAACTGCATTTTTGACATAGGATGAATCGATCTACGGATGTTGGGTCACTGCCTTTACAACAATTCTAACGAATATTAAACTTTCTTGTAATGCTATGGTTACATTCTAGTTATCATTAAATATGTATTTATTTTTATTATAAACATTTATCTACATATTAGGTATGAAGAAGAGATTATGTTTTTAGCCGCAGACTGAGATCATCGTAAATTTTTCCTTATAGTTATGAATCCAGTTTCTTAATTCCTTGCTGCCTGAAGGAAAGTTTAAAACCACAGGAGCAGGAAATTCTGAATAATAATTTAAAATAAAATAAGTTACTGGGTAAAAATAAAAGATCCTCTTGCGAGGGAGCTTTACCAGAACTGGGATAATCTTTCACGGATTGGAGAGAATTTAAATTAAATAAATGCATTTTATTTATTTTAAAGGCTATGAACAAGCGCTTTCATTCGTATTAATCTTGACATAGCCGGGATTTGTGAGGTACATGCCATGTGAAGGTTGATCTTTCTTTGTTGTTTTTATTGGCATTAAATTTTTACTATAAGAAATGGTTAAATAAAATTTGTAACACCGTGTGCATAGATATAATTAATATGCATGATCAAAACAAATCTTAAAGTTAAACATGCAACATTCTAGCATTCCTAATATTAATTCAATTTTCCTATTTATTATTGTAGAGATCTTTGAAAATGTTTAATTATTTAAAAAATTTTTTTTACAATTAATAAGTTTGTGAGGTACATACCATGTGAAGGTTGTTCTTTCTTGGTGGGCAACATTACAGGTGGAAATCGGAATAGGTAACATGCATGAATAAAAAAATTAGTTAAAACAGTATTTTCCGATTAATCTAATATATTAAATATCAAGTCAGCAAAAATAACTTCTATTTGTTGTATTTTGTTATAAATAATCGATTTTAAAATTGAATAATAATTTAAATAAATTATGTGACCATAAACGCATCGCCATTGGTTTGAAGTCATACGGCTTTATTATGCGCGGCATTGTGTTTACTCGTATTTCGTGCTGCAAAAAGTTGAAACGTAATAACGCCGAGTTTGTTTTTAAATAATTTTTTAATTGCTTTATCGATCTGACTGAAAGTGGTTTTCACAAGCCCAGTTCGATAATTTGCCCAAAATAGACGCATTTACAATGTGTAATTTTTGTGAACAATCCTGATTTTGTTTTCGCCGAAATTAGAGGCGTAAAAGCAACAAGGTAATTGTAATTTATTTTTCTGTAACTATGTACTTACGTTAAAATGATCCTCACAGCAATAAACTCGTGAGTTTACAGTTAATTTTTTATATTTGCATTCGTCCCTTTTCATTACTTTACACCACTGCTTCCTGGCTCTTGCTTCTCTCGGAACATTAAAAAACAGCATATTTGATTTTTTTATTGTAGTGTTCTTACATTTCGGAACAAAATACTTATAGTTCGTCTTCTTGTTGGTTTCCATGATAATGTACGTTGGGGCAAAATTAATGAATTAATTCCGCCGTTATCACCATCGTAGTACAGGGATTGATAAAGAGAATCTGTTAAGATTCTATTTCTACGACCATCGCGACCAGAAGGAGAAATATAGGAGCTAAAAAGAGACTTTGAGTAGCGTAGTTTGTTGCCACCACTCCTCTGAGAGGAAGAAACCAGGGTATCGGAGGACGTGGAATCAAACCATTTCTTGCTTTCACTAAATTTCACTTCTTGTGACCAACTTTGGGGATTGGACACAAAACGAATTAAACTAACATGACTATTCATTTATTGATAGCTAATGCTTAAACATAAATCTACCCAAAGTATTCAAATGTCCGCCAGGCACCAAATCGAAATTTGATGTGAAAATCGCGCCACGGCTACTCGAGGGTAAGGCTCCCAGAAAGGCACAGTGTTTACGACCGACCGAACCTGCTCCCAAGACAGTACAGACTCACCTGCGTACGCACGACACAAACACGTGGTGCCTGATTCGTCTGATTTCTCCACGGTGGCCGTCATCCCGATTCATTAACACAGAGCCAGGCAGAAAGAGTTTTAAGTTCCGGCCAGACCCAGCGTGTCAAAACAGACCGAGCGCAAAAGAGTTTTAAGGCTCGGACCTGAATCCTAACAGGTACACGCCCACCGTTTTTCAAAAATACACAAGCCCCCTCACCACGACAAGGTTAGCCACATTCGAGGGGGTAATTTAATGATTTTTGTATTCCTGCTTACTGTCAATCTAACCTATTAGTATGGTTTCGCTGTATGGCAAAAAGCACCCAACCTTTTGAAAGATCAAATCGTGGTCTGAATTATGTACTGAAATCGCCATAAATTTGCTTTAGGTATCTAAGTTCTCGAAGAAACTTAACAGAACGAATATAAGTAATTATGATAAAACATTTCTGAAACAATCTTTTTCGCCACAACAATATTTGTGATTTAATTTGATATATTTTAAAACGATAAATGAAACTTTTCAAACTTTTGAAGCTGTTGGAACAATACCAACAAAGAGCTGTTATAAAAACTTAAACGAAAAATTACTTAAAATTATTTTTCAAATCTGAAATTAAAGAATTAACCAACGTATAAGATTTTCGTAATATCAAACTTCGTTATAACGCGAATCGACTGTAATTATGAGTATAATTTGTTTTGTTATTTTTTTATTTTCGGTAATAACTTGGTTTACAATACGCCATGCTTAAGTATGGTGATATTATTCAACCTTTGATAAGAACCTAATCATAAATGCTGTATTATATTATGATAGGAGTATTATAATATATTCAGTTGATTTCATATTGCAAAAAAGCATTTTATTATAAGCGAATGCAGTACTACAATAGTTTCACATAAAATGAGTATTTCTTCCAAATAAATCTCATCATTTTGGGAACTGCATTAATCTGTCATTCCCAAAAAGACCATCATTGGTTGGATAATCGAAACACCATCATTCACTTGTTTGAATGGAAATACAATGACATAGCAGACGAGTGCGAACGGTTTCTTCAACACAAAGGATATGCAGGAGTGCAGGTACTTTATAATTAAATCTCGAAAGAGTTTTCAATAACATTTTCCAGGTTTCTCCAGTTTCGGAAAACGCTGTGATCCCAAACCGTCCATGGTGGGAACGCTATCAACCAATAAGTTACACCTTACATACTCGTTCAGGAACCGAAGCCGATTTCCTCAACATGACAAAAAGATGCAACAGTGTAGGAATTCGGTAAGCAAAAGCTTGCAATTTTACCATTGTGTCATCACCAAAGTTTTTTTAGAATTTACGCCGATATTGTTCTCAATCATATGAGCCGAGGTCATTCAACCCAAAGAGGTACGGCTGGAAATATTGGAGAACCTGGTAGCCAACAATTCCCAGCAGTTCCTTACGGACCTTCAGATTTCAATTCGTTTTGCTCCATAGAAGATAGCAACTACAAAGACAATGCAATTGCGGTGCGAAATTGTCAACTTGATCATTTAAACGACTTAAACCAGGTACTCAGTTCTAATGTCTACACTTTAAAATTACTGCGCAAATTTCAGGGCAAAGAGTATGTGCGAGATAAAATCGTACATTTTTGTAACCATTTGATAGACTTGGGAGTGGCAGGATTTCGAGTAGACGCGGCAAAACACATGTGGCCAGGAGACTTGGAAATCATTTACAACAAATTTAAACACTTAAACACTGATTTTGGATTTGCTCCTGCTTCGAAACCATTCATTTACCAAGAAGTTACTGATTTAGGTTTGTGGTCATTTTTGATACAACTCTATGCATCAATATTATTTTCAGGTGCGGAAGCGGTGTCGCGCGACGAATACACCTCCTTAGGAGTCGTAACAGAATTTAGACATAGTGCTGAAATTGGAAGAGTGTTCAAGGGTAGTGACAAATTGGCGTATCTTTCAAATTGGGGAACTGGTTGGGGCTTTTTGGATAGTATAAACGCGTTAATATTCGTCGATAACCATGACAATCAAAGACGATATAGAGGAGGAGGATCAAATGTTTTGACATATAAAAACAGTAAACAGTACAAGATGGCAACAGCTTTTATGTTGGCTCATCCTTTCGGAAAAACCCGCGAATCATGTCGAGTTTTAGGTTTGATAACACCGATGCAGGTAAATTCAAATTTTTTACTTGGGAACTTGAGCGACCAATGATTTTCAGGTCCACCTCAAGATAGCAAGGAAAATATTTTATCCCCAATCATAAACCCGGATGACACATGTGGTAACGGTTGGGTATGCGAACACCGATGGCGCCAAATTTACAATATGATTATTTTTAAAAATACAGTAAAAAATACTGATTTGAAAACTGGTGGACAAATGGTGATCAGCAAATTGCTTTTTGCCGTGGAAATAAAGGATTTGTAGCTTTTACAAACAGGGTGACTTAAAAGAAGAACTAAATACTTGTTTGTCTAGTGGTGTTTATTGCGATGTCATTAGTGGAAATGTCGACAAAAGTGGTCAATGTTCGGGAAAAATTGTAACTGTTGATGTAAACGGAAAAGCGAATATTAAAATTGGTGCTGATGGAGAAGACGGTGTTTTAGCCATTCATGTTAATGCTAAACAAAATTTAGTAGAGAAATTTCCTTTTTTGTGTAATTAATTTTATTATGCCAGTTTGGTGTTTTTGTTTTCTTCTTTCTCGGGAGTTTCATCTTATAATCTGCCAAGATAATTTTGCATTTCCAAATTTCCAATAGCGGAAATGCTTTTTTTTCTTGATTCCTTTGGGACACTAATATGCAGATGTGTATGGGGTAACATCTTCTGCATTATTTTCTTAGTTTTCTTAGTGGTTTTCCTAGCCCTAGGTGAATGTGGAAATAGGATTTGATGATAAGATTTATAAATTAAGATGAAGTATAAATCTTACGTAGAATTAAATGAAATCTTAACAATTAATTGTGTTTATGTTTTGTGTTCCGTTTATTCTTTTATCTCTCGACTCGTCGAATTAAATATTGAATAAAATATTTTAAAAATTACAAGTTCTATAAAATTTGAAAAATTTTCCAACTTACATTTTAGTCTAGTACCCCATTGCGCATAAGTGCACAAGATAACATCAGCTAAACTATCCCTAAATAAATGAAAATGGATGAAAATCTTTTAAAATTGAAATCAAAAACTATATTGGAAAATTTTTTTAAATAAAATAAATTGATATGTGTTTTGACAAACCCATATCGACATATTAGATTCTAATACTGAATGTCACTAAGTAAACAACAAATTATTCAACAAAAGTTTTATATTTCAAAAAAACACAAGATTACCTTTTGCACCGTTCATGGCTTTTGGACCTAATGAAATTATAGGTTTGCTCACGCTTTTTAAAAATTCATCAACAAAATCCAAGAACATTTACAATTAATAATTAAATATAATGCATGAGTTTATATACAGGGGATCCCCGTAACCATGGTAAACCTTTGAGGTGGTGATAGAAGACACTTCTTTAAGATATATTTTTAAAATAAAATTTTTGTCCTAGTCCAAACCCTTGGGGAGTACCCTCCTTTAAAGCAATTTTTTGAATTTATGTCTTCAAAGACCATAACACCGTAACTATTGACTTTTTGGTATCAATAGATTAGTAATTTTTAAAGATAATTTATTTATCTACAAACGGGTTTATAACCTCCTATTGTCTAGGATAAACGAATTTGGAGTTATGAATTAAATTAAGAGAAGAAATGTAAAAAAATTCCAAGTTATATTTTTTTTTTTTGTTGCTAACCCTGTATGTTTAAAAAAACTACTTACAAAAAACTAACGGCTCAATTCGGATAGATAATTTAAGGGCTATAACTTTAGTCTACTAAAATTTTTTGGAAAACCAACCGATTTCACAGAAAATTTCGAAATAATGAACAAGGTCGGTACCAAAAATATCAAAAGTCCGGTACGTGGCGTCAAACCAAACTTGTCGAATAAAAATGCATTTCAGATGGATCCATAAGTTTCCAACCTAAGTACTTAATTATTAAACTTCAGCCAAACAACACAGGAAAACTTATATTAAATATAAACAGGTACAAATATCAATCTCCCGGTAGTTTCTAAAAAATACTACGTAAGAATCAATCCCATTCCCAGGTAGTAAAATATTTCACATTAAAAATAGTATTGGTGGAGGTAAAATAAAATTGCACTAAACCGTACTAGAACAAAGTGTAAAATGATATCAAATCGACCCGCTTACGATATCAAAAGCATAATTTGTACATTCGACAATTTCTACGTAGGTAGAGTCGAACAGAAGAGCGAATATTCTGAATTATGTCGCAGAATTAATAGATTTTGTTACAAATCGCAAGCATTTACTAAATAATAAAATATGGTACCGAGGCTAGATCAAATTAGACCCTAAGCGTCTACCTTGACTAGTCAAAATTGTTTCATTAGAACGTAAATTTACAGCATTTACAAAATTTGCCTAAGCGAACATTTTTAATGCCATTTGCGAATTATAAAATATCGTACAGAAAAAGTAAACTGGGCTAAGTCAAGTTGGCCCTGTTCAAATCTTTCAATATTAATCTTCTTTAATTAAAAAATATATTGTATTTATTTATAATGTTACTTAAAATATGTCCCGCGTTAGATGATGTTGACCTACACCAAGTCTTAAAATAAAAAAAAATAGTATAATAAAATTTGCATTAAAATTCTTTCATAATTTTGTTGAATTTTTGCATAACGTTGAATCTTTTTTCATTCGAAAGATTACGCAAATATTCAAGCACCGATGATTCCAAATCAAAGGAGTCCACATTTTCAGACATTGATGCGTATGAGTTTCCACTTTCACATGTTTTGAAAGAATCCTCATCCGTTTCCGATTTAGATGTGGAACTAGGCATAGAAAATTCTTTCCAAGATTCTTCACTACTCGCACCTCTACTTTGTGCTTTGGGTCGTGGTTCCCAGCTCTCTTCATAATTCCAAAGGTTCAAGATTTTCATTGCAATATGAGTTGTCCGCTACTTCTGGGGAAAGCTCAGCATTTCCATAATTTTGATTTGGTTCCTAGTATAAAAAAACAAATTAATAGAATCTGTTGACCAAAAAATTTCTTCAAATAAAATTTTTTTAATTTACAGAATTAATTTTAAATTACTTACGCTTATGTGTGCAAACCGTGCGTTCTCAAACTGTCGGCACATCTCTTTTTCTGTCGCACTTCGGCCGATATAATAAGTTCCCCGCATGACTTTTTTATGTGCGGTTGCTAGTAATGGATTGTAAGTGGGGTAATTGCTCTACAAATTAAAAAATTAACTTTTGTAAGAAAAAAAGCTGATTTGTCAAATCACGTACGTTATCCCAATTTTCAGACTGGTGATTCTCTACGACTACTTGGCATATTGGTCGTTCTGGAGGTACGGAGGCACTAGTTGGCAATTCCACTGGAATTTCTCGCGGACGAGCAGGTTCATTTAAATATTCTTCTTTGTGAGTTTTTGATATGTGGTAGGGCAATTTCGATCGTTTAACTTGTGCTTTGCAATACTTACAAGCAATCGTTTCTCGGTTGTAGTTCGATATTTCCATATTACTGAAAGGCCTAAAATAAAATATTTTTAAATATATAATTAAAAGTAAAAAAATAATTAATACAACTTACATTTTGAAAATAATAAATGTTTTAAGATTTTGAGAGTAATAATAAATTTATAAGTCAATACAATGAATGAATGATTTTCTGGAAAGACGAATTTGTCTATTTTATACAACCATTTCAAATTTATTAAGTTGGTATTCGTTTTGATGGATATCTGCAAACTCGCAGATTTTCTTAATTAAACGATGTGTGCAAACTTGATTCTCCTTATTCTCATAGCCAACCTCCGAGCCTGAAAAAGTTATCTTATTGAAAGCAAGAAATAGAAACTAGATCGATTTTTTTTAGTTTCAATGGTAAATGGTAATGGGTTCGGAGAGCAAACGATGAGCGGTTTTATTATAAGTGCTACATTATTTATTAACCACCCTGTAACCATCGAAGAAACTGGGGAGAAAAAATTGGGATTAACTACAACAGTAATATCCCTTCCCCCATGGCTTAAAAATGAAACAAATTAATTTCACTTGAGTATGTCCCACAATGAGAATATCTCACGAAACTAACCAATCCGAACACTTGTATAATCCAACCTATCAGAAACTCTTATTTTTACTTCCCATGCTAACGCCATCTACTTATCAAGAAAAAGGATGACAAAAAAGATGCACGATGTTTCTTTTTAGCTTTTATATTTTTTAAGAACTCCAAGATCTGAGGGTATTCCGAATGTAGGGTTAAGAAGTACAGCTCAAGGCCGCAGGAGAGCAATAAGCAAGGTATGCAACTGTGCATGTACTGTAGGCGGGTCGACAGTGACTAGCGGTGGGGAGATACTAGTCGCTCCCTGACACACGTCGGGCCAATATCCACATTTTGCCGAGTTGGACCGTTCTTGGCGGAAGTTTTTAACAAGCAAAAACCTCCGCTCCGGGCGCTACAAGCGGTTTTGACAAAATTTACAAAAATTGATATTTAAAGATGCATATCTTGTAAGTATTCATATTTTTATGTTGAAGAGTTAGATGATCCACAGTAAAATAGTAATTTAGATTTAATCAAAATCGGAAAGAAATAAAATTTTGTTTCAGGTGATTAAACATTTTCGATACTTGTTTCCTGTTTATAACAATAAACCCGTATTCTGTAATATGTACTACACATGGATTTGTTGGAGTAATGTAACAACAAATGATGATGATATACGTACCTATATACCTATAGTATGTAGTACATTAGAACTAAAAGCTTTAAAAAATGACCTAGCTGATAAAATTCAGTCCTCTATGTTAATTTTAATCAGTCGACTTCAATCTACGGCATTATCTTGTATGAATATTGTATAAATAAGTTCAAAATGAAAAATATAATTTTTCTGCTGGCAATAACAATATATTGTCCAAGGTAACGAACTTTTAATTTTGAATATTAATGCACAAGGGATATTTTTTTGTTAATTTAAATTAGTATTTTTATTTTAAATTCCATACCGATTTGAGGTCAAATTTTAAATAAGCTAAATAAATAGATTTAAAAAAATTTATAAAACTTATTTGAAGAAAAATTAAGATATATTTAAATAAGTAAAAATTATACACGCCAATATTATTGTAAAATTATCCAAAAACTTTGTTTTTAATTAGGCTTCCGCTGTTCTTCTATCTTCGGTTGCCTTGTCATCTTAACCAAAATATTCTTTTTACTCCTGATATGAAATAGTTATTTATGCACCAAGGCGTAAGTGCTACTTTTTGGGTCGAGAATGTTTGTAGCTGAGGCGGAGCCGAAGCTCACAAAATTATTCGAGATTCGATTCGAGCAGAAAAACGTCCTACGTCCGGTAGGCTAGGTGGTTTTACGCTAAATTATCGATAAATCGCTCTAATTAATTAATTAAAAATCGATTAGAACCGTTGCGCCTCTGTGTTCTTTGTCGGATTTTTGTTCGATTTTTAAGAATAAACGTCCACATTTTTTGTCTCACGCTTTTGCATCTCTCTCGATTGCACGTCGAACGAGGCAGACGGAAAACGAGTCGCGTCGATTCGCGATTCGAAAAATTTTCAAAATTAAATTAAATTATTACGACGTTTGACGTTTGCTTTTTTTTGCATTTTTTGAGGTAAATTCGATCGGGGCGGGCGGGGAGAATTTTGGGGGCGAGAGGGTACGTGCGGAGCGGCAGAGTCCGACGAGTCCGTACGTACCCGTGACGAGCAAGGAGCAAAATTTACCCGAAATTTTGCAAAAGATCGAATTTTGTTTGACGTTTGACGAGGGTCGACATCTTGCGGGTAAATTCGATTGGGGCGGGCGGGGTGCAATTTTCGAGGCGCGAGGGGTACGTACGTGAGCGTCAAAGTCCGACGAGTCCGTACGTACCCATGACGAGGGCCATCGAGCAAAATTTACCCGCAAATATTTGCGAGGAAAGGTCGAATTTTGTTTGACATCCGACGAGTGCCCATTAAATTACCAGGCGGGGTAGGAGAAAATTTCGAAAAATTACATTTTTGGGAAATTTTGCAAATGCGAGGCGACGAATGGCTTTGGGAGACCGAGCCGCATCTGCGCGATGTAATTTTTCGCACGTGGTAGAGTAGGAGGAAGATATGAGCAATCAAAGTCGAACGTCGGACGAAATTTTACATTTACCTTCTCAAATTGCAATCTGTCGTGATCGAGAAAGATTTTCGAGACATGGCGGCATAGAAAATCGTCGACCGCATGTGGAAGAATGTGTTGCAAACTCGAAACGCCGCTTACGCAACATCCTATATAATTAAAAGTACAAATATGCAAGATGCACTTTTGTGAGGTTAAAATATGTCAAAGTTGAGGGTGATTGGATTTGTTAAATTTCATCATTTGCAATCGATTAATTATAAATACGAGGCCACGGATCGACGGCGGATGTGTGAAAGAACGGTTTCGTCGACAAGCACCCGAAGGAATCGTCAAACTATGTGGATAAAATTTGCAACAAAGTGTAGCGTTCGGGTTGAAGGTGTGTGAAAATTTTTCCATTTTTCACCGTTTTACCGATGAAAATTGAAGGTGCGTTGGCGTAGTTTGCGGTTAGAGTGGTGTTTTAAGATGGTTTTCGTTTTAGGTGCAGAATTTTCAAAGAAAATTAAGTTGGTCGTTCTTCCGAGGGCCCGACGACAATTTAGAATCGAAATTGTTTGGAGGTTTTTCGAGGTTTCGTCGTCAAAGGAGGCGAATTTCACGTCGAAATTTTGCACACGGGTGCGCGGCGCGACGTTTTCGGAGGATCTATAAAAAAAATTTGCAAAATTCCATCAAAACCTTCCATCGAAGGACCTTCTGTACTTCTCAAACATGTAGCGTATAGGTGCAATGGAGGTTTTTCATTAAACTAGGACGAATTCAAAGTTGAAATTTAGGCTGCCGATGGCTTTTGCGGTGCTCTTGCAAAATATGCAAAAAAATTCGACAAGAATGAAATTTTTAGTTGACCCGAAGCACCATTTGCAATTTCTAATTCGGAACGGAAGAAGGTTTTCGAGAGGTTTTTTCGTCTACGGTGCCCAATTTTACGACCAAATTTTGCATACTAATGCGCAGAGCGGTCTTCTCCGAGAATCTAAAAGAAAATTTAGCAAAATTTCATGAAAACTTTCTGTCGAAGCACTTTTTGTACTTCTCGAACAAGCATCGAATAGGTTCGATGGAGGTTTTCTATTAAACTAGGACGAATTCAAAGTTGAAATTTTGCTTTCCTATGGGCACTGCGGTGCACATGAAGAATATGTAAAAGTTTCAAAGAAAATTTAATTTTAAGTTCACCCGAACCATAATTACTAAATTCCAATTGGAAACGGATGAAGGTTTTCGATAGGTTTTTTCGTCTACGGTGCCGAATTTTACGTCGAAATTTTGCATACTAATGCTTGCAGCGATCCTCTCGGAGGATCTAAAAGAAAATTTAGCAAAATTTCATGAAATCTTTATGTCGAAGCACTTTTCGTACATCTCAAACAAACATCGAATATGTTCGATACAGAGGTTGTAAAACTTCAAGGTGAAGGAGTGAGTTTTTGGATAAAACTCTGAGGAGCTTTTCGAATTGCGTGGCGAGGCACCGTCGATAGAAAGGAAAAAAATTTGAATTTCGAAAATTTTCGAAAAAAATTTCGGGTTCCATCTTTCGGAAAATTTCGTCGAGTGCTTGCCGCTAGATCAATGCGTTCCGAAACTGATCGCTCATCTTAGTCGAGTGTCGTGCTTGCAAAAATTTTAAGTATTTTCGTCGAATTCGTGCCGTGGGACGCAAGAACGTACGAAATTTTGAGCATTTTTCGAAATTTGCCAACTTTGAATTAAATTTGCGGGCAAACCAAGAGGAAATTTATACGAAAATTTTTGAGAAAAACGAAGAGGGGCGATAGGGGAATACGCACTTTCAATTTATTTTAAAATCGCGACAAATTTTTTTCGGCCGAAAATCCTCAAAGGGGGTACCCTTTGAAATTAAAAAAAAAATTTTCAAACGCGTTTAACGTAGTCCGCGGTGCTCGGACAAAAAATTTTATTCTTAGCTTTACGGTGTGGGACCGCGAGACGGTTCCGCTCGACTTTTTAAATTATTCATTTATCTATAAGGAAGGGACGCTACGGAGTTTTAAAAATCCGCTCAAAATTTCGACCTAAAAGACGTGTTTCGCTTCAAAGGGTAAAAATATTTAAGAATTCTTCTCGACTTTCGGATAGGCGACGACGATTTGCGCATTTTTGCGTACTTGACATTTTGGCGAAAAACGCTTAATAAGGCCGCAATTGAATAAAGAAGCGGGACGACAAAATTTTCGATTCAAATCTCCGCAGTTTTGAGTGTAAATCGAAACGGTGAATTTTCGTCGTAATCCGACGGTTTTTCAAAAAAATTTGTATAAGCTTTTCGAATTATTTCGACGCGCGGGATCGGTTGAAACGATAAAAAAAATGAAAAGTGAAAATTTCGAAAAAACCTTTTTTATGAATTACATTTAGTGGTGTTGGTGGCAAAAGTTTTGTACGCATTTCGTTAGAATTTGGACGCAAAAAAGTTAAAGAAGGTTTAGAGTGCACAAGGCGATTATTTAATTTATCGGAGCCGGATAAATAAAGGAGGAATGTGCACCGCAAGCACGCGAGGTCGCCGGGCGTCCGGTCGAGAGAGAGGCCCGGTGGGCGTGTAGACGCGACCACCAAGCCGTGACGGGTGTCGACGCAAGTTGCTCGGTTCGACCCCTCTTTCGGGTAAAAATTTGCGTGGATCTTTGGGAGTTTTGGTCATCGAATTGTGTTGCGGATGCATCGTTTCGATTAAAATAACGCTTTAAATTATTGTAGTCGACGATGTTTGACGTAATTAATACATAATCACGTTCTATTCAATTTTTCGTTTAAGAATCGTATTGCGTTTTTAAAGCGATGCCCATTATGTAAGCTTAAAAATTCCGACGTGCGACTTTGCTTACCCACCCACCAAAATTTCGACAATATTTTTTGTTAATTAATTAATATTTTTTATTTTGTCGAATATTCGGCCAAAATATTTGCAATTAGATAAGAAAATACTAACTAACGAAACCAAGATTGGACGAAAGATACGTACCGTCTTTCTTCTATACTAACGAATATAGTAAGTATTTTAAAAGTAAAAAGGAAAATTGGCACGACTATAGTGTTTTTCTATGAAACCTGATAAAAGTACTTTAATTAAATTTCGATAGAGGACGTTTATTTTTAAGATAGTAATTTTGCGTGTAGTTCATGTACACAACTATTCGATTAGTTCTAATGAATACGTCTAACGTGTGCAACTTGCCTTACGTCATAATGACGTTTGTCAAAAATTATGACATTGAACTATTGAATAAAAAAGAGGAAAGAAGGTTCGTTTAAATATATTTTGAGAATATATGGAACCATAGATAAAATACAAATAGAGTTGCTTGATTGAATTGCCAGTGGCGTAACACAAAACCACAACCAAATAAGTTGTTGACAAAAAAGGTGGATCTTTCGCGAAAATGGTGGATCCGTCGGTAGGTTAGAGTTAGTTTTTGTTACTTTTTCTAGAGCTGCACACCAAAAAGGTGCATCTTTCGCTAAAAAGGTGGATCTTTCGCGAAAAAGGTAGATCTGTCGGTAGGTTAGAGTTAGTTTTTGTTATTTTTCTAGAGTTGCATACCAAAAAGGTGGATCTTTCGCTAAAAAGGTGGATCTTTCGCGAAAAAGGTGGATCCGTCGGTAGGTTAGAGTTAGTTTTGTTACTTTTTCTAGAGTTGCATACCAAAAGGTGGATCTTTCGCGAAAAAGGTAGATCGGTCGGTAGGTTAGAGTTAGTTTTGTTACTTTTCTAGAGTTGCATACCAAAAGGTGGATCTTTCGCGAAAAAGGTGGATCCGTCGGTAGGTTAGAGTTAGTTTTGATACTTTTCTAGAGCTGGATACCAAAAGGTGTATCTTTCGCTAAAAGGTAGATCTTTCGCTAAAAAGTGGATCCGTCGGTAGGTTAGAGTTAGTTTTGATACTTTTCTAGAGTTGCATACCAAAAAGGTGGATCTTTCGCGAAAAAGGTGGATCTTTCGCAAAAAAGGTAGATCTGTCGGTAGGTTAGAGTTAGTTTTTGTTACTTTTTCTAGAGTTGCATACCAAAAAGTGGATCTATCGCGAAAAAGGTGAATCCGTCGGTAGGTTAGAGTTACATTTTGTTACTTTTTCTAGAGTTGCATACCAAGAAGGTGGATCTTTCGCTAAAAAGGTAGATCTGTCGGTAGGTTAGAGTAGTTTTTGTTACTTTTTCTAGAGTTGCATACCAAAAAGGTGGATCTTTCGCTAAAAAGGTGGATTTTTCGCGAAAAAGGTAGATCTGTCGGTAGGTTAGAGTTAGTTTTTGTTACTTTTTCTAGAGTTGCATACCAAAAAGGTGGATCTTTCGCAAAAAGGTGGATCCGTCGGTAGGTTAGAGTTGGTTTTGTTACTTTTTCTAGAGCTGTACACCAAAAAGGTAAATCCTTCGCGAAAACGGTGGATCGGTCGGTAGGTTAGAGTTAATTTTGATTGCTTTTTCTAGAGTTTCATACCAAAAAGGTGGATCTTTCGCGCAAAAGGTAAATCGGTCAGTAGGTTAAAGTTAGTTTTTGTAATTTTTTCTAGAGTCAATACCAAAATGATGGAATTTAAACCAATTTGCTATCGATTATCGGCAATAAAAAATAGCCTATGTGATGTACAAGCTTTTCTTCTATCTAATGGTCGCCCCTGCGGAGCGAAAATGGTGGATCGGTCTGTAGGTTAGAGTTAGTTTTTGTTACTTTTTCTAAAGCTGGATACCAAATAGATCAAATTTACTAAATCAAATCTGCGCGAAATAGGTAGACGGGGCTGTAGGTTACTGCCGTAGGGTGTCGTCACTTTCGTAATCGTAAAGTTTGCCGGCCATACGCGACGGCACCCGACGTGAAGCTTATTCTCGGCCCGCCACGCAGTACTTTTTCGGCCAAGTGTGCGTTTGTCCATTTAGCAATCGGGCGACACGTGTTCGCGTTACGCTCGAAGATTTCGCAATCGCAACCTTTTCCGGTTGCACGCGACGACGCCCAACGCGGGCGTCATTCTCCTTTCGCGAATCTGGCTCCCACCGTCCTCTCTCTCTTTTCTTCCCTCTCTTTAATGCTCCACTCACTTTCTACCCTTCTCTCTTCCTTGCCTCTCCTCTCATACCCCTTCCTCATCGCCTCCTCTTCTTTTCTCTTATCTCCACCTCACTCCTCCTCACTTTCTCCCCTTTCCTCTCTTCTTCTCCGCCTCCCACCCTTGCTCCCCGCCGCTCCCGCCCGCACAATAAGTACAACTACACTCACCGCTGATCCGCCCTGGTTGACCACTAGTCTATTTAATATTTTAAAAACTAATAAGAGTTTCAAAACCAAATTTAAGATTTCTTATCTTCAACGTAAGAACTAATTAATTTTGGTTAAAATTGGTTTATGGACACAACCTTTTTTAAGCTGTTTATTTAATATTAGTTTTTACAAAATATTTCAAAAACTAATAAGAATATTAAAATTAAATTTGGTATTTTGTATCTTTGTATTGAGACGTAGAGCTGATTAGATTTTGAGTCAAATTCGTCAATGGAAATCTTTTTTTTTTATTAATATAAATTATTTTTTGAATATTTAATAAAAGTATAATAAAGTCATGGGCATGACCACATCCGATTTTTAAAATTATGTTTCCGTATGCCAATTTACTTATACATATCTTCATAAAATTTAATCGACGCCAAAGACGGCTAAACTAATATGTTTTTATGAAATATAATTAAAATGCAATATTATAGGTTATATAGTAAAATCTGTAAGTCTGTAAGAACTTTGAATTTAGTGTATTATGTAATAATTTCAGAATATAATATTTGTTATAACTCCTTTAACACGATTTAAAATTTTGACTTTAATTTTTGAGGTTTGACTGAAGAATGGCTTGTCGGTCAACGAGCTACATACCATTTGACTCTTAGATCCCATGCGTTGAATATTCACCTTTTCGAGTTTTGCTTTGACTGGGGATGATTTTAGCCACAACGGGATGTACATACTTACCGGATGTTCATTTCTAAATTAGCCAGTCAAAATTACATTTGTTCTTGAGTAAATTTGAGAAAGAAAATCACGCCGATTTAGATAGTAATAAGGGGGATATTCAAAAGAAATATTTCAATTTTAAGTTTAACTCCCTCCTCACCAACTACCTTTACTATGAAATTTTGAGCAATACTCCGTACCTTTAAATACATTATATCACTTTAAAAGTGATAAAGGTCCTTGTTCAATTACCATAAGAAAAAAATTTAGTTGGCTAGTTTATTGGGCTTGGGGATTATATAGCTGTGAAAGGGTTTCTTAAGAAAATATTTTAACTTTGTTTAGACTTTCACTGGCAGTTACAAAATTGAATTAACAATTTCGTATTTAAATGAAGAAATTTGATGCAGAGTTACTTATGCTGAAGTATACACTCCAACTGTGTATTCAAAATACTATGGTTTTTATCAAAATTAAATTTCGTATCTAGGGCAAGCTTAAAGCTTCGCCACACGCTCAAACTTCATCATCTATGCCGTCGACAACACATTAGTTTTGAGAAGGTCACTGGGTTGGCAAACACTTGAACCTTCCTAATCAGAAAATAAACTTTAAGCGATGGTCCTCCGAACAATGAGTGCGTTGTTCAAGAAAGATCAATTTAATCTAGTGTAGGGGTTCAGTAAGGCGATCCTGCAGTTTTTAGCCTATCGATTCACAAACTCATCAACTCATTGTCTTCAGAGTTTAATGTATGGTATCTAGATGATGGGACCTTTGCTGGTAAAGCGGATAGGGTTTTTAACAATTTAAACAAACTGATTACTGGCTTTCAACATTTAAATTACATTTATATTTTAATTACATTTATTTTTTCAAAAATGCGAAATTTATATTAACGAAATCTTTTCTCTGAAAAAAAAAGGAATTATAAATGATTTCGAGAAACTAAGTCCAAATCTCGTGCAAAATTGCCAGTTCAGAAGCTACAAAAGCTGAAACTCGAAAACACGATAAATATCGAACAGTGAAAGATCATTACAATTTTTCATTAGTAACGAGTCAATAATAAAGTTGCAGATCTGAAATAAAAAATTACTTTACCGTCAATGCTAAAATTTTACAAAATGAAAAACAAAGATATAAAGGTTTTTTTTATTTGGTACTCTACTATGTATATTAACAACATTAACAGTATCTTAGTAACTTATGAATTTAAATGTACATAAATTCCTTTAATTTTATTTTATTGTGCAAAAATTTCAAACACTTATCATAAAGTGCACACAAAGTTCAAAACATTTTGAATAAATCCAGAAAACAAACGCGAAAAGAACCCAGTCCAAACCATTATTGATTATTATACCGATTAAGTATTACTAAATTTTTAATTCTTTGGATATTCTATTGGTGTATATACTTCACCATACGTAGTTAGCACCGCAATTTCTTTTTCGAAATATAAAAGTTGTCCTACAGATTGATATTTGCCATTAGGAATTAGTGGAGGAAATTGCGTTTCATCGATATAAAAGTTGCAAACGTGATATGTGGTATCCTGAAAATAAAATTATTTAAATGCTTTTTTATACCAAAAGGTTTTTACCTACCTTATAAAAGTAAAAATCTGTTAGGTTACCACATTTTAGTGATTGCTTTAATCCTATTGCGTTTGAGTCGAAAGCTTTTTTTACATTGACTTGGAAACGAACCGGAAAATGTCGATACTCATTACTCAGAAACTTATAAACTTGTACAACTACCTGAAAAAATAAAAAATTTTTATTAATATTTTGCAATTGGTTCTTTAAATTTGATCCGAAACCGTGACACGTAGTAATAACAAACATAAACAATATCTGACGATGTCAAAATTCTATATGGTAGCCCAAAATTATGTTCTCTTTTTGTGTGGATAGTGTATTCATTTAAAAATATTGCCAAAAATAAGCCTATGAAATTTTATTAATCTGACATCTTATTTAATCTGTTTTTGTTTTACCTCGACGTCATCCTTCAGGTCAATTTTCAGGTTTCCAGTACCATTATGGAGTATGGTAGTACGATTATATTTAAACGGCTTAATTTCTAACACGTTGAAAACATTTCGATCGTAACTCGTTACATCGATTCGAACATCTTTAATTTTGTATCCATGTTGATGAAACTAAAAATCAGTTTTTTGTAGAAATACCTTCTAGTTATGACTTACTATTTTAAATACGAATATGATATTATAAAACGCAAGATTATAAGTGAATAAGTTATGAAAATGTCTTTGGTTTTTATGAAATTTGTATGTCTTTCTGAATTATAAGCAAAAATGATGTTAAAATTAAACACTACCTTGGACAAAAGTCCTTCATTAGAAACCACATCTTTAACAATTAATACCACTGCACATGCCAAAATTAAATTTCTCATTATTTTCACTTGGTTTGTTTAAAATTGTAAGTGTGTGAATCCAAATACCTGCACTCGTTGGCAACAATTTCCACAGTTATATATATTATGCACGAGGACAATTGGTCAATAAATAGACATGCATCATTAATATTTAGCAAACATCCGAATGATATTATGCATTATTGTTATTTTTTAGTAATAATAATAATATAGTAGGTCAGGTGATTTTATTACCACCTTGACATTTTGATTATGTAACTTATTCAAAACTGTATTTTTGACATAGGATGAACCGATCTACAGATGTTGGGTCACTACATCTACAACAATTCTAACGAATATTAAACTTCCTGGTAATGCTATGGTTGCATTCTAGTTATCATTAAATATGTATTTATTTTTATACTTTTAATTATTTTTATCTACATATTAGGTATGAAGAAGGGATTATGTTTCTAGCCGCAGGTTGAGGACATCGTAAATTTTTCCTTATAGTTATGAGTCCAGTTTCTTAATTTCTTGCTGCCTGAAGGAGAGTTTGAAACTACAGGAGCAAGAAATTCTGAATAATAATTTTAAATGAAATAATTTACGGGTTAAAAATGAAAGACCCTCTTACGAGGGAGCTTTTCCAGAACTGCGATATTCTTTCACAGGTTGGAAAGAATTTAAATTAAATAAATACATTTTACGTATTTTAAAAGCTATGAACAAACGTTTTCATTCGTATTAATCATGGCATATCCGGGAGTGGTATTAATGTCTATTGCTGAGGTCAATCAAGGTTGAGTGTTATTGTTATTATAAATAAAAGTTCAAACCACCGATTAATGTGAACAATAAATTTCATTACCTGTGCTAGCTTATTCATCTTTTTATACTCCACCTTGACTTTATTTTTCAATGGTAATGGAAGGACATTAAAGGCAGCGGACGAGTCCAATAAACAAATTAAACACAAACCAAGTTTCAATATTCATATAATTTGTTCAGGAAGGATAGTGTCGTGATTTTAGATAATTCGGAAAAAAGACTGATGGATCGGTAGCTGGTCGGGAGGGTTTTTGATTTCCCAGGTTTAGGAATGGGGATAACTATAGCATTTTTCCAACAGGTTGGGAAATATTGATTTTTTATACATGCATTTAGGATGTAATAAATTTGAACTATTACTTTCTTTGGGAATTTCTTGACGAGTTAGGCTCCTATGTTGTCGTTTGCGGAAGCTTTGTTCTTGAGTTTCTTAATGACACTTTTGATTTCGGTTGGAGATGTTAAATCTTCGGGAGGAGTTAAATGGATTGCTTGTTCTAGTATGGATAAGGATTTTTGTACCAGCGTTTCGCTAGTTGCGTTTGTGGGATTGGCAGTGCTTTACTTAAATTTTGTGAAGTGATGTCTGCTAGTGTTTTATTCCAATTTGTATTTTTGATGGTGCCGATGGCTTTGTGAATGTTGTTCGTCAGTTTGTTTATTTGTGTTTTTAAGCTTGGGTAGTGGTGCGTCTGGTAGATTTTTCTTAGTTTGTTTTTATTTTTGATTTTCTGTAGTATTTCTTCAGGAAGATTTAGCTTGAGATTTGGAGATAAGGTTTCTTTTATCCAAACGGTAGGGTGAATTTCTGTTTATTTTTTCTGGTGCATTCAAAAGGATACCAAAACTGTTGTAGATCGCTAACGGGGTTTGGTGTTCCATTTCCATATTTATATTATTTACACTATTGGGGCTATTTACAAAGGTATTTTCTAGGGTTTGAGACATATCTGGGTATTTTTGTTAGTGTCTATTTCACTGGGAGGATTCACTAAGTTTTAGGGTACAGTCTTTGATTTTTCTTGAAGCCTCTGGGTTATTTTGGTTTTTGTAGCTGTCGGTTTTATTTTAATATTCAAATTCGGGTTGATTTTTTCAGTGTCTGTGTTTTTCTCATTTTGGTGATGGTTTGGTTACGGTATACTTCTATTTTTGGGTTCCTTGCTGGGCTGAAAGATGCTGAAAAAGACTTTTTTTATTAAACGTCGCGTTCGCACATCCGTCACCTGACGTTTCTCCAACTGAAGTGTAGTTGAGGATTTGGGTCTTGCTTAAAGTGAATTTAATTCAAAATAATTGTCAAAGTGAGTCAACGCTGTTGTTACCTGCATCACTCTTAATTTTGACCATACAAAGACCATAGTATCTAATTATAGGAATTTATGCCCTAAATGCTGCTCTAAACAACAGACGATCTTTGCCACTACAAACATTTCCAGAATTCTCGATCCCATGGGACTTTAACGCGACGATGAAAATAAACTGAACGGGCGACCTAGGTACCTTGGGGCACCAAGGTAGCTTTAGTGTGGGACGCAACGTGTGTAAATACTTTGGCCCACAATCACTTGGGTATTTCGTGCAAAATTGCCAGTTCACAGCTACAAAACTTGAAACTCTAAAACACGATAAATATCAAACAGTGAGAGATCACAACGATTTATCATTAGTAACGAGTCATTGATAAGGTTGCATTTATTGCTAAAATTTTACAAAATGAAAAACAAAAATAAAGGTTTTTTATTTGGTGCTTTACTATGTAGATTAACAACAATTTGTTATAATGTTAGTATTTGTATCTTAGGTAACATAAATTTACATGTACAAAATTTTTTATTTTATTTTGATGTGCAATAGAAAGTCTTAAGTAAAATTTTAAATACTTATCATAAAGTGCCACAAAGTTTAAAACATTTTAAATAAACCCAAAAATAAACGGAAAGATAACTCAGTCCAAACCATTATTAATTAACATACGGCTTAACTATTACTGCATTTTAATTCTCAGGATATTCTATTGGTGTATATACTTCGCCATACCCAGTTAGCACCGCAATTTCTTTTCGAAATATGTAAGTTGTCCTACAACTTGATATTTGCCATTAGGAATAAGTGGAGGAAATTGCGTTTCATCGATAAAAAGTTGCAAATGTGATATGTGGTATCCTGAAAATAAAAATATTTAAATGCTTGTTTTACCAAAAGTTTTACCTACCTTATAAAAGTAAAAATCTGTTAGGTTACCACATTTTATTAATTGCTTCAATCCTATTACGTTTGAGTCGAAAGCTTTTTACATTGATTTGGAAACGAATTGGAAAATGTCGATACTCATTACTCAAAAACTTATGAACTTGTACAACTACCTAAAAAATATGAGACTTGTTACTGATGACATTTTGCAATTGGTTATTTAAATTCGATCCGAAACCGTGATACGTAGTATAATAACAAACATAAATAATATCTGACGGTGCCATTTCAACTTATCCTTCCTTTGCTTGAATTTTATTCCATATCGGAAAAAATGCAAAAAAATTACCTAGTTCGAGACCTAGTTAGAGATGGAACCTGCAATTGTGGGATAGCAATACAAAATTCTATATGGTAGCCTACAATTATTATGTTCTCTTTTTGTATGGATAGTGAATTTATTTAAAAATATTGTCAAGAATAGGGGTATGCAATTTTATTAATTCGACAAGCTTGTTTAACAAGTTTTTGTTTTACCTCGAGGTCATCCTTAAGGTCAACTTTCACGTTCGCAGTACCATTATGGAATGTGGTAGTACGATTATATTTAAACGGCTTAATTTCAAACATGTTGAAAATATTTCGATCGTAACTCGTTACCTCCATTCGAACATCTTTAATTTTGTATCCATGTTGATGAAACTAAAATCAGTTTATTGTAGAAATACCTTCTAGTTATTAGTTATCTACATAGTTATCACACAACGCAAAATTATAGGTGAATAAGCTATGGTTTTAAACTTTTCGTCTTTCTGAATTATAAGCAAAATTATGTTAAAATTCAAAGCTACCTTGGATAAAATTCCTTCATTAGAGATGACATCTTTAATAATCAATACCACTGCAATTACCAAAATTACATTTGTCATTATTTTCACTTGATTTTCTTAAAATTGTAAGTGTTTATCCAGATACCTGCACTCGTTGACAACAATTTCAACAGCTATATGCACGAGGAAATTGGTCAATATAAAATAGACAAGCATCATTAATATTTAGCAAACATCCGAATAACATTATGCATTGTTTTATTTTTTATTAATATTAACAATCTAGCAGGTCAGGTGATTTTATTGCCACCTTAACTTTTTGATTATGTAATTTATTTCGAAACTGTTTTTTCGACATACGATGAACCGATATAATATTGGGGGGGGGGGATGTTGGGTTACTGCTACTAAAGCAATTTACTTGTCCTCTCCAAGTGTTTGCAACCTTGGCGTGGTGAAAGGGCTAGCGTGTCTTCAGCAAAGCCGGAAGCATGTACTCCAGGTGCGGGGAGTGGAGATGATCTCCCCATCGGCCGACGGGGGGTGGTCGGAACCGGCCGGGAGTCCGGCCCTTGCCATTCTCATAATGACTAACAATAAACGGTCATGGTAATGCTATTCCCGTAAAGAGATATCATACCATGATCTTTAACTCCATCAGGAGTAATAGCATCCTATGCATGCATTCAGACAGAACCAGCACTATAAGGGACTTCCGGAAACCTTTCAGGGCAACCATACGTGAAAGGAAAAACGAGGAAACCAATCAGGAGCTGGGGGCTCTGTTTGACACCATCTAGACCGTGTTCGACTTGGACGCTTACGCGCTGTTAGTACCAACGGACGCTAACGCTTATAGTACGCAAATTTTGACGTTCGACTTGAAAAATATGCGCTTACAACGCTCACGCGGACCTTCCAAATCGAACGATATGTTAGCACCATCAGCGCTGCAATTTAAAAGTGACAGTTGCTTAACCTATAAAATATTCAAACAATCTGAAATAATAATTATTGTTTTTAAATGCGATTACATTTTTAGCTATTTTTTCACAAATTAATAACTATAATTTTACACAACAATTTATTTTGGGTCAATTAATTTCATTTACAATCTTGTCACTAATTTTTTTTATAAAAAATTGAGCGGGAAAAACAAGGGCAATAAAGTACTGAAGTAATAATTAATATAGAACAACTAATTTTATGTTTAAATTTAAAAATATTGAAGTTAAACAGTAAACCTAAAATATTTAGGTTAACTTTAGCTTTCAAATAAATTCAAAAATAATTACAATTTTTACCACTACAGAGCCGCGCTTACGCTGCCCTACCTATATGAAATTTGCGTTGTAAGCGTGAAAAAATGGCAAATCCATGACGTCACGGTTGCGTTTACACGTCGGTGTAAGCGCCAACATTTCCAAGTCGAACATTTTCAAAGTTTCTAAGCAGACAAAAATGATCTTGACGGTACGTAAATTCCTCAATGAGATACTGAATGATAATTCGAAACGATAACGGTACGACAATGCTCGCAGCTCAAAAAACAAAACTTAGATCAACGAAACACTAACATCACAAAAAATAATTTTTCAAATTATGATAAAAAAATCATGAGAAAATTGAATTTGAATAATTATATATTACTGATGAACTGCATAAAAATTAACATACCTATATTTGGTAAGTTTGTTAATGGGACGGCGTAAGATTGCAAAAAAATAAAAACACATGCGAAGGGTACTGGGATCGCATCCAGCTCCTGCCAATTTTTTTTTTATTTATTTGATTATTAAATTCCCCCAGTATAGTATATTATCGTTCTCAAGAAAACTAAAGCGCTATAATAAACCCTACTCATAATCTGTAAACATTGAATGTTTTACCTTTTAGCCGTGGGGCAGTTCCACGAGGGGGGGTCTACACCTCCCAGAACCCCCGGTCTCTACAACTTTGGCTTATTAGGAGGCTTATTAGTTACTTGAGTGTGACTTAATCTATTGATAAAGTTAGGATTAATTAGTTTTTCTAGAAATTTTTTTTAGATCGGTTGTGCTGATGTCTTCAATTTATTACTAATAAAAAATAAACTGTACAAACCGGAGGGTGTGGAACACCCTTCAGTGCCTCACTGCTGAAAGGTAAAACATTCAATGGTTACATATTATGAGTAGACTATATTATAGCGCTTTGGTTTTCTTGAGAACGATGACATATTATCCTGAGGGGAATTCATAATTCTCTCTCCCCTCGATTTTTGATCACTGCTTTATATTTTTTGTGCTAAAAACTTTCACCATTACCGCTTAATATTGATAACCATAAGTTTGCAAATTAATCTATCACAGTTTGAGTGTTGCTGGGGGGTGCTCCACACCCCCCAGACCCCCCGGTCACTAAAAGTTTGGTTTATAATTTGGGCTAATTGGGATATTAGTTACTTGAGTGTGACTTGTTAAAGTCAGGATTAATTAGTTTATCTAGAGATTTTTTCTAGATCGGTTATGCTGATGTCTTCAATTTATTACTAATAAAAATAAACTGCACAAACCGGGGAGTCTGGGGGCTGTGGAACACCCTCCAGTGCCACACTGCTGAAAGGTAAAACATGCAATGCTTACAGATTATGAGTAGGGTTTATTATAGAACTTTGGTTTTCTTGAGAACGATGACATAAATTATACTGGGGGAAGTTAACAATCAATTTAAAAAACCAAATTTGGCAAGAGCTGGATGCGATCCCAGTGCCATTCGCATGTGTTTTTATTTTTTTGCAATCTTACCCAATTCCATTAACAACTTACCAATTTTACGTTAATTTTTATGCAGTTCATCAGTAATATAAAATTATTCAAATATAATTTTCTCGAAATTGGTAAAGAAGCGTGCCCTTATACTTGCACCTGTTGAAGTCCAATACAAGACCTACACGCACAACGAAAATGAATCAATTCAGTGAGGGGAAGTTGCCGGTCTCTCCTTGTAAGATAAAATTTTATGAACGAAAAAAACATTAATCAAGACAACTTTAACAAATTTTGAAATTTTTCGGCAGGCTGAAACTCGTAAACTCATGTTACAAGGTATGTAGCGATTTTAAGCTGAAAATTGTTAATTTTACAAACTCAGCAGTCGCCAGTTTAATTACGTACGATATTATATAAGACAAAATCAGAAAATACGAAATTAAAAAATTATATAAATGATTTCAAACTTAGGAATTTAACCAAATTGAGTTATCGATATTAGTTAGTGAGTTTTCGGGAGAAATTAGATTAATTTATGCTACGAGGAAAACAACTGTAACACAATTTAGTCGTTTTTGGCGGAAATATGATTTTTTGAATAATTGAAATTATAACCTTTGAAATTAATATTAATTCAAATTTTTTAAAAAATTTGAATATGAGAGTTGCGTCAAAATCAAAAATTTTCACACGTAGAAAAATGTAAAAAAGGTTGGTTCACAAGAAAATGTTCTTTTCTTCTCCCTCTCTATTTTTTCTATTTTATTCTCTAGCTCAGCGCACTTTTGTTTCATTTCCTCCATATTCTTGTTCCATTCTTTGCTAGTTTCCTTATTCTTGCCTTTCATCATCTACAGTTCATTGCTAGTCCTTTATGCCTCGACTCTAACCTCTGCCATTTTTTTCTTCATCTCGCCCAAGACGATATATCTTATCTTCCATCCTACATGTTTCCTTACATGAAAATCTCCTTATGAAAATCTCGTATGTGGCCGCTTTCTTTTTGTTATTCTCATCGGTTGTTGTTTCGTCACTGCCTTCTGAAGCTTCATCTGCATTCCATTGATGTTATTTCACACTCATGTTAAGTATAATCCTACCCTTCCACTATATTAGTTAACCTTCTGTAAAATATCCCGCCAGTACAAGCCAATTTCTTAAATAGTTCCTCACCAGTTTCTGACCAGTTCTCACCAGGACTGCTTGCCGGATCGACCCCTCGGAGCCTGCAATCCCACCACACAAAAAATTTTCTTTCACATTAGATTACTTTTGTGTGCGCAAAGAGTATTTTTACGTTTTTTGGTTTGGTTTCTGGTCTTATACGGGTTTATTATCACTACGCTTTGTTTCACCTACCTTATTATTATTCCCAATAATCTCTCCCACTTCCAGAGACTACTTATCGTCACTTGTCACCTTAACTCTTTTTTCGTACTTGGTCATAATTCCACTTTACTAATCTCAGTATTTACTTTGTTTCAGTTTAATGGAGCCGTCAAATACCACACATAGCAGGGTCGCAGACAATAATAAAAATTCTAAAAAAATAATTAAAGCTCTGGAGATAACAACATATTGGCGGAGGCGATTAAGATGATCTCTACTTGGCGGTGGGAAATCGGTGTACACTTTCTGCGAGAATCAGATGGAATACCATGGAATATTATGGAATACGCGAAGTACTAAGGGAATACTGATAGAATTTCACAGAATTATGGAAGGAATACTAGTAGAATCCCTTGTATCGCTCTTGCGCATTTTCTATATACCTTATTTCAATTTATTGCACATTATTACAATGTTTTGAACATACATTGATTGGAACCGTTCGAAAACAACAGTTTTACCATAATTTTGAGTTTGACCGTTCCGTTTAAAAGCTATCTGCAAAACTATGTATCTATTCTGAATGAAACAAGAGAAATACAATCTTTAAAAAATATACATTTATTGAAGCATTGTCGGACTTTTTTTTCGAAATTGTCAGTATCGAAACAGAAAAGTTGAGATCATGGCAGTTATGGTTAGATATGAGTTATGAGCCAGATAGAAATGCACGCGTATACAAAACAGAAATACCAAATTCGATATATAAATTTTAAAAAAACACTAACGTAATTTCTTCCTAAAACGATTTTGTTGTTAGAAAATATAACTTTAGAGAAAACAAAACAAAATATCGAAGAAAAACTGAAGTTAGATGTTACTGAAATAAAATCCAGATATAAGAGTAATAAAATTAATTTTTTAGGGTAAGAAATTAAAAAGGTTGTTTCGAAATCTAAGAAAAGAAATCGAAAGTAAAGACATCTTTGGATAAAAAATACTACTGAAAATATTTTTTTTTTTTATCAGGCAGTCTCCGTTGGTGGTTTGCCCGGTTTGGGTATTAGGATAATTTGCGCCACCTTCCATTGTACCGGAAAGTAACCCACTCTCAAGATAGCATTGAAAATCATGTTATCAACCTGATTACGTTGTTGGGGAGTTCTTGAAGGACTCTTGCTGTTATGAGGTCGAATCCAGGAGCTTTCCTTGAGTTTAGGTGCTTCTTAATGTAGGTTGAAATCTCGCTTTTTTTAAATTTTATTACTGGGAGTTCCATTTGAAATGGGGCTTCAAGAAATTCGTAGAAGCCGACTTCTTCTTGTGGAGATACTGCTGGAAACGGTTTGAAAACTTCAGCCAGGTGATCTGCAAATGCATTTGCCTTTTCTTTGTTGCTCCTTGCCCATTCTTGAGTTGATGTTTTTATAGGCGGAATCGAAGTTTGTGGTCTTTTAGCCTCTTAGTGCCTTCCACAGCGAATAGTCCGTAGCTTCAGTCGCTGTCAGTCCATTTAAGTAATTTAGAATTTCTTGGTTTTTATGGTCATTTAGCAGTTTTTTGAGGTCTTTAACTGCCTTGTTATAGGTTGTTTTATCACTGGGGGCCCGGGTATTCTGCCATTTTTTCTTAGCTTTCGTTTTCTTGTATTTTACTTAAAATTCGTTTTGGGCAATAGCTTTTAGTTTGATGATTTTGGATTTCTGGTGTTGCTTCCCAAGCTGCTTCTTGTATATTTG
Source organism: Lycocerus yunnanus (assembly GCA_036346125.1). Classification (NCBI taxonomy): domain Eukaryota; kingdom Metazoa; phylum Arthropoda; class Insecta; order Coleoptera; family Cantharidae; genus Lycocerus; species Lycocerus yunnanus. Next base: position 215,766 of record JARFIX010000332.1, on the reverse strand, counting down.
CAGTTAAATATTGTACTGCTTCGTCCAGCTCGTATTCCGATTTCAAGGAAACTTCCTGCGGTAGCTTATCCCAAAGGACCTCTCTGAACTTCTCCCAATCAGTTTGCTTATTATAAAGAGTTACGGGTTTGGATGTTCGATTGATTTGTGAGGAGAGTGTGACTATGATTGGGGAATGGTCCGAAGAAAGTTCAAGACTGGCCTCCGCACTAAGGTGGTTGTGCGAAATGCCTCCAGTCACACAAAGTCTAGCAGGTCGGGTAGTTTTCCCTATCTGTGGGCCAATAGGTTGGTTGACCTGTAGAACAGTGATTCAGGTTCTTTAATTGCATCACTCGAAACAGCTGTCGACCTCTCGGATTTATCAATCTTGATCCCCAACACGTATGCTTGGCGTTAAAGTCCCCACCTGCAATGAAACGATTACCAAGCATATGAAAGTAAGTTATATATTGGTCTTGACTGATTGTGTGTCCTGGAGGGCAGTAGACTGCAGATAATGTTGTATTGCGTCCATTAACTTCTTCAATCACTATGTTTGTGGCCTGTAGATGTGTCTGAGAATATTTAAGAGATTCGTAGTGTTTAATGTTATTTTTGACGATAACGGCTGTACCGCCTCTAGCTCTACCACTCGGATGTTGTGTGTCATATACTTCATATTTTGGTATTTTGAAGTAGTTTTTAGGCGTAAAGTGCGTCTCAGAAATTAACATTACATCGATATCATGGTTGGATAGGAACATTTTGATTTCTTGATTGTGACTGGCTAGTCCGTTGGCATTCCAGACTGCTACTTTGAGCTGAACTGCCATTAGTTCATTTTTGTGAGCATAGTTGTGAGGAGATTTAGAAGAGTTTCCATTTTCTCCATCATCTTCCCCATCATCTTTTCTAGTTTTGAGTATTGTTGGAATGTCTGTGAATTTGTTGGGACTAGTTGTGAATTTATTGGGACAAGTTGTGAATTTGTTGGGACAAACTGTGAATTTGTTGGGACAAGATGGGGATTTGTTGGGACAAGTTGTGGATTTGTTGGGACAAACTGTGGAGGTGGTATGACTGCCAGAGGTTGCTGGGTTCCCCTTGTTACATTTGAATATGAGTTACCCGAGGATAAGTTTGGATTACTGTGGATATTTGGATTACGATTATTTGTGATGTTTTGAACTGGATTAGCTAATTGGATGGGAATTTTTTCTCGTAAGCCTGGGTAGGTTTTTTTCTGAAGGTCCTTATGGACAATGCAGCCTCTATAATTGGCCGGATGGTTGCCCTCGCACAGTACGCATTTCACACCCTGGTCTCTTTCCTTTCTGGTACAGTCTTTGGTGGCGTGGGTCCCCGTACATTTAACACATCTAGCCTGCCTATAACAAAACTTCCTAGTGTGGCCGTACTGCTGGCACCTAGTGCATTGCGAGATTTCTCTCTTCTGGTGGGGCGGTTCGAAACCTACAATAGAATTCATTAGTTGTGTCACCTTGTAAATTTCTTGATTATTTGGGCTTGTTTTTAATTCAACGTGAAAGAGCGGTAGTGGATCTTTAGTGACTCTTGATCGGATGTTGTGAAGATTAACCACGGTGTGACCAAGTTCTTCGATTTTCTTTCGAAGTGTCACTACATCAGTTTTTGGGTGCATACCTCGTAGAACCACCCTGTAGGTCTTGTCACTTTTTAGTTGATAGGTATGAAAGTGTATATCCTTTGCAGTTAGCCCCTTAACGATGGCACTGAAACTTTTTTCTGACTTTGATTGTAATCGAACTTGGTTATTATAAAGAATTTTCATCACATATTCATCTCTGGCTGTTTCATCCAACATTTTCGTTAGCGCTGAGATATTATTTACTCCATCAATAAATATAGGTGGTGGCTTTGAGACCTTTGTGGGTTCTATTTTATCATTGTCTTCGGTGTTCTCTCCATCTTTTTCTTTGTTTGCCAAGGCATCGAATTGATTTGTGGTTGCAATTGGGGCATTCAACCAGTAGCCTGGCAGCATGATCTGTTTGGTAGCTCTTCTTGGTGCTTCCGGGCTGTCTTTTCTACCTCGTTTCCTACTCACAACTTCCCACGGTTTCTCTTGACTTTGCGGTACTGCTTGCGGTTGATAATGGTCTTGAGGTTGTTGGTCAATTTGGATAGGGTTTACATTGTGTTGACCCTGCCCTTGTGTAATTGGCGGGTAGTTTTGATTATAGTACACCAGCGGCATTTGTTGTATATTTGGTAGGAGCATCCCAGGAGGTTGTTGATTCAAAAGTTGCTCTTCTTGGCTATGCAGGTGGGAGTCGTTTGACGATTCGTGAGTCTCGGGCTCAATGTGTTCAGTGAGCATTTCTCCCAATTGGGGCGGGTTGTCGATTTTGGGGAGGAGTATGAAACATGATTTTCTTGGTGTTCACATTTTAACCTCACTTTCTAGGTTAGTCGAATTTTCTGTGTCAACCTTCGGTATTTTGGCAGGTAACACTTACAAACACTTAGTAACAACACTTGCACTGTCTATTTACCAGTTCAAGTAATTTAACCGCACTCGAAAACAATTTTTACAAAACTTGCAGAATTTTTCAAGACTGGAAGTGTCTAACGCCACGCTATCATGAGCGCTATCAAAATATTAAAATTAATTTTGTTCTTGTTGTTTGCTTCATTTAAAACTCGAGAGTTTAAATTGAGAGACGGGCACGTATTGCAAACAATTTTATTTTCACGATTAATGTTCACAAGGATAATAGAATAATAAATAAATAAAAATCATAAGGTTACAGATTTGAAATAAACAATTAATTTGCAGTCATACAGTCAACATTTAGGATCATTTGGATCTTTTGGTCCATTTTCAAGGCTAAAATTTTACAAAATGAAAAACAAAAATATAAAGGTTTTTTTTATTTGGTACCTACCTACATCACAAATTATCAACAATTTGTTATATTGTTATAGTATTAGTATCTTAGGTAATTTATTAACTTGACACAACTATAAAAATATTACTATTAGGTACATATATAATTATTATGAATTTACAAGAGATTCTTTTATTTATGTTTATGTGCGATAGAATGTCTTACGTAAAATTTCAAATACTTATCATAAAGTGCACACAAAGTTCAAAATAATTTTAATAAACCCAGAAAACAAAGGCGAAAAGAACCCACTCCAAACCATTCTTGATTATTATACTGATTAACAATTATTGCATTTTTAATTCTTAGGATATTCTATTGGTGTATATACTTCACCATACCCAGTTAGCACCGCAATTTCTTTTTCGAAATATGTAAGTTGCCCTACAGCTTGATATTTGCCATTTGGAATAAGTGGGGGAAAACGCGTTTCATCGATAAAAAAGTTGCAAACATGGTATGTAATATCCTGAAAACGAAAATATTTAAATTCTTTCTTTATTTCCAAAAAGTTATTAGCTACCTTATAAAAGTAAAAATCTGTTAGGTTACCACATTTTAGTAATTGCTTCAATCCTACTGCGTTTGAGTCGAAAGCTTTTTTTACATTGACTTGAAACGAATCGGAAAATGTCGATACTCATTACTCAAAAACTTATGAACTTGTACAACTATCTAAAAATACAAATAATTTTACTGATATTTTGCAATGGGTTATTTAAATTCAAAAAATCCAAAACCTTGATACTATAGTAGTAATACCAAACATAAACAATATCTGACAGTGCAATTTCAACTTATCCTTTTTGCTTGAATTTTATTCCATATCAGAAAAATGCAAAGAATATCTAGTGAGAATGGAACCTGCAATTGCAGATTAACAGTACAAAATTCTATATGGTAGCCTATAATTATGTTCTCTTTTTGTATGGATAGTGAATTTATTGAAAAATAATGTCCAGAATAGGGGTAGTTTGCAATTTTATTAATCTGAGAAGCTCGCTTAACAAGTTTTGGTTTTACCTCAAGGTCATCCTTAAGGTCAACTTTCATGTTCCCAGTACCATTATGGAATATGGTAGTACGATTATATTTAAACGGCTTAATTTCAAACATGTTGAAAATATTTCGATCGTAACTCGTTAACTCGATTCGAACATCTTTAATTTTGTATCCATGTTGATGAAACTAAAAAGCAGTTTATTATAAAAATACCTTCCAGTTACTACTTACTCTTTTGAAATTTTTAATACGCAAATGATATCATACAACGCAAAATTATAGATTATGTACATTTAGTTTTTATTAAATTTTTATGTCTTTCTGGATTATAAACAAAAATTATGTAATAATTAAAAGCTACCTTGGACAAAATTCCTTCATTAGAGACGACACCATTAATAATAAATACCATTGCAAATACAAAAATTAATTTTATCATTATTTTCACTGGGTTTGCTTAAAATTGTGAGTGTTTAAATCCAGATACCTACACTCGTTGACAACGATTTCAACAGTTACATTCAGTAGGACAATTGATCAATAAATAGACAAGCATCATTAATATCTAACAAACATCCGAATAACATTATGCTTTGTTTTTATTATTTTATTAATAATAACAATATAGTAGGTCAGGTGATATTATTGCTACCATGACATTTTAATTACGTAATTTATTTCGAACCTGCTTGTTCGAAATAGGATGAACAAATGTAAGGTTCCTTCCTTGTAATTAGAATTGTTGAATATTTATTTTTATTGTAAATATGCAGGGTGTCCCTGTGACCGTGGAGAACCTTTGAGTTAGTGGTAAAGGATACTTTTCTAAGACAAATTTTCAAATAAAATTTTTGTCTAAGTCCAAACTCTCTGAGGGGTTTGGTACCCCTTGGGGGGTACCTCTCTTTAAAGCAATATTTTAAATTTCTGGTTTCAAACGGCCATAGTTCCAATATTATTGATTTTTGAGACTTAATGAATTACAACTTTTTTAAAGATTACTGTACAAATTAGGTTATAACCCCTTATCGTCTAGAATCAACGAATTTCGAGTTATAAATTAAATTAAAGGAAAAAATGTTAAAAAAAAATCAGGATTTATTTGTTTTACTATTCTTGTGAACCCCGTATTTCTTAAACGAAACGTCCTTGAAAAATCTAGCGGTCAAAATCAAATAGGAAATTTAACGGGCTACAACGTTGGTTAAACAAATTTTTTTGAGAAACCAACCGTTTTCATAGAAGTTCTGAAAATAATGAATAAGGTGTAGGTAAAACAAAATAAATTCACAAAATGTATTTTAATAAATTCATGCTGTGTATCGTGTATACCGGGTGACCGGGTGACCGGCTGAAATCTGAACTAGGGAAATAATATGGTAAATTGATTTTTTTTTTTAAATTCCAGCTTCCCATTATAACGGATATAAATAAAAGATATATCAAATTAAAGAGATTTTTCATCCGCGTCTAAAGATACCCAACACTTGATATTTTGTTTTTTAATTATAGTTAAAATCTCGATATTAAAATTAAGAAATAGCATTTTTAAAAAAATATTAGCAGGCTTAATCGATGTATTACGTCAGTTACCGCATCGTTATTGTTTTTGTATGAAAATCAAATACATATTACCAACTAGTTATTTTGACGGATTAAACTTAATTTTATACTCAGTACACTCTGATGTTTTCACCTCCTAATGACCACTGACGACTCCACATCTCAGGTATTAATTTCTGACATCTATTTTTTTCGTCTTAATTGATCGATTAACAAAAACATGCTAACAGTTGATCATCTACGATAAATTTCCACTATCACCGCGTCCATTTTTACAGACTGTCACTCTGTCAATGATATCACTAAACTGCGTGCGCATTAAAACTACTAACCATTAAAACTACTGTGTGAAGCTAACGCACTAAAAAACCATCACAATATCCAGCCGCTTGAAATCCAGCAGACAAACCATCAGCAAAACAAGCTCGTGGTAAGGCAAACTTTGCTCGGGTCAAGTCAGGTTAGGTCTAGCGTTATTATTATTATAAATATGTAAAAGTTCAAACTAACGTGAATATTAAACTTCATTACCTGTAATGTAATTACCAGTATTTTATTTTCTTGAGAAAATAAAATTTAAGATATCAAAATTCAACGCCTAAAACTATCTTCGTTTATTCTATGTATTTTGATTATCATCTGTTTAAAGTGACCTAGAGGCGCCACTGGGTAGATTGTGTGTTAGTTACGCCACTGGGTTTTCAATTGGTTAATTGACAGGTACTGGTACAATATTGATGGTGTTGTGTTTTCGTTTATTCTTAGAAGTTGGGTTATCATTTGCACGACGTACAGGTGTCCTAGATCACGATGATAGGTCAGGGTTTCGAGATAGGCACTTAAAATTTGTGGCGCAAACTTAGAATTTTGGGTTTCCCACATTACAACATTTTTATACTTTTGATACGTAAAGGTGAACACTCGTTATCCCTCAGTAATAGAGTCAGATGTCTAAATAAACTCGAGAAAATTGAGGTTGAAAAAGTTACAAATGATATTCAAGTTACACAACATATTTATTTCCATAATAAATACAGCCAAACCAGTTTGTTAAAGCGGTTTTTATATACGGAATTGTTTATGAGCGATTTTTTTTGTGCGATATATTATTACATACCATCAAATGAATAGTATATGAATAAAAATGAATATTTTTGGAAGGATTTCTATTATACGCTACGTATCCCGAACAAAAGAGGTTTGAGTATATTTGTTATTCTGAAATTGTATTGTAATGGCATAGTTTTATCCTATGTAATTCATGTTTTTTAATATATTACCTTGATGATTTGATCGGTCCAGTATTAAATAATCATTTTGAATCTAACTTTATGTTTTTTATTTCCTGTTTACGATATGCTAAACATTTGTAACATTACCTTCGCTTTAAAATTGAAATGAGAATCACTTTTAGCTTTCGTTACTCGATTTAAAACTGTGGTATTAAATTGCTTGCAATTGAAGATCATAATGAAAATTGTATTTTTTCTGCTTGCACTTCAATTGTTTGTTGATGATTTATTCTGCAATAACGTTCTCTTGTCCAAGGTAATTTTTAATTTAAATTATACATTGTAGTTAAATTGTAGCTCAACAATTTTTATACAACGAAACAGAGCAAGTTTTTAATATTAAAATGCAATAAATTGGATACAAATTATAATACATTTAAACAATTTTTGTGTCATGGCGGGTATATCTGACTTGATATAAAATATACATATACATATCTTGTGAACCACACTAGTAATTATAAAGAAAGGGCAGATACCATTTTATAATTTTGAAAATAAAAAATTCGACAAGTTACAATTCCATATCTTATTATCCCCAACTCAAAGCGCAACTCAAGCGAGTGGTAGAAGACTGCTGCTAACTTCCCCCAAATAATATATTAACTTAATTAATTAAATTTTAGTTTTATCAACATGGTTACAAACTTAGAGATATTCGAACAGAAGTAACGAATTACAGTGAAAAGCATTTCCATGTTATAAAAATAACTACATTTAAATTCAATCGCACTACAGTCGCTATTAACTTTACTCTTTCTATGAAAATTGACATGCACGATAAAATCGAGGTAAGATTTGGCGTTTACCACTAAAAACTTAATTACATTTAGGTAAATATTGTTAGAGCGAGTTCTACAAAAACATCTTAAACCAAGCTTATCTGAACTAAAGTTTAGGTATTTAAATTGCTTTTACAGATTCTTTTTTATTTTAAAAAGTATAATTTTTTTTTACATTATTTATAGATGCTTGTACAAGCTAAAAAGTTTTTAAGTAACGAATATCGACACTTTCCTGCGCGCTTCCAAGTCAATTTAAAAAAATGTTTTGACAGCAACGTAGCAGGAATGCGTAACGTAAAGAAATGCGGTAATGTTACAGATGTATTCTTTTATAAGGTTCCGAAAGTTATTATTTGTTGTAAAGATTTTTCTAATGTGTTTTATTACAGGACATTATCTATCACGTTTGTAATTTTGTTGTCGATGATACTTATTTACCTCCACTTATTCCCACTGGTAGTTTTAAAATGGAATTAACATTTATATATTTAAATGAAGAAATTGCTTGGGGAGCTGTGTATGCTGAAATATACACTCCAACTGTGTATCCAAAACACTAAAATTTTTATAACAATTAAATTTCGATGCACATACCACCGGTTCTATCGTAAGCTTATAATGGGGATTATCACAGATTTATGTTTTTCTTGCACACAGAAATATAATAAAATTTTGTTTTCTGAATGTGTTTTATTCTTTAATGTCATTCAGTCATTAATACCTACAACTAAAATTGTCTTTCCGACCTCCCAGAAAGTAATACGAATTTAATACCTTAAAGCTCAGTTTAACATGCGGGTCATCGTCTGGACGTATATTGTCACCTAAGTTTGCTTACTTCACAAGACGCATAATTTTGACGGAGATTTTCTAAAGGGAAAGGTTTAAAAAGGGTATTTTAACTGCGTTCACGGTTTATTAGAACTAAAGTGGTATCGCAGGTGTTTATGAATTATTAACATTATCGATCAAATATACAAGATAATGATAAACTAAATAAAGATATAAACATATCTGATTAAATATAGTAAAACAAAATGAAATTTAACATAAAACAAAAATATTTACAAACAAAAGAAAATATATAATTTCAAATTGACATTGCGTTCGCGAAGACCTTGCAGTAAAGGTAGACGTCGTTGAGGCCTTCATGGTGGGAAAACACAGGAAGAGAAATAGTAGTCGCAAATTGGAAACATGAGCCAAAGTTGAAAGTCATGGAAGAAAAGTAAACTTAAAGGAACTAAGATATACGTCAAATGACCTCCCCAAAAAAGGAAACGAGAAGAAAGGGTGGTTACAGAAAGGTAAATGTAGAGGAAAGTTGTATACATGGAGAAAGTAATAACAAACTGATACAAGTGGTAGAATTAGGTGGGGCAGCAAAAAGCTGATGTTAGGAGTAAGTGCGACTGAAAAGCCTCAATCAGAAACACCGGATACAGAAGGGAGGCATATAAGACTGGGATCTTCGACAATCCTGAATCTCCTTACTACGTTATTCTGTAAAATGAATTAATGTGTCGTTCGTTACGTATGGCTGTCTGGAATTCCAACGGTTTGCTCCAACATAGTCAGGAAGTTAAAAGTTTTTGATAAATGAAGATATAGATATATTCCTTATATCGTAATTGCATCTCACCGACAGAAGCGACCTCAAAATACCCAAGTATAATGTCTATCACACCAATCATCCAGGCACAAGGGCATGAGGGGACAGCAATTATAAGAAAATTCAATCAAACATCACAAACTCGAAGATACTCTGATAGACATTTACAACAAACAGTATAGAAGTGGAAGACTGGAATGGTAAATTAACAATTTCAGCAATATATTGCCCTCCAAACTTAACCATTCGTAAAGAGGATTTTGAGGAATTTTTTGAAACTCTTGGACGACATTTTATCGTAGGTGGTGATTTCAACGCAAAACACCCTCATTGGGAATCAAGATTGATAAGCTCAAGAGGCTACCCATTAAATCTTTTTTGGACTTTTATCGGATCATACGTCTATATAATTACCCTTCCACCCAAATCATAAATAAAGTTAGACCTAACACTTCATACTTAGAAAACTAGACTGGATTATTACAAAACATAATAACACCATCACTAAACCAACTTCTTAACAAGTGCGTGAGAAGAAGCATCAGGAATATATACATAATATTATTATTAACTTGTAAAATGTGCATTAAGAATAAATTTAATTAATCAGGTTTAAAGCTCAGTAGCATTTCAGTGAGATGGTACAGACTGCGACAGTGGTTTTGTTATGTTTATTACACCTAAAATATTCTTAGTTTTTAATATTTCTGGACGTAATAACGCTCATATAAGTCATAGCCATTCAACTTAAGTCTAGTCAAGTGGCTTCGTACGGAAGACATTACAACATAGCAAAATAATTTTGATAAATAACGAAATTACATTGTCAAAATTGGCTTTCCGACACCGAGTATAATACTTGAACCAAATCATAAGTTGTTACCTAACTAATTGAAAAATTTTTACAACATTACCCACGAATTTTTAAACGTGCATCTGCCCGATCAAATTTTGGACATAAATGTTTTGGTAGAAATGTTAGCATCAAATTGGCCATCGTGTGAAAATTTTGATTCTTAAATTTCGACGTGTCGAATTACTTTCAAATCCCAAGATTATTAAATAATTCAAATGTTTAAATTAATCACAATTAAATTGAATACTGGAGTTAAAATATTAATAAATTGACTAAATATTAATTTGTATGAATTGGACATATGTAAATCAAATTGAGAATACATTTAATTTGTAAAATTTGCTAATAATATTCAGTTAAGCACACATATTTGATTTTAAATGACGGTTTCACTGAATAATATTAAAATCTCAAGTTTATTATTCAACTAATAAAATATATTATGGTTAAATTTATTTAGTTTAAACCTATTCTAATATTAGTTCATGAATATGGAAGTCATTAGTGACATTATTAAATAAACATTGAAAATTTGTTATTTTAAAATTACATTTATTCATAGTTATACAGTTAATAATGTTTTTATGGTAAATAAATTTAAATTCGATTAATAATTAATCTAATAATAGTTAGTTACTCACTATATAGTTTATTCTTAGAAGTTAATTTTTGTTATTCTCTAATTGTAATTTAATGACATATTTTTTTATTATGTTATTCATGTTATTTAGTATATTACGGTGATGATTTTATCGGGCCAGTGTAAAATAATGATTCTGAATCTAGCTTCAACCATATCTAATGCTTTTTATTTCCTGTTTATCTTAATAACATTAACTAAATAAAACATTAACTGCTATAAAATTGAAATTAGAATCACCTTCATCTTTCGTTAGTCGACTTCAAACTGTGATATAGAATTGTTTGCAGTTTAAGCTCAAAATGAAAATTATATTTTTTCTGCTTGCATTGCAATTGTTTGTTGATTATTTAATCTGCAATGACTCTATTTTGTCCAAGGTAACTTTTAATTGAAAGAGTACACATATACCTATATCTAGTCAACCAAACCAGATTTCAGTTGGTAAAACTGTCTTTAAGTAATTATAAAGAAAGGGCAGATACCATTTTATAACATTGAAAATAAAAATGCGACGAGTTACAATTGTACAGTTGCAAAGGGCTGCTGCTAACTTCCCCCGAGTGAGGAATTACTTTAATTAATTATATTTTAGTTTCATCAACATGGTTACAAACTTAGAGATGTTCGATCAGAATTAAGCAATTACAGTGAAAAGTATTACCATTTTATAAAAGTAACTACATTTAAATTCAATCGCACTACAGTAGCCATGAACTTGACTTCTTCGATGAAAGTTGACGTGCAAGATAAAATAGAGGTAAAATTGGGCGCGTACTACTAAAATCTTTAGTTACATTTATATAAAATATACTAGAGCAAATTATACATTAATGCCCGGTTTCACAAACACTTAAACTGCGATTATATTATTTAAACTTATGCTATTTAAGTCTAAATTTAAGTCGAAATCGCAGTTTAAATGTTTGTGAAACCGGGCATAAGAGTTTAAGGTCAGCTGATCTGAACTTAAATTTAAGTAGTTAAATTGTTTTTATATAGGTATACAACTTTTTTCATTTTAAACAATATTACTTTTGTAGATTCTTGTACAAGCTAAGAAGTTTCTAAGTAACGAATATCGACACTTTCCTATGCGCTTTCAAGTCAATTTAAAAAAATGTTTTGACAGTAATGTAATGGGAATGCGCAGAAACTTGAAGAAATGTGGTAATATTACAGATATTTTCTTTTATAAGGTTCTGAAAGGTCTTATTTACTGAAAACAACTTTCTGAAGTGTTTTATTTCAGGACATTATCTATCACGTTTGTAATTTTGTTATCGATGATACTCATTTACCTCCACTTTTTCCTACTGGAAGTTATAAAATAGAAATAACCCTTTTATATTTAAATGAAGAAATTGCATCGGGAGCTGCTTATCTTGAAGTGTACACTCCAACTGTGTATCCGAAACACTAAAGTTTTTATTACAATTACATTTCGGTGCACTTAGCACAGAATCCAGGGCAAGGTAACAATGGGGATTATCACAGATTTTTATTTTTTTCTGCACACAGAAATAAATTAAATTTTTTTCCACATGTGTTTTATTTCGGTCAAGTGTTATTCAGTAATCCATACTAAAGTAGTATTTCCGACCCCCGAGAGAGTAATAAAGATTTATTACCTCAAAGATGTTGTCAGCACCTTGCCATGGAGATTATGGAAAATGAATCTATTCGAAGATTGAAACCACGACTACTTTTTTCTTAAAATAACATAAAAAGATAGCTTTTTTGATATAATTACTATAGTTTAAAAGCATGGCGATAATATAAATTTAAAGATAATTTAAAAATCAACTTATTATCATAAAAATCAGAGTTTTCGTCAATTTTCCTGATCTCAGAAATAAAGTTAAAACTATAACCTCGATTTTCTCAAAACGTTAAAAACTGACTTAAGACCTTTTAAGTGCCGATCACAAAATTGTACTTATATTATACATACAAGAAAGCTTTGTCGACGCCACTGGAAGTTCTTAGCAAGAACTCATTATTTTAAAGTCTTTTAAAGACGGACTCACGGTATCTTTTTTAAAGCAATATTTTAATTTATACCTTTAAATGGCCACACTGAGAGAAATCCGGTCTTGACTGGATGAACTTTAAATCGAGTCAAAACATGCCGGAAATTGACCCAATCATTCGACGTGCTTAAATTCAAACAAAATTTAAGAATGTTGTACTTAACTATCGTTTTTAAACGGTAATTTGTGAATTCTAGGAGAAGTATAGAACTGAGAATTGAGCATAAAACGTTTTCTGAAGTACGAGAGCGTGATGAAACTGTGGAAGTGTTAGATACATCAGGGAGATCAACAAAGAAAAACTTGAAGAAACAAAGAAAACCTAAAGCGTTGTAGGTTACATAAAGATAACATATTTGCAATTAGTATTAGTAAACAGTAATACGGACACCTTCGAGGGTAGACCTGGGTGTTGGTATTGACCTTGGCTGCAATATAGAACAAAAAACACAACTTAACAAATAATCACTAACCCCTTCTTTTGTGACAACATTGATGTAATTCTGGTTGCCTAAACATAAGTAGTATACAACTGAACCGGCGATAAATCTGGGTTGCGTAATCGGAGTTCGTCTCGTGGAGCACAAATTTGAATCAGCGAACACTTTGGGTTGCCTAATCTCCAGGCATCTCCTGGTGGAAAAAAACAAGCGTAAGAAGTAGAATATACAAAATTAACTTATGATTAACCACCCCCAAGCATACAAAGACCGCTCGAGTAGCATCGGAATACCAGAGGAGTACAGTAAGAGAAGAAGAACTGAAACAACCGAAGAACTAAGAGAGAGCAGGAAAACATTTAAAAAAAGTAAGATTTTATCGAGAATTCCCACCGACAATAATAAGAAGGAAACAAAAAACCTGAGAACCACCCAGTATCTCGTGACAGAAACTGAAGAAATGGAAAAACTGAAATCAATGATTACGGCCCTAATGACGATGGCTTCCCGACAATAAGTCCGAAATCAAAGATATAAGAGAGAGAATAACGAGATTGAACTAATAGGCATAAAGACCAAGATCGAGGAAGTAGACAAACAATGGAAACGAGAAAGACAGGAAATGATGAGTAAGCTAGAGGAGACAAATGACAGAATCATAAAACAGAAGGAAACAGTGGTGAAGCTGGAAGAAAAATGGAAAAGTATAAAAAGAGAAAAGGAGTGACAATATTGTGATCAAGGGGATTTTCGCAAATTAAATAGCAACAAGAGAAAACCTTGAGGAATTCTTCCAGAAGAAACTTACAATACAAGCAGTAGTAATTGAAGCGCTTAAAATAGGAAAAACTCCGGCAAGAGTAATCGTAGTAGCTAAATTGCGCAACTTTGGCCAAAAAACAGCAGTAATGTAAAATAATACAAATTGAAGGGAACATGCACATACATAGAAAATAATCTCACCCCCAAAGAAAAAACAACCCAAGATATTATACGATCATAGAAATATCCAAGGCAGAGATCGCAAACGGAAAAAAGGTGGGAATAGAATATCGAAAGTTACTTGTGGACGGGAAATTATATATTTGGAACAATAGCACCTCAAAGCTAGGAGCTACAGAGATAACAGCAATAGATTCAAAAAACTTATAAATAGAGGTCTCATACGATTCTACTTGAATGTAAAGCTAAAATAAATAATCCATTATTACTATAAAATCAATAGTTACGGTTCGATAGCCATTTGAAAGAAGAAAATCAAAAAATTGCTTTACAGAAAGGTAACCTCCAAGGGTTTGGACTAGGACAAAAATTTTATTAAAAGTATCTCTTGGAAAAATGTCTTCTATCACCTCAGAGGTTCTCCATGATCACGGGACACCCAGTACATATAATAATTAATTAGTGAAATTTCACGTATCTACTAATATTAATTATCGATTCATAAATTATTGATAGTCGAGGAATATCCTTTGTCGAAAAGTAACACGATTCTTGCAAATGATTTTCTTCGACGACGATAAGTTGGCTATTTAGTTGTTATGGTTATTTTGGATTCTTTTCTTTATATCTACTTATCGTGGTGGCCTTCTTGGAGTCAGTTTTTAAAAGAATTCTAAATCTGCCCAATCATCAAGTTGTCGTATAGCTCATAATTTAAATTAGAAACAAAAGTATATTTTATAATTTCATATCATAATGATGGCATTTTGATTATCATTTGATTATCGAAATAATGTCATATTTTCGTATTAATGCAAAATGAAAAAGAAATCATTTTTATAGAAAGAGATTTATTTTTAAATATATTTATAGTGCAGTTTTTAAATTGAAATTTCAACGCCAGCGCACATAGCCGATGTCACATTTTTTTCACTTTGTTTCGTCAGCAATACTGAAGAAACAATTATTATGTGTTATCTTCAATCGAGGGCACACCAATTTTGACTATCTTAGTCAAATCTTCCTTTTCACCAAAATTTTCATAGCTACTTTTCTTTTTCGCTTAATGGAAATTTCCACATAGCCTTCCGCAACATTACTCGACTTCCATCCTCATGTTGTTTATTTGTTAACATATCAGCTCCTGGATTTGCTAATAACGATCCCGATGATCGTCTAAAACAATGACCTGTATATTCGTGAGGATTCGTGAAACCAAGAAAAGTAGCGATTTTTTGATATGCTGCCAAATGTAATTATCCCGACCGGTTGAATAATGCATTTTCCACTTCTATCTATTATATAAAATTGAATGTTTGTTTGTTTGTTTGTTTGTTTGTTCGTCTTTTAATAACTCCTAAACCGTTCGACCGATCCCAACCAAATTTTGCACAGTTACTCTCTAGGACCCTAAAGAGGTTTTGCTAAAAGTGTAATTGTGTTGTCAACTAGTAAAAATTTTATTACTAATAAAATCATTAAACATAAAATAATTTTCGTTGTTCTCTGTTTAAACGATGATGGTATCTAATACGGAATAAAATAAAATCTGTATACAGGTATGCAACCGTTGAAAATTTTTATGCGGAATTCGATTGATTTTATTTTATAACTTTTTAAAAGAAAACAGATTTTTTAATTTAAACAACGATTTTTCGGTTGAAATAAACTCGTTCGTATATTTACCCACAGGAAAAAAATTTTTGCACAGGAATCGAAACCGAATTACCTGCGCATAATTTTTTTTTAAATTTTTTCTTAGATACACACTATTGTCAAATATTCAATTATTAAAAAGTTTACAAAGTTACAATATAAATATTATATTACGAAAAGGTAGTCCGCTAGATTGGCTAAGATTTCTGAAAATTGCATTGTAGAAGATAAAAGACATTGCTCTCTCGAAGTCGGAAAAAACTAATAAGAATTTTCAAAAAAAAAATTGGATTTGAAACTTAGACCTGATTATATTTTGGTTAAAATTGATTCATGGGAATTTTTTTTTTAAATCTTATTATGTAATATTAGTTTGTAATTAATATTTCGAAAACTAATAGGAATTTTAAAACCAAATTTTGGATTTGGCATACCTGTACCAAGATTAAGTACTGATTAAGTTTTGGTTAAAATTATGTTATGAAAACTGTTGTTTTTCTATTTTTTTAAATTTTATTATTTAATATTAGTCTTTATTTAATATTTTAAAAACTAATAAGAGTTTCAAAACCAAATTTAAGATTTCTTTCTTAAATTAATTAAATTAAAGTTAAAGAAGAACATTTTGGCATATTTTTAGATCTTCGTACAGGGTTATAAGTTTTTGAGTAACGAATATCGTTACTTTCCACTGCGTTTTCAAGTCAATTTACAAAAAGCTTTCAAGAGTAATGTCATGGGAATGGCAAACCTGAGGAAATGTGGTAACATAACAAGCTTCTACTTATGCAAGGTTTCGTTAGCAATGTATTTTTCCAAAAAATATTTTAATGGTTTTGATTTCAGAATATTACCTATCACGCCTACAATTTTGTTATCGATGAAACTCATTTGCCTCCACTTGTTCCAATTGGTAGATATCAAATTGAAATAACAGTTTTGTATTTAACTGAGGAAGTTGTAGTGGGGAGTATTTTGAGTAAAATTTACAGTCCAACCGTGTATCCAAAATAATAAAATTTTTAATTCCAATTAAAATTTTTACAATGTACTGCATGCAGACAAACATTAAAATTTTGTTTCTTTTCGTAAATGTGTTTTATTTTGTAATTTAAAAAAGCACAGCTGTTCTTGCTTCAAGTTATTTTGAAATATATGCATTATAGCAGGCTAACAAGTTTAAACAAATCGTACAAGAAATAGGACTCGCGAAGACAAAGGTTTGACTGTAGAATAACTTGCCGGTCAACGAGCTACATACCATTTGACTCTTAGATCCCATGCGTTGAATATTCACCTTTTCGAGTTCTGCTTTGACTGGGGATGATTTTAGCCGCAACGGGAAGTACTTACCGGATGTTCATTTCTAAAATAGCCGGTCAAAATTACATTTGTTTTTGAGTAAATTTGAGAAAAAAAAATCACGCCGATTCAGATGGTAAGGGGATGTTCAAAAGAAATATTTCAATTTTAAGTTTAACTCCCTCCTCACCAACTACCTTTACTATGAAATTTTGAGCAGTACTCCCTATACCTTTAAATATATCACTTTAAAGGTGATAAGGTCCTTGTTCATTTACCATAAGAAAAAAATTTAGTTGGTTAGTTTATTGGGCTTGGGGATCATATAGCTGTGAAAGTGTTTCTTAAAAAAATATTTTAACTTTGTTTAGACTTTCTGTGTATTCAAAACACTATGGTTTTTATCAAAATTAAATTACGTATCTAGTGCAAGCTTAAAGCTTTGCCACACGCTCAAACTTCATCATCTTTGCCGTCGCCAACCCATTAGTTTCGAGAAGGTCACTGGGTTGGCAAATACTTGAACCTTTCTAATCACAAAATAAAATTTAAGCGATGGTCCTCCAAACAATGAGTGCGTTGTTCAAGAAAGATCAATTTAATTTAGCGTAGGGGTTCAGCAAGGCGATCCTGCAGTTTTTAGCCTATCGATTCACAAACTCATCAACTCATTGTCTTCAGAGTTTAATGTATGGTATCTAGATGATGGGACCTTTGCTGGTAAAGCGGATTAGGGTTTTTAACAGTTTAAACAAACTGATTACTGGCTTTCAACATTTAAATTACATTTATATTTTAATTACATTTACATTTTCCAAAAAGCGAAATTTATATTAACGAAACCTTTTCTCTGAAAAAAAAAGGAATTATAAATGATTTCGAGAAACTAAGTCCAAATCTCGTGCAAAATTGCCAGTTCAGAAGCTACAAAAGCTGAAACTCGAAAACACGATAAATATCGAACAGTGAAAGATCATTACGATTTTTCATTAGTAACGAGTCAATAATAAAGTTGCAGATCTGAAATAAAAAATTACTTTACAGTCAATGCTAAAATTTTACAAAATGAAAAACAAAGATATAAAGGTTTTTTTTTATTTGGTACTCTACTATGTATATTAACAACATTAACAGTATCTTAGTAACTTATGAATTTAAATGTACATAAATTCCTTTAATTTTATTTTATTGTGCAATACTGTTGTGCAAACACTTATCATAAAGTGCACACAAAGTTCAAAACATTTTGAATAAATCCAGAAAACAAACGCGAAAAGAACCCAGTCCAAACCATTATTGATTATCATACCGATTAAGTATTACTAAATTTTTAATTCTTTGGATATTCTATTGGTGTATATACTTCACCATACGTAGTTAGCACCGCAATTTCTTTTCGAAATATAAGTTGTCCTACAGATTGATATTTGCCATTGGGAAATTTAAGTGGAGGAAATTGCGTTTCATCGATAAAAAGTTGCAAACGTGATATGTGGTATCCTGAAAATAAAATATTTAAATGCTTTTTATTACCAAAAGTTTTACCTACCTTATAAAAGTAAAATCTGTTAGGTTACCACATTTTAGTGATTGCTTCATTCCTAATGCGTTTGAGTCAACGGCTTTTTTTACATTGACTTGGAAACGAATCGGAAAATGTCGATACTCATTACTCAGAAACTTATAAACTTGTACAACTATCTGAAAAAATAAAAGAATTTTTATTGTTATCTTGCAATTGGTTATTTAAATTTGATCCGAAACCGTGACACGTAGTAATAACAAACATAAACAATATCTGACGGTGTCAAAATTCTAATATATGGTAGCCCAAAATTATGTTCTCTTTTTGTATGGATAGTGTATTTATTTAAAATGATTTCCAAGAATAGGCCTATGCAATTTTATTAATCTGACATCTTGTTTAATCTGTTTTTGTTTTACCTCGACGTCATCCTTCAGGTCAATTTTCAGGTTTCCAGTACCATTATGGAGTATGGTAGTACGATTATATTTAAACGGCTTAATTTCTAACACGTTGAAAACATTTGGATCGTAACTCGTTACCTCTATTCGAACATCTTTAATTTTGTATCCACGTTGATGAAACTAAAAATCAGTTTTTTGTAGAAATACCTTCTAATTATGACTGACTAGTTTAAATACGAATATGATATTATAAAATGCAAAATTATAGGTGAATAAGCTATGAAAATGTCTTTGATTTTTATGAAATTTGTATGTCTTTCTGAATTATTTATAAGCAAAAATTATGTTAAAATTAAACACTACCTTGGACAAAAGTCCTTTATTAGAAACCACATCTTTAATAATCAATACCACTGCACATGCCAAAATTAAATTTCTCATTATTTTCACTTGGTTTGTTTAAAATTGTAAGTGTGTGAATCCAAATACCTGCACTCGTTGGCAACAATTTCCACAGTTATATATATTATGCACGAGGACAATTGGTCAATAAATAGACATGCATCATTAATATTTAGCAAACATCCGAATGATATTATGCATTATTGTTATTTTTTAGTAATAATAATAATATTAGTAAGTAGGTCAGGTGATTTTATTACCACCTTGACATTTTGATTATGTAACTTATTCAAAACTGCATTTTTGACATAGGATGAACCGATCTACAGATGTTGGGTCACTGCATCTATAACAATTCTAACGAATATTAAACTTCCTTGTGGAAGTTGCATTCTAGTTATTAAATACTATGTATTTATTTTTATACTTATAATTATTTTTATCTACATATTAGGTATGAAGAAGGGATTATGTTTCTAGCCGCAGGCTGAGGACATCGTAAATTTTTCCTTATAGTTATGAGTCCAGTTTCTTAATTCCTTGCTGCCCGAAGGAGAGTTTAAAACCACAGGAGCTGGAAATTCTGAATAATAATTTAAAATGAAATAATTTACGGGGTAAAAATGAAAGACCCTCTTACGAGGGAGCTTTTCCAGAACTGCGATATTCTTTCACGGGTTGGAAAGAATTTAAATTAAATAAATACATTTTACGTATTTTAAAAGCTATGAACAAACGTTTTCATTCGTATTAATCCTGGCATAGTCGGGATTGGTATTAATGTCTATTGCTGCGGTAAATCAAGGTTGAGTGTTATTGTTATTATAAATAAATGTTCAAACCACCGATTAATGTGAACAATAAATTTCATTACCTGTGCTAGCTTATTCATCTTTTTATACTCCACCTTGACTTTATTTTTCAATGGTAATGGAAGGACATTAAAGGCAGCGGACGAGTCCAATAAACAAATTAAAAACAAACCAAGTTTCAATATTCATATAATTTGTTCAGGAAGGATAGTGTCGTGATTTTAGATAATTCGGAAAAAAGACTGATGGATCGGTAGCTGGTCGGGAGGGTTTTTGATTTCCCAGGTTTAGGAATGGGGATAACTATAGCATTTTTCCAACAGGTTGGGAAATATTGATTTTTTATACATGCATTTAGGATGTAATAAATTTGAACTATTACTTTCTTTGGGAATTTCTTGACGAGTTAGGCTCCTATGTTGTCGTTTGCGGAAGCTTTGTTCTTGAGTTTCTTAATGACACTTTTGATTTCGGTTGGAGATGTTAAATCTTCGGAAGGAGTTAAATAGATTGCTTGTTCTAGAATGGATAAGGATTTTTGTACCAACGTTTTGGTAGTTGCGTCTGTGGGATGGGCAGTGCTTTACTTAAATTTTGTTAAGTGATGTCTGCTAGTGTTTTATTCCAATTTGTATTTTTGATGGTGCCGATGGCTTTGTGAATGTCGTTTGTCAGTTTGTTTATTTGTGTTTTCAAGCTTGGGTAGTGGTGCGTCTGGTAGATTTTTCTTAGTTTGTTTTATTTTGATTTTCTGTAGTATTTCTTCAGGAAGATTTAGCTTGAGGTTTGAGGTAAGGTTTCTTTCATTCAAACGGTAGGGTGAATTTATGTTTATTTTTCTGGTGCATTCAAAGGATACCAAAACTGTTGTAGATCGCTAACGGGGTTTGGTGTTCTATTTCCAATTTATATTATTTACACTATTGGGGCTATTTACAAAGGTATTTTCTAGGGTTTGAGACATACCTGGATATTTTTTGTTAGTGTCTATTTCACTGGGGAGGGATTCGTAAAGTTTTAGGGTACAGTCTTTGATTTTTTTCTTGAAGCCTCTGGGTTATTTTGATTTTTGTAGCTGTCGGTTTTATTTTAATATTCAAATTCGGGTTGATCTTTTCAGTGTCTGTGTTTTTCTCATTTTGGTGATGGTTTGGTTACGGTATACTTCTATTTTTGGGTTCCTTGCTGGGCTGAAAGATGCTGAAAAAGACTTTTTTTTATTAAACGTCGCGCTCGCACATCCGTCACCTGACGTTTCTCCAACTGAAGTGTAGTTGAGGATTTGGGTCTTGCTTAAAGTGAATTTAATTCAAAATAATTGTCAAAGTGAGTCAACGCTGTTGTTACCTGCATCACTCTTAATTTTGACCATACAAAGACCGTAGTATCTAATTATAGGAATTTATCGCATATGTTAAGATAAGGTTAGTAATTAGTATTGTATTTTTAGTTATTGTGTATTCATCATTAGATTTGGATACGACGACACATCTTGTTTTAGTGCCTATGAATTAAAATTTACATTTAGCGGTGTTACGAATAATATATAATTACTTTTGTCGTCAAAGCAACATTTTCAGTGTACCTATACTTAGCAGTTACCCAAAACTATCGATTCAGGGTTTTGTTTTTTGTGTAATTATTTTTATTTTAATTCATTATCTTTTTATTATGTTTAATCTGTATTTTATTGATAAAATTTTTCAATCTTACCTAAGCAAGCCCACGACTTGTGAAAGTAACCCGCTGGCTGCCGAGAATGCAAAAGGTAGGGTAACAACGGGTTGTCAGGCAAAATGGAATCTGCCCGTCTTAAAACTGACGCATTCTTCTATTTTAAACTGTGGAACAGATACTGATCGTGTACGTATTCTGGTTATATCGGAAGAGGAATCTTGTGCATGGCTCGAGGCGTATCCTTCTACTCATCTGAGCACATTGCTAGATAAAGATTCTGTGCGGATTTGCGTAGGTCTTTGAATTGTAACTCGGTTGTGCCAAGATCATACTTGTGTATGTGGAGCCTTCGATCGGTTCGGCTGTCGCGGACTATCGTGTTTCAGAGGAAGGCAGGTTATCAAGGCATGCTGCCCTAAACAACAGATAATCTCTTGCCACTGCAAACATTTCCAGAATTCTCGATCCCATGGGACTTTCACGCGACGATGAAAAGAAACTAGACGGGGCGACCTAGGTACCTTGGGGGCACCATGGTGGTCAAGCTTTAATGTGGGACGCGACGTGCGTAGATACTTTGGTCCACAATCACTCGGGTATTTTGTGCAAAATTGCCAGTTCACAGCTACAAAAGTTGAAACTTTAAAACACGATAAATATCGAACAGTGAAAGATCACTACGATTTTTCATTACTGACGAGTCATCGATAAGGTTGCAGATCTGAAATAATTAATTTACAGTCATTCATTGCTAAAATTCGACAAAATAAAAACAAAGATAAAGGTTTTTTATCTGGTACTTTACAATGTAGATTAACAACAATTTGTTATAATGTTAGTATTTGTATCTTAGTAACTTATGAATTTACATGTACATAAATTTTGTTATTTTATTTTGTTGTGCAATAGAATGTCTTAAGTAAAATTTCAAATACTTATCATAAAGTGCACACAAAGTTCAAAACATTTTGAATAAACCCAAAAAATAACCCAGTCCAAACCATTAATAATTAACATACGGATTAACTATTATTGTATTCTTAATTCTTTTGATATTCTATAGGTGTATATACTTCACCATACGTAGTTAGCACCGCAATTTCTTTTTCGAAATAAGTAAGCTGTCCTACAGCTTGATATTTGCCATTAGGAATAAGTGGGGGAAAACGCGTTTCATCGATAAAAAAGTTGCAAATGTGATATGTGGTATCCTGAAAATGAAAATATTTAAATGTTTTTTTTACCATAAAGTTTTTACCTACCTTATAAAAGTAAAAATCTGTTAGGTTACCACATTTTAGTAATTGCTTCAATCCAACTGCGTTTGAGTCAAAAGCTTTTTTTACATTGACTTGGAAACGAATCGGAAAATGTCGATACTCATTACTCAAAAACTTATGAACTTGTACAACTACCTGAAAAAATAAAAGAATTTTTATTGATATTTTTCAATTGATTATTTAAATTCGATCCAAAACCATGATGAAACCATGCCTACAATTTTGTTCTCTTTTTGTATAGACAGTGAATTTATTTAAAAATACTGTCAAGAATAGGGGTTTGCAATTTTATTAATCTGACATACTTGTTTAACAAGTTTTCATTTTACCTCGAGATCATCCTTAAGGTCAACTTTCATGTTCGCAGTACCATTATGGAATGTGGCAGTACGATTATATTTAAACGGCTTAATTTCAAACATGTTGAAAATATTTCGATCGTAACTCGTTAACTCGATTCGAACATCTTTAATTTTGTATCCATGTTGATGAAACTAAAAATTGGTTTATTGTAGAAATACCTTCTAGGTATTACTTACTATTTTGAATACGGTTATGTATCACACAACGCAAAATTATAGGTGAATAAGCTATGGTTTTTAAACTTTTCATCATTCTAAATTATAAGCAAAAATTATATTAAATTCAAAGCTACCTTGGATAAAATTCCTTCATTAGAGACAACATCTTTAATAATAAATACCACTGCAATTGCCAAAATTACATTTGTCATTATTTTCACTTGATTTTCTTAAAATTGTAAGTGTTTAAATCCAGATACCTGCACTCGTTGACAACAATTTCAACAGTTATATGCACTAGGAAATTGGTCAATAAAAAAATAGACAAGCATCATTAATATTTAGCAAAACATCCGAATAACATTATGCATTGTTTTTATTTTTTATTAAAATAACAATCTAGCAGGTATGGTGATTTTATTGCCACCTTGACTTTTTGATTATGTAATTTCTTTCGAAACTGCTTTTCGACATACGATAAACCCATATAATATTGGGGTTGGGAGGGGATGTTGGGTTACTGCTACTAAAGCAATTCTAACAAATATTAAACTTACTTGCCCCTCCAAGTTTTGCAACCTTGGCGTGGTGAAAGGGCTAGCGTGTCTC
Source organism: Lycocerus yunnanus (assembly GCA_036346125.1). Classification (NCBI taxonomy): domain Eukaryota; kingdom Metazoa; phylum Arthropoda; class Insecta; order Coleoptera; family Cantharidae; genus Lycocerus; species Lycocerus yunnanus. Next base: position 191,498 of record JARFIX010000332.1, on the reverse strand, counting down.
CAGCAAAGCCGGAAGCATGTACTCCAGGTGCGGGGAGTGGAGATGATCTCCCCATCGGCCGACGGGGGGTGGTCGGAACCGGCCGGGAGTCCGGCCCTTGCCATTCTCATAATGACTAACAATAAACGGTCATGGTAATGCTATTCCCGTAAAGAGATATCATACCATGATCTTTAACTCCATCAGGAGTAATAGCATCCTATGCATGCATTCAGACATAACCAGCACTATAAGGGACTTCCGGAAACCTTTCAGGGCAACCATACGTGAAAGGAAAAACGAGGAAACCAAGCAGGAGCTGGGGGCTCTGTTTGACACCATCTAGTATACAGATGGATCCAAAACGGAAACTAGTCTGGAGCAGGTATAAGCGAAGGAAGAAGAGGTTACAGCATTAACCTGGGACGCCTCGCCACTATTTTTCAGGCAGAAATAACTGCAATAACTGCTAGCGCAGGACTGAACGACCTTAATTTTAAGACGAAATATACTAAGATTTAAATTTGACTAATTAACAAAAGCGCTGACTATCGTTTGTGAAATTTTTGTATATTAGATTTTAATTAGTTGGGGGGGCAAGGGTTCTAATTTATCAATGCACATTAATAACTACATGTCTGAATGAATAATCGGATAAAGGATGCAAATTTTTAATAACTTTTTACATTTAGGATGGGGGGGCTCTTCGCCAGTACGCCACTGCCACACATGGAAAAGATGTTATTGTAAGCGATTATGATAAAATATTTGTATTTTCGTTTTTAGAAAAGAGTTAAAAAAATCTTTAAAACAAGACATTTCCGATTATAACCTTTAAGTTAATAAACTTAAGCAATTATTAAGTTATCGATAACAATGAACATTTTTCGCCGGGTAGTTAAAGTTTTTCTTTAGATCAGTACAATGCCAAAATTTTCTGCTTTTGCAATAACCAATAACATTTGAAAATGTTGAAATAAATATTTATAATAAATATTTGTTTTTATTAAATTATATATTTTTTTCGGTGCAAATTGTTTTCCGCGATACTGAAGTGTCAGGAAAAATTAAAATTGTTGTCAGGGAAAACCTGGAAAAGTCAGGGAATTTTCTCAGCTAATATCTTGAAAATATATCTGAATGATATCTTAAAATGACGAAACCACTTTACGTAATGTGGTCCTAGACTAAAATGTAAGTTGGAAAATTTTTTAATTTCTAAATCGACTGTGCATCCTTTATTTTCGTTTGTACCTTTTTAATTTTTAAACTATTTAAAAAGTTTTGGAGAGGAGGCAAAATTACTTGATATAATGTTTTAGACATTAAATAAATTGTAAAATTGTTAAAAGCAAAAAAAATAGTTTTTATTTATTTTACTGGGATCTGTCACTATTGCTATTAGCAGTGGCCTATTTAAACAATGCCTAGAGGAGGAAGGAAATAAAGTATTTTTAGATTCTAGTTAATCTACTCATGCGCGTCATTGGTAAAAAGTTAACTGAGAAATTCCAAAAATCAAAAAAATAAAAGAAATTCAAAACTTATTTCAAACTAAAACTTATTTAAATTTTAAAATATTTTAGTAAACATTATTTTTATCACAGAAGGCTTCTGGGATACAATCCGAGTCATTCTTGAGGGTGGGGATAATTGCCCTTTTTCCACCTCTAAGTATGCTACTGGGATTAGTAATATGGAATTTATACGATAGAATAACGAGTTATTTATGTATTTCAATAAGATTTCATGAACTTCATGTAACGTGTACAAAAAACTTCGCCCCTCGAAAGTATCCTTTAACCATGCATCTTGTGGAACTGATACCAAATGAGATTAATAAAGATATTTATAAAATAACTCGTTTTAATTTAGTAATTCTTTAAAATATAACACATTTAATATACATTTCTACCAAAGGCTAATAAAATAGTATTTACGCAATAATAGACACCTACCTATTTAAATGTTTGCATACCAAATGCATCTACAGTTTGAAACATAAATTGTTTGGGTATTGTGTCTGGCAACTTTTAAATCATTGTGTATAATTTTTGTGTAATTTTTGTTCGTAAATTAAAATTTGTCCAATACATTTAATTCCTTATACAAACGATAGATTATATTGTGACTATCTTGATCGGATTTTCCATAATGCTTGTGAAACAGTTCTCTCTGAGAGGATTTGCATCCGTAAGTGCTTGTACCGCTAACCATGTACATCCCCCTTTCAAAATATCGCTTCCATATTTGCCTGATATGGTATGATTTCCATAAAATCCAGTATGTCATTCTAAAAAAGCTAAACTTGACATACGAAAAATAGCTTTGACCCATTTACAGATACTTTTCTAACAATATATTATATCCACAGCTCAAGACGCACGGTAAAATGTATTGATTGCTGTAAACATAAATCATTTTTTGTGTTAAGCTTTGGATATGTATTGAAAAAGAAATATCTATATTGATAGATGAAAGACCAAAACCACTTTTCATTTTTAAATTTATTAAATCCGGTGGTTCTGAAGATATATTGAAGTTTGAAGTAGAAGTAGAAAAGTATTTCAAATTTTAACATTTTTATTGTTAATAGTTGATGATGATCTTTTGATGGATTTTAATCACATAATTGAATATTATAACATTTAGTACCTGAGCAGTAAAAATTTCCCCAAGTTCTGAAAAAATAGTTTCAACTTCATAATGTATTTTCTTTCAAAAACTTCTGCCATGTACATTCCTCGCAGAATGGGATCTACGACTCCGGGTTGGGTATTTTTATATTTTGCAAAGTTTTCCATCTGCTAAATCGATATGTCAAAATTTACGCTCATACCTAACATTTGCCCAAGTGCAATGTTAAGTTTGGTTTTTTTGGGTTAATTCTAGAATTGGAATATAACTAGGATGCCCAAGGAGATGGTTTTTTATAAGCACAGAGCAACTTCTCCCATGATTACTGAGTCGTTTATTGCATTCAATCTGTTTTTTTTATTTGGTGCCAGCAAGGTTTATTACAGCGTTTCAGACAATCATATTATCATCAACAATTTGACAGGAACGAATAACCTAGAAATGTAAGTTTAAAATTACAATTAAATCTGATACTTAGTTGAAATATCGAAACAAAACTTACAATATCGTAAACCCCAACCCATAACCAACTTCATATTCTCAGGCGTTTGCTTCTTGGGAGGGGTAAAATATTTTATGCTGACCTACCAAGGGACCTGTATCTTTTTTGTGCCCCGGGAAAGTGTAATTTAAAATTCCTAATGTACTGATTAGCTTCTTGGGGTAGTTCCTTTTCTACAGTTGTAAATATTCAACAATTAGGAACGTGTGATTTTATTTTTAACTCTTGAGGTTCAACTATTTTGAAATAATGGACAACGTTGTAATTGTTGAAAATTTCTTAAATCATAAAATTATATACTGAATATTTATGAAATAAAATTCTACCATACCTTTGCATCATCGTATATTAAAATTTTGAATTTTAAATTTTAATAAATTTCTTAATATTACTCGATTCATTTTACCTGCTTTCCTTCTGGTGGGGTTCTATAAAGAAAAAAACAAATAGTAAAATAGAAGTATTTTCCCCACAACCATTCAATTAAAGTTATTTATTTAAAAATGCTTATCAATAACCAAAAGATACAATATGTTTTATGCATAAATGGCTGTTAACATTACCAAAGAAGATTTTAAATCTCGGGTTTCATTCTAAAAATCTTTCAGTTTTTTAAAAACCCCCGTGGCTCAAATGAACCAAACAAATTTCTGAAACTTTTAGAAAAAAATCAAAAAAGGTAAAACACTTAATTTTTATTTAAAAACGCGTTTTTTAAAAGAATTTTCCAAAACATTTCAATATGTTCATTGAAAGTAATTTTGAGATTAATAATTTTGGCATTATTTTTATATTATTATTATTTTTCCGACCATAAAAAAAACATTTCGTAATAATTTTAAAATATAAAAGATTTACAAGGTTTCCAAAATTAAATTTATCAAAACCCCAATCGAAAATTTTGGGAAAAAGCTTATATATGAATTTTTTCGTTTTTATTTATAGAACTTTTAAAAAAAATTAAAATTTTTTCTAATATACTCACATAAAAGTACATTTGAGGATGAAAAAATTTCGCATTCACTAATTTTGCGATCAATTTATTCTTAGAAAATTTTAAACAATTTTTTACACTAGCTAAGATGTATTGAAAACTTCACCATGATGGATCCCGGGTCATTGACTAGGGAATAGTCATATTTTTTATTTATATTAGGATTGTATTTGTTTTTTTTTGGAACAAAATTTATAAAATTTTTTTCCTTATTTTCATACAAAAATAAAATTTTTAAAAAAAAAAGTTTTTTTGGTTTAAAAATTTTAATAAAGATAAAAATTTATTCCGCCTTTTAAAATTAAATATTTAAATAATAATAAAATAATTTTATTTTATTTATGTTCGATAATTTAAAAAGATGCCCTAATTCGAACAAATTAAAATTTTTCAACGAAAATTTTTTTTGGAAAAAAAAAATTTCTTCCCCTAATTATTTTTTAGGTTTTTTTATTATCGGGGTTTAAATTACACATTAAAATTTAAAACGAATTTGCAAGTTATGCGGATATTCCCCCCCTATTTTTAATTTTGTTCTTTTTATCCTACCCTATTGGAAAAAGTTAATTTTCCAAACATCTGCAACTTGTTTTTAATAAAAACATTCTAATATACAGATACTATTTTCTGTAGAACTACGAATATAAAATTAGCAAAAATCGTACTTGGGGCCAGCGTTACAAAAAAATAAATCACTTTATGATTTACTTGCAGGTACCCGGCTTCGATTTAAATTATATAAAATTTAATGGGTTAATTTTGTTTCATTTCACTTTCTAATGACTATCTTAAAAAGCTAAGTATATATTTGGGTATATTGCTGTACAATTTAAATGTTAAGGTTAAAAATTTACCCAATAAAGAGATTCCCAAATTCCAATTTTAATGTTTGTAAAATCAGAAACCCCCTTTGGTAAAATGTGAATTTTTGTTTAGAGCTGGGAAAGCGCTTCATCTACGAATTTGTATCAGAATCACCATTAAAATTTCCTTATTTTATACATCGTGACCCACAAGAACTCGGACAAACGTTTAAAAAAACAACTTATTTAAACGCAAAATTAAAAATTTAAAAGGGATAACAATTAAAACAACTTTACGTACATCATAAATTATAAATTTTAAAGGGGTTCCCTTCTGCAGGGATCAGAGTTTAAACGTGAATAAAATTTTCGGCTGTTTTTATCCTCTTCTAGGAATATTTTTCCCATTCCTGACGCAAAGTTTGTTTAAGTATTTCAAACTTTGTAGTAGTTTTGCATCTTTGGCCTTAAAGTTAGTATCATATGGTTTCGTAACCCATTGGGTAATGAGATTTCAGTAGTATGGAGGCCATTCAGGGGAAACTGATAAAAATACTTTTGAACACCAGGTTTTGGAATAATAATCATTGATTTTGTTATGTAAGAACTGGTTTGAAAAATTATGTCAATTGAAAAATCCTTTAGGTTTGCTAATAATATAATTAGTTTTGGTCAACTTAATGCAGCTCTTTTGATAAGAATTAAATTTTTTGTTTGATAATTCAACTGTTTTGATTAGTATTAATTTATTATTCAACTGTTTTTTAATAAATAGTTCTAAAAGCAATTGTTTGGTTCAATAATAATTTAAATCCGAAAGTTTTCTTAAATAATTTAATAATTTAGAATTCAGCTGTTTTGTCAAAATTAGTTGTTTATACTTCAATAATTCAACTGCTTTGTTGTAGCATTCAATTATCTACTTTAATAATGTAAATTTGTTCTGGTTGCATATTTTAATTGTTTTTGTTTAAAAATTCAGCATGTTTCGTTAATTAATTCAAATATTTTGGTGTAATAATTCAACTGTTTTCTTGAAATATATTCAACAAATTTGCTTAATAAATTCAGCGTTTTGTTAATAATCCAGCCTGTGGTTAATAATTCAACTGCTTTGTTCAGATTTAATAAATATTTTAGTACAATATTTTAAATTGTACTGGTTTTTTAATTCAATTTTTTTTGGTTCTAACAATTCAATTATTCCTGATTCAAGAACGTCAATTGTTTGTTCAATAATTTAAATATTTTTGTATAATAATTTAGTCTTTTTTTAATAAATTTAGGAATGACTTTGTTTTGATCGATTCAGCTGTTTGGATAGAAGTAACGGTTTATTCAAAAATTTAAAATTGTTTGGTTGATAATTTGATTAATTTTGATACAACAATGCACCGTTGTTATTAAAAAAATTGAACTTTTAATGTTTAATAATTCAACTGCTTTTAATAAATAGGTTACATATGTATAGTTGTTCAAAAATTTAATAATTAGCAGCACGTGTTTAAACGCATCCAGGGGGATGGGTAGAGAGCGGGTAGCAGCAGTTTTATTCCTGGTCGCATCAAGCTTACTGCAGCAGTTGTGAGCCAGTTGTAATTTGTTACTTGTTTATAGAAAACATACTCATCTCTCTTAACATTGAATAACAACAATAATAAAATTCAGCTGTTTTGTCTATAACTCAGCCGTTTCGATTCAACTGCTTTGTTCAACGTTTTAATTATTTTGGTTGAATAATACAATTGTTTTTGGTTCAAAAAATCAATTATCCCTGATTCAACACTTGTTCAGTAGTTCAGCTGTTTTGCTTAATAATTGTTTATTCAACAATTTAAATATTTTTGGTTTGAAAAACGTATTATTGGTTTTGGTTTAATCATTTTAATGATTTTTCAAAAATTGTTTAATAATTTAATTGTTTTGTTTACAATCAAATATTTGTTTAATAAATTCAGTTGTTTTCTCAACAACAACTGTTTGGTTAAATAATTCAACTGTTTTGTTCAACATTTCAATTACTTTTAACTAGTTTAATAATTTCAATATTTTTAGTTGAATAATTAAATTGTTGAACCAAAAACAATAATTCAACTGTTTTGTTCAATAATTCAGCTGTTGCGTTTTATACAGCGTGATGCACAAGAACTCGGACAAACGTTTAAAAAAAATTATTTAAACTCAACAATTCAAAAATGGATAACAATTAACAACAACCGTATGTACATCTTAAATTATAAAATTTCAAAGTGGCTTTTTTCTGCATGGATACAGAGCTTTAAACGTCGAATGAAATTTTCGGCCGTTTTTGTACCTCTTTTTCGGCCATCATATGTCTTCAAATGCAATAACACCGAATTTCCAAATAGTAAATATAATTGCGAACAATTTGGTTTCCAATATTTATAATTGTTCTTGGATGGTATTAATTTTGATCAAACCGTCTCAGACCGAGTGTTCATACCACAATAATTCTTGTTTAAAAAAATTCCGTCAGCAGCTTCGAGTTCCGCCTTCCGTCTCAAAGCTATAGCGCAATGTCATTTGCAGGCATCATTCCAAGAAAAAGTGACTCGGTGTTGTTTGCGAGTCAATCAGTAATAAGTTTATCAGTTTCTTAAATACATCTACCTGTCGACTTTGTGTTTTGTAAGATTTTCACCAGCTGGTAAGTCATGTTATTTGATATTTAAGGTTACAGTTGTTTGAAGTTTTCATTTTATTCCGACACATTCATCACGTTGTTGTGTTTGCCACACACTGGGTTGTTATAAAACTGCCAGAGGATTGTTGCTTTAGAAATTTGTATAAATACCAGCAGAGCTCCTAATCAAGTTCGTTAAAAAGCGGCTTTATTATTGTTACTCATCCGAGTTTTATTTTATTACAACTTTTCAGGAAAGCGAGAATCCATTATGATATATTTTTACCTGCAGCCCTCTGCTTCCAGAACAAAAGAGGGGCGTAACTGAAAACGACCACTAAAGGGCAGACCGTTTTGTAAATTTGTGTGTGAGAATCAAAACAATTCAAAATTGTTGAAGATTTACATTACAATGTAAGTGTATTATTGCACAATATAACGTGATAATTAAACACATTCTATCTTCAGTGCGTGTGTTGTAGGTGGGTCGACACCCGCAACCGGCAATCGCTTCCTGTTATCTGTCGGGTTAAGATCTTTGATTTTTCGAGTAGGACCGGCCTTGGGAGATATTTTTAGCTACTAAAGCGTTTGTCAAAACGACTTTGAGCGGCCGGAGCGAAGAGGACCGAATCGGAAGCTGCCGAAAGTAGATTTTGACTTACGCAACCACGGAGAATCTCAAATTTTAAATATTTTTTTTTAATTTGTGGTCCGGTTTCAATTTTTTTTTAATGTGCAGAAAACGATATCCTCTTTCATAATTCTCTGTAAAAGTCATGAAAATCCAAATTTGGGTTTTATGAGCATCCCCAAAAGTTCAAACATGTAGGTTAAAACAGTTTACATGCACATTCAAACGAACTTGCCAATAACTTGACGAATACATTTAAACTATTTGACTTATCTATTCAATTCCACTAATGAACACACCCATTATCAAATTCAGACAAGTCAATTTTAAAAATTTTTTAAATTTTTTAAAAGATAGTAATGGAATAGACGCATAAAAAAATAAAATTTGCGGTCGGTCCATAAATTTTGGATAAAAACGGGTTTAAAAATTAATTTAGTGTAGTGGCTTTTTTTACTGATGACAAGCGCGCGCACCACATCTTTCTGTAGATCTTTGGTTTTACGTTTCGAACAAAACAGCAAGGTCGCCATTAACGCAATTTAATAAATTCCTAAAAAATTACTTTAAATGATTGGCAAAGCCTTCGCCTTGGCAACAATTAAAAAAACTTTCCTGAGCCTGGTAGAACTCAAAATTATCTATATTAAGCCGGCAGATCTGAGGGTAAAATTTATTAAAAATATCATAGAGCGAAAACTAATCCAGAAAATAAATCTTTGAGCCACGGGCTCCTAGAAGAAGGTAAACTTATTATTAAAATATATCCGACAGATTTCAAAATTATGGATCTTTAAACCGCCGGATGCAAGTATTTCTTTAGTTGTCTCTTGATTAAAATTAGTTAATATGCCAACCTTCGCTCTACATAATTTGTTTACACCTTTTTTTTCCTCCATTCTTTTTGTTTCGGATAATAAGGCTATGTCAATGTTCTGATTCTGGTGATTTCTGGTGTTTTACTTGTCATATTTTGAACATTCCATGTTGCCCAAATCATTGTCTTATTTCGCGTCGATTGTTGTCTAAGGTTTTTCCGATCCAATTTCCAAAGCTTTTTTTGAGAATCTTTAGCAGTTGTGTTATTTTTCTTAGGTGATGAGGAGCAAACCCTCATTTTTTTGGATTTTTGGATTTTAAGGTGAATCGATTCATGTACTTTATGATTTTCAGTGCTAAATTTTTAATGCTAAATTAATATCTCTCCTAATTATTTTGGAGAAAAACTTTAAATTAGTTGCTGTAAAGAAAAAAATATGCTAAATTTACTTAAAATATAATTTTAACTTTTCCGTTTATGCCTTCATGGAAAACTATTTAAAGCAATAAAGTGTACGAACGCATTATATTTTTCTCTACGTAAAACTGATTTACAATTTATTTTTCAAAAATAATTAGAGAAAATATTACTTCTAAGCATTTTTTGATGTAACTCGTAACAACCTCAGTTTCAGGGTTAGGATAGGAGGAAGGGCCCGATTTTCGATAGGCTCAGTAGCCATAAACCGTCCTGGTTAAAGAAATACGGGCAAAGCAGAACTGATTCACCACTACGTATAACAATTTAAATTATTTATTATAATTTTCAATTTATTGAGGCTAATAATTACAGTGTTGATGTTAACGCAATAATAATGAAGAGTCTGTAGATAAAGTACCTCTCACATTAAATTTTTCCATAAAATGCATCTACAGTTTGATACATAAATTTTTTTGGTATTGTGTCTGGCAACCTTTCAATCATTCTGGTTAATTTTTTATATAATTTTTGTTCGTAAATTAAAAATTTATCAAATATATTTAATTCGTTGTACAAATGATAAATAATGTTTTGGCTATCTTGATCGGATTTTCCATAATGCTTTTGAAACAGTTCCTTCTGAGAGATATTTGCATCTGCAAGGGTTTGCACAGCCAACCATGTACATCTCCCTTTCAAAATATCGCTTCTATATTTGCCTGTTATGGGTTGATCACCATAACAATCCAACATGTCATTCTGAAAAAAATTATTATTTTTCAATTTAAGAGAGTTGAGAATAAATTATAACATAAATTACAAAAATATGACTTTGATTGTTTAATCTATTGAAGATAGATATTTTTCTCCTACAACACATATCTAAAGTTACGGCAAAGCAACATTTCAACATAGGGTTTTAATTCAAAGAGCAATAGAAGAAGTGAAACATCTAAGGTCGTAATAAATGACCGGTTTCGGTGTTAATCTAAGCGATCACCATCCCCAGATGCGAACTGTCTTGTGATAATCATATTCACACAAATTTTAATATTCAGATTGGTCATAATTATAATTTTAGTAGGTTTATAAGTCGTATATATATCTCATTAATCTTTAAGGCCGACTACACAATTATATCTACGCATTGAATAAATTATAGGTACCTGAACAATAAAATATTCTCCAAGCTCTATTAGAATAGGTTTCAATTCAGAATGTATGTTTTTATCAAAAACTTCTGCCAAGTACATTCCTCGCATAATGGGATCCATAACTATTGGAATGGTACCTTTATACTTTGCTAAAACTTTCCATCTCGCTATATTAAAAAGTACAAAATTAAAGTCCAAATCTAACATTTGACCAAGTGCAAATTTAAACTTGGTTTCGTTAGTTAATTCCAAAATTGGAATATAACTAGGATGTTCACGGAGATGATTTTTAATTAGCACAGAAGCAGCTTCTCCCATGATTAATGAGTCGTTAATAGCATTCAAAGTATGGTTTTTTGATTTGGTGCCAACAAGGTTTATTAGCTCGCGTTTCAGATGAATCAAATATATCATCCACAATTTGACAGCAACGAGCGATCTATAAATATAATTAATTTAAGATTATAAGCTATCGACTCTTTAGCTGGAATATTAGAACAACAAACTTACAGCATCGTAAGCCCATCCTATCGTGTACACTAACTTCATGTTTTCAGACGTTTGCTTCTCGACAGGGGTAAAATGCTTGTATGCTGACACTACCAGGGGTCCTGAATCTTGTACGTGTGCCGGTAAAGTATAATTTAATAAATCCCTAATGTACTGATTAGATTCTTGAGGTAGTTCCTTTTCAACAGTTGCTAAATATTCAACTATATAGGAGACGTGTGACTTGTATTTGATCAATTCTTGAGAGTCGAGCACATTTTGAACTAATGGTAAAACGTTGTAGCTTTTCGAATAAGTTCTATAAAAATAATTTATTAGATATTTTTTTCAAATTACAGTACTCCCATACCTCCTACAGACATCGATATATTGAAAGTATTGAGTTTTAAATTTCGATAAATTTTTTAAAATTATTCGATTCATTTTCCTTTTTTTTTGTAATTTAACAATACTTCTAGTATTTTATTGTCTATATATTACATACATAATTTATACATATGGGGTATTCCATGTCGATTTCCCAATCTCCGATTTCGATAATTTTCAATATATTTTAAAATTTTGAAAGTTTGCTGCAAAATTCTAATCGCTTACCGTTGTCTTCTAAGATGTAAATCAGATTTCACGAGAGTTTTTGTCTTATATTGAATATAATTTAATAATTAAAAAAATTGAAATATTTTTCAATGTACTCACATAATAGTAGATTTCAAGATAGACAACTTCCACTAGTTTTTGCGATCAGATTTATGTCTTAGAAAATTTCAAACGCTGTGTAGCGCAGTTATTACAACAAAAATTGTCAAAATCAGAGTTCAAGTTGTCCCTGGAATACCCCATAATATGAATTTTTGTATTAATTTTACCATTGATCGAAACTAACAATTTAAAAAAAAGAAGGATCTTTCTCGGTATTTACCGATATAAAATATTCGCAATAAAATAAAATAAAATATTCGATAATATATATTATTTATAAACACAAAAATGTTAAATCGTCAAATTTTAGTATCATCATAAATTGTAATATAAAATCGTTCAGATTGTAAGTTATTAGAGCGTTGTTGTTATTTATTAAAAATTAAATTTTGATTAATATTGTAAAATTTAAAAAAAAATTACTACTCCTAATAAGGCTAATAGATGTATGTAACATGTTGGTAATTACCAGGGTAATAAAAATTGCGAAAAATGCTTGACAAATAAATTAACTTCGACTCATTTAATACATACCAGTGAAATTTTTTCCTTTTACTATTTTTTGTACCATATACAGGGTGCGCTCAAGTTTTATTAACTTCACGCTGTCATCAAACGGTAAGACAGCGCGCTCATGTTTTGACATGCGTCAGTCTGTATGTTATTTTATTTTTTTATTTTTGTTACAAACAGTATAAGTTTTAGCTTGTATGTAAATCATAGTTTTAAATCGCATATTCCATTTTAGTTTTATTGCGTATTAATTAATTGTAATTTGCGTGGCCGAAGTTGATTCGAAATACGGAATTGGTTTCGATACTGAAACATAGAGGGCGCCACTAGTGTAATCCCTAGGTTAAGATGGAACAATAATGTACCGCACACTAGATCGGTACAAACCTTTAAAAAATGAATACTTAAATTCGTTATATCATTAATGTCCACACTAGTCGGTACAAACCTTTAAAACATAAATAAATAAATTATTAGACTAAACACACAGTATAAATTTACAAATAGAGGGATACATGAGATAACAATAAACAAATAAATGGTAGTATTAAAATTTCGTAAAGTTTCTACAAAAGATCGAAAACATGTATTTAAAAATTAAAAAATTAAATGGTAGATAAATTTTCATTTTACTTAAAACTGAATGTTTTGACATTAAAATTGACGGTAGATAAATTCTTAAATTAAAACTGAAGTTGTTGACAAAAAAAATTAATACAAATGACTTAAACATAAAATTGAACAATTTCACACAAAATGGAACATAACTGACCTTGGGAAACATCTTGGGCACACGTGACACACATTTAATGATGACAAATCATAATTCCTTAAGAAATATTGAGTCGACCTGCTAGTGCGTTCTGGACGCGGTGACAAAACGATATCCCCAACTGAGGGTTATTCTTCCAAACGGAAAACGATAAAATGGTAGAGTGCTCAACATAAATCTATTAACAGGTAACGTGGCTTCAAGATAACAAAACAAATTGATAAGATAGAGGGTCAAATTGCTTTGCTTAAAATGGATGACCTAGTTCACGGCAGGTGGCACCCCGTACAACAACGAGATAAATACTGGTGGTTATTTTTCAAAAAAACTTAAATGTAACAATTCTAATAAAATTTGAATTTGGTCCAACAGCGTAGAAGTGGCTTGTCAAATACAAAACGACATGATATGATGACGTAATGGGGTCACATTCTTAACGAAATATAGTCGACCTGTTCTAGTGCAGGCTTTTCTCCGGGACAAAACGATACTCAACGAGGGTTATTCTTCCAAACGGAAAACTGATAAAATGTCAAGTGCTGAACCAAAACTTCTTTAGCGGTACAGACTTACACAAACGAATTGATATGATGACGTAATTGTGTCAACTTCTTAAGAAATATTAGTCACCGGTTCAGTCTTGGCACGCGTGACAACCACGAATTGAGTAGTTCAAACGGAAAACGAAAGGTAGTCTAAAGGTAAATTCTATTAGCTAACAGGTGACTTCCAAGACGAGTCGATACGTAATGGATTAAAACTATTAAACCGGTAATGCACTGTAAACAGTTATTTAAGTCTTAAAACGAATATGTTTACGAAACTGGTAACGTATTTACTATATGTGGTAATTTAATAAACGTGTAACACGGAGGATTGTGAACAGACCACTGACGATAAATGTTAAATGTTAACGGAACTGAAAGTTAACATAGTGTTACTAACAATTGTGAAATTCGAACCATGATAACATATTTTAAAACTCAACAAAATCGTAAATTGTATAACGAAAATTTTAGATCTTGAAAATGAAATTAACTGACTGAAATTTGTAACTTTTAAGTTTAACGAAATTTGCATTAGGCACGTGACTACCTAGGAAATTGAATCACGTACACGCTAGCCAAAGTATCTTTATCAATTCAGATTGTTTCATGATATACCATGATATATCAATACCGGGTATATCACTAGTACATACATAGTTTATAAATCTTAATAATTAAAATATGTATTTACAAATTCTTGAATTATTTATTATTTTTGTAATAAACATGTATATAAGATAACAGAAAATAAATTTAAACTCTTAACAATTTAAAATTAACATAGTTTACCAACAATAAAATTTTATTTTTTTCAACATTTTTTAAATGAACAAAATCCGTTTTTAAAAAAATATTTTCCTACATGTAAAATATCCTTTTATTGTTTCTAAATTAAAATTTGGCAGATTAAAAATATAATAATTACATTTAAATATATTAATGTTAACATTGTTAATATTGTTTTAGTTTTATCAAAATTATGATTTTTAAATTGAATACTTTGAAAACTTTATTTAATTTAAATACGTGATTAACAATTCATTAATTATGTCTAGAAAGATACTGTACAATGAAACATTTAAATAAGTTATCAAGACCTGAGACCTTTGAGGTACTATAAAAACTATAATTCTAAGATAAATATTCAAAAGATAGAAATATTATATCCATAAGATACTCCTGCAAAATATGCAACCTTAAAGCAATTAGAGTGGTTACAATTTCACATAGATCAATCCATTCCTGCAGAAATCTAATTTGTTTCTTAAACTAACGAATGTGAAAAATCGTGGATAGCCTCCTTCCTCTTTCATAAAAGAAAGAAAGTTCGGCACAAAACCTCTTCAAGGTGGAAACCGAATAGAGATACAAACATACAAACAAACACAAAAGCCCGAATTAAAAATAAACTGAACACGGAGTTAGTTGTTTTATTTAACCCAGTTGTTTTATTTGCCCAAATTGTTTATCTATGCCAATTGTTTTATTTATCCCAACCGACTACCTGGCCAAACTCTTTAATTGTTTATTAACTCAGTTGTTTTATTTGGCCCAATTGTTTACCTAGCCCAACCATTTTATTTATCCCAACTGACCACCTGACCCAATTGTTTATTTAACCCAGTTGTTTTATTTGGCCCAATTGTTTTCCTAGTCCAACTGTTTTATTTATCCCAAATGACCACCTAACTCAATTGGTTATTAAACCCAGTTGGTTTATTTGGCCCAATTGTTTACCTAGCCCAACCATTTTATTTATCCCAACTGACCACCCTGGCTTAATTGTTTAATTGTTTTTGTTACTCAGTTGTTTTATGTAATCATAACCCCCACCCCAAAGGTTAAATCAAGTAAGGTCAAGTCACAAAATAGAGAAACAAACAAGTCGGAGCGACCAAATTAAAATATCTAAACACAAAATAAATTATCACCCGCAGCTATCAACCCCAGAAGGAAAGAATGCCAACCACTTTCAAGGCCGTGGATACAAACAAAGCCACAAAGCCCCCCCCTTCAAGTCAAGGCAAAAGAGGAGGCGTGCTAGGAAATGGACGAAACCCCAAGGAAGAAGCAACCCTGCTCCAAACTAACATTCTTCCAAACCAATCACAACTCCCCTCCTTTCCCTCCAGGTTTTACGAGTACCATTTTTGGTTTACTCAGTAAAGACCAGTAGCGGTCCCGCCAAAACTACGAATCGTCAAAAAATCAGAATTATGTGGGTTCTATTCAAAGGTACTATTACTAACAAACAAAACTTTGCGCCAACACGTACTCCAACCTCGTTAATCTTCGAGTTTCTTAATGATTACTAACACTACGATCACTACTACGATAACAAACGAAAAAGCTCGCACGTCGAGAAACCGCCGCGCTTTAACTAATGCCATAACTTTTAAAATTCACAAATTTTCCAAGATTTTTAATTGAAATTCGGTGTCTTTTACGTCGAAAATACAGGGCAATTTTCAGAGAAATCAAATACAAGTAATTCATCAAAGAATATTACTTATAAAATAATTTAAAAATTTAAAAAGCGAAGATACCAAACAAATTCTCTTCAGTTATATTTGTCAGTAAATTTTTTTTTTAAATTGACATCCTAATATTAAATTTACAATCTGTTAAATAACATTCAGTAAATGGTATAGCGTACAAGTGTCATAAGAGATCAAGTCCAATGACTTAACTCCACAAAACATTACTTAAGCTGCGTTGACATGGGTAGTGTATCACGAGCTTGCCCCACGTTCCTGAACTTACAAATTTCCACTTTCACGATTTCATAATTTTATATTCGTGGAGAGGGTTTACACGGGTAATGTATTTCGCAGTACTCACGGTTGTGAACATGAACTCGTTGGTGGCTCGTAACCACTCGTGTCATATCGTCTATATCGTCTTTCAATTCACGCTTCACGACCGACTAAATATCAAACATGTTTGATATTACCACGACTGCAATTTTATCAGTTCGTGAGAAAATATTACGATTCACATTTCACGATTCAGCAGTTGACACGGAGCGTATCCTACGACAGTGTGGCCCACGGCCGTGTGTCACTACCCATGTCAACGCAGCTTTACAATCATGTCATTTTACACACACCTTCAACTTAGATAACACTACATCACTTCAAACAAATCTATTTGGGAGATCCCACGGATGATGCCTTTTCAACCTGCGGGTGTAGAACTGTTTTCAAGGAGGTCTGTGGCTAGTTTATTTGGATGGTCGCTTAATTTATTTTTGTAACTTGCACTTTGCGATTTTATGACCTCTTTCACCGTTTCCATTTGCAGATCATTGTGTAAGACTTCGTTAGGTACATACCATGGAGCATTCGCTATGGTGCGAAGCATCTTTGACTGGAATCGCTGTAGAATTTCAATATTAGAGTTGCTAGTTGTTCCCCATAACTCAATCCCATACGTCCATATAGGCTTTATAATACATTTGTACAGTAGAGTTTTGTTTTCCAGAGACAAGCTGGATTTTCTTCCAATAAGCCAGTACAACTGTCTGAATTTGAGACCAAGTTGCTTTCTTTTCATCCAAATGTGTTTTGCATAGGTGAGGCGCTTGTCCAAATGCATACCTAAATATTTGACATCATCCGCCTGGGGTAACACACGGTCATTTAGCGTTACTGGTGGGCAATTTTCTTTTTGTCGTGAAAGTGACTTGTACAGACTTCGAGTCGTTTGCTTTAATACGCCATTTCCTCATCCATTTCTGTACCTGATTTAGGCTTACTTGTAGGTCTACTGAAGCTTGGTGTTTATTACTATGAGAAGCCATAATTAACGTATCGTCTGCAAAAGTGGCGGTTTTCGTGAACCCAGTTGTTGGTAGGTCTGCTGTGAATAACAGGTAGAGTACCGGACCCAGGATGCTGCCCTGAGGTACCCCCGAGTTTATTGGGCAGAGATTTGAGTATGTTTCTCCACACTTAACACGAAACTTTCTTTCGGTGAGGTAAGATTTGAGTAACTTGTGATAGGCTGGTAACTTTTGATTAATTTTAAATAGCAGGCCCTCGTGCCACACCTTATCAAAAGCCTGGGAGACGTCAATAAATGCAGCTGTGCAGAAGGTTTTATATTCTAGATTTTTATTTATTTCTTCGACCACTCTGTGAACCTGTTGGATGGTAGAATGCTGCTGTCTGAAGCCAAACTGGTGTTCTGGTATTAAGTTCTTCATTAGTAGTATCGGTTGGATTCTTTGGAGCAGCATTCTCTCGAATAATTTAGAAAGTATGGGCAGGAGGCTGATGGGTCGATATGACGTTGGATCTTGGAGTGGTTTACCTGGTTTAGGCACCACGATTATCTGGGCCACCTTCCATTGATCTGGGAAAACGTTTAAGCGGAGGGCGGCATTGAATACATAAGTGACAAAGATTAACCCCTTTTCAGGTAGCTCCTTTAGGACTCTGCCAGTAATGAGGTCATAACCAGGCGCCTTTTTTGGATTTAAGTGAGTTTGAATCGTTTTCCTAATCTCATGTAGTTTAAAAGGTTTGATTCTGTATTCGGGTTGGGGTATCTCGAGCTGTGCATCGTCATTTATACCAGATACCTCTTGAGAATCCGGTGGAAAAGGTTTGAAAACATCAGTCAGGTGTGCGGCAAAAACATCCGCCTTTTCCTGGTCACTTCTTGCCCAGTCACCGTTTCTCCCCCTAATCGGTGGTACGAAAGTTGTTGGCCGTTGTAATTTTCTTGTGGCTTTCCACAACGAGTAGTCTGTCGCTTCAGTTGGTGATAAGTTTTCTAAAAAGGTTTGGAAGGAACTGTTTTTTAGGTCATTTAGAAGATTTTTGAGTTTTTCCGTGGCTTGGTTTAATTTTGTTTTATCACTTGGGTGTCTAGTGAACTGCCATATACTTCTAAGTCTTCGCTTTACTGCAACGGCTTCCTTAACTTTGACGGGGCAGCTTTCGTATTTTGCAGTGGATAGAGTAGGGGTTGATAACCAGGACGCATTTTGGATAGTGGTAGTTAGGTGTTCAACTGCCACAATAAGATCCATCTCTGATTTGAGTGACATTGTCAGATCTATATTTGAGTTGATAAATGTTTTGAACGAGTCCCAATCGGTAAATTTGTTACACAATGACGGAGGTCTGTCATTACTTATAATACTGGCGTTAAATTCAATAAGGACAGGTGAATGGTCCGACGACAGATCTAGGCAAGGTTTCGCTTCCAGGTAGTTTGCTGCAATACCTTTTGTAATGCAGATGTCCAATACATCTGGGTTTTTATTTCTGTCCGTCGGCCAGTACGTTGGGTGACCCGATGATAAATAGTTTAGGTTTATTTTGATAGTGCTTTGAGTAATTCTCTGCCACGGGATTAGCAATTCTGGAACCCCATTGCTGGTGTTTAGCGTTATAATCACCTGCCGCTATAAAACGGCAACCAAATGTTTTAAAGAACTCTATGAAGTCGGGTTCCTTGATTTTGTGCTTTGGTGGACAGTATACAGCTGAAACTATTAGGGGGCCACCCTGCCCCTCGACCATGATACTCGTAGCTTGTATGTGTTCACTTTGGTAATTAGGCAGTACGTGGTGTTTCAAGGAGTTTTTGACGATTATCGCAGTACCACCATGTGCGGTACCATCTGGATGGCGGGTATGATGTATTGAGAAATTTGGTATTTTTAGATGACTCTTGTTTGTGAAATGAGTTTCAGACACCATCATAATATCAATTTTGTGATTTATAATAAAAGTTTGTACCTCTTGTCGATGTTGGGACAAGCCATTGGGATTCCATACTGCTAACTTTGTACAGAAGAACATTATAACATTTTTGACATTAATTTTATTAAGATAGATATCATTTGATCCATCTTATCCATGAGTTTGAACATAATTTTTTCAATCTAGTTTGAGTTTTGATTTGATGACTGCTGGATTTGCTGTTGATTATCATTTAAGTAATTATGTGTAGGTTCTCTCGTGATGTCCGCATATGAGACATTTGGGTGGTAGATTCTAGATTGTTGTGGAGGAAAATTTGGTGTTGTTGGAGGAGTTTGGGAATTATAATGTTGTTTGGGCCTCAGTGTTGGGAACTTTCTTTCGCGGATCTCCTTGTATACGATGCACCCCTTGTAATTTGCCGGGTGCTCTTGTTCACATAGCACACATTTGGGTTTTACTTTTTGACTTTAAGGCAGTTCACGGTAAGGT
The DNA here is from genome assembly GCA_036346125.1 of Lycocerus yunnanus. Lineage (NCBI taxonomy): Eukaryota > Metazoa > Arthropoda > Insecta > Coleoptera > Cantharidae > Lycocerus > Lycocerus yunnanus. Next base: position 171,660 of record JARFIX010000332.1, on the reverse strand, counting down.
GATTTTCAGCGCATTTAACACATCTAGGTAGGCGACTGCAGTAAGCTTTTGTGTGGCCATAACGTTGGCACCTCAGGCACTGTACAACTTCACGCTTCTGATGGGGTGCTTCAACTAAAACAACTGAATTTAGTAAACGTTTAACTTCATAAATATTTTTATTGTTCTTGTTTGGAGCTAATTCTACCAGGTGCATTGATAAAGGATACTTGGAAGTTTTTTGTACCATATTAGTGATACGTGCTACTTTATGCCCTATTAATTCAAGTGCTTGGCTAATATCTTCTATTTTGGTTGAAAAGTGTATGCCCTTTATGACCACACGGAAATTCCTTTTATCCTTGAGTTGAAAGGTGTGATTTTCGACTTTATTTTTTTTTAATGCATTTAATATGGCAGAGTAACTTTCCCCATCAAGTGGTTGGATTTTGGTATTTTCACTTCCTATCATTTTTATAATATATTTGTTTTTTGCAACTTCGTTTAGAATCTTTTCCAGTGGTTGGATTTCTTGAACATATGGCACAAAAATAGGTGGTGGCTTTGTTTGCTTGGGTTCGCTTGCTTCGTTTTGTTCATAATTAGGTTGTTCGTGTGTCAGATCGACAAATGGTTGAAAACGATTCTTTGTATTTATCTGTATTTCTTGGTTTGGTGTACCGTATTCCGTGATACGCCTTTGTCTAACGTTCCTAATGACTTGTTCCGGTGAGCTTCTTTTATGTTTTTGATTCACACGTTGCCACGGCAGATTTACAACTTCCTCACCGTGGTCTTCGGGGGTATTTTCGTGTGATGGAACCGATTCCAAAGGTTTGCTTTGCATTGCTGTTTCGTTGCTAAGTTGTTCTGTAACTACATTTGTAGTAATTTCACTGTCTCGTGATGAATTTGAGGTTATTTTTTCCCCCACACTCGCCACAGTTCCAGGAGTCTATTTTATCGCTACTGTTTAGTAAACTCCACGTTTCTAAGGACATGCCTATGCACGTAATATGAAAATTTGACTTGCATTTCATCTTGCATTGTATGCGATCCTCATATTTGGTCACATTACGCTTACACACGCCACACGTCAACATTGTCAACCTTGACTGTCAGTAAATAAGAACTCTAAGTTACTCAAAATTATTTTCAAAATTTTGAGGAAAATGCGTGGTTTTCGTCAAATTTTCTAAAATGTGATTGCGCTATTGGATAGCACTGCGAGAGGCACAAATGTTTTAGTATTACATTTTTAGTCAAAAAGCTAAATAAAGACACAATTTAATAAAAATCACAGGCGCTAAAATTTTGCTTAGAAAACTGGAACGTTTTTCGTTTGTTTGTTTTAGTTTTACGATAATGAACCAAGAGCAAAAAATTTAATTTTTAAAGATTTCGAAAAAATTAAATTGGTATACCTCTCCTGAACAGTATGAAAGTTATTTGGCAAGAGTGAAATAATTTTCACAGCTAATTTTTTATCTTAGGTTCTGTCAGAAGTCCAATCTTATTTTTATTTCGATACTGCACTGACACAGAAAATCCGTAAAAAATTTAAAATCTTACCAAGGTTACAAAGAGAACGCATTCTGATGAATGTTTTTGGTTTCGACCCTTTACGTACTAGTAGCGTTAAGGTCACATATAATAAAAATTTTAAAAAAGTTTCAAAATTCTAAATTGAAATTAATTTTATTTTAGGTAAATACTTACGGGGGTAATTTTAAGCGAGAAAAATATTTTTTTGAAAAATATCATGCAATTTTCCTTTAATGAGATTAATCTGCAGAGGGAAAAATATTTTTAATTCTTAAAAGTTTTACAAAAAGGCTTTTTTTTACGATTTTTGTAAATTTTTCTAGCCACTTAAGGAAATCAACAATTGCTAATTAGTTGAATGAATTCATCAAGATGTCGTTGCGTTGTCGAGAATGTTTGTCATTGCGTTTGGTAGCAGAGAAGTACAGCTAATATTCCATTGTTGAAAAGTTAATCACACGTCACATCAACGTTGTGCAAGTGCTTTCTAATACTACATCAAGTTCTGTTACCATGGAGAAATTCCTTTAAAATGCAACCACCTAATACAAAAACAAAAAGTCCGCCTCAAATAAGGAGATACGTCAAGAGAAAACGCCTCGTAGAGATAGCAAGTAAAATCGGCCCAAAGGGCCGATTTTACTTGTTTTGTTTCACAAAAGTTGTTGCCTATTGTAATTTTGCAATCTTGTTTATGCACCTGCAGAGCTTTCTATTTTGTTAAATGAACGTCATAGTTTTTTTTTAGGAAAGCAAAAGAACGAAATAAGCTATCCAAATTCACGACTCTTGCTTCCGCTAACAGTAAAAGGAACATCAGGATCAAACACGTTGTTCTAAATTTGTGTTTTTGGGAATCGAGAAATCTCGGATTACCAAATATTCTCATTTAAAAATTAATTCGGAAAATCGTATGATCGATACCTGTATAACAATTAAAATTCTATATTATGATTTATTTAAGGCTAATAATTACAGTGTTGAAGTTAACGCAATAATTATAACCAATTAAGGCATTTCGTTAAATTTTTCCATAAAATGCATCTACAGTTTGATGCATAAATTGTTTCGGTATTGTGTGTGGCAACCTCTCAATCATTCCGTTTAATTTTTGATATAATTTTTGTTCGTAACTTAAAAATTTTTCTAATATATTTAATTTGTTATACAAATCATAAATCATATTTTGGCTATCCTGATTGGATTTTCCATAATGTTTCTGAAATAGTTCTCTCTGAGAGGTATTTGCATCTGCAAGTGCTTGCACAGCTAACCATGTACACCTCCCTTTCAAAATATCGCTACTATATTTGCCTGTTATGGGTTGATCACCATAGCAGTCCAACATGTCATTCTAAAAAAAATTATTATTATTCAATATTAAGACAGTTGAGAATGAATAATAAATTACAACATAATAAGAAAAAAAATATGACTGATTGTTTAATCTATCCGACACATATCCACAGCTTACTGCAAAAGTAACGTCTTCAGCATAAGACTTAGTAATTGCAGAAAGCAATAAAAAAAGTGAAACAACTAAAGTTTTATGACCACTTACGATGTTAATCTAAGAAATTCGCCTAATTCGTCTCTATTCTTTTTTCTCTATTATTACTTGAATGTATTAAATGCGATGTTGAGTGTTGACTAACTACATAACTAATTATTACTATCGAAATTACCTGAGCAATAAAATATTCTCCAAGTTCCATTAGAATAGGGTTCAATTGAGAATGTATGTTTTCATCAAAAACTTCTGCCAAGTACAATCCTCGTGCAATGGGATCTTTAACTACTGGAATTACACCTTTATAATTTGCTAAACTTTTCCATCTTGCTATATTCAAATGTACAAAATCAAAGTCCAAATCTAACATTTGACCAAGTGCAAATTTAAATTTGGTGTTGTTTGTTAATTCCAGAATTGGAATATAACCAGGATGTCCCAAGAGATGATTTTTTATAAGCACAGAAGCAGCCTCTCCCATGATTATTGAGTCGTTTATAGCATTCAATCTGTTATTTTTGATTTGGTGCCAGCAAGGTTTATTAGCACGCGTTTCAGACGAATCATGTATATCATCAAGAATTTCTGTGTAACGAGCGACCTACAAATAAAATTAATATGAAATTACAACTAATATTTAAATCTGACGCTGGAATATCAAAACAACAAACTTACAGCATCGTAAGCCCATCCCATCGTGTACACTAACTTCATGTTTTCCGACGTTTGCTTCTCGGGAGAGCTAAAATGCTTATATGTTGAAACTACCAACGGTCCTGTATCTTGTACGTGTCCTGGTAAAGTATAATTTAGAAAATCCCTAATATACTGATTAGCTTCTCGAGGTAGTCCTTTTTCTACAGTTGCTAAATATTCAACAATGTATGAGACGTGTGACTTGTATTGTACTGATTCTTGAGGGTCAAGTATATTTTGCAGTAATGGTAAAACGTTGTAACTTTGTGAATAAGTTCTGTAAATATAAAATAGTTTACTAAAGATTTTTTCAATTAAAGTATCACTACCATACCTTCCGCAAACATGAAAATTTTGAATTTTAAATTTCGATAAAGTTTTTAAAATTGCTCGATTCATTTTCCTTTTTTTTGGTAATTTAATGATTTTTCAAGTATTTTATTATCTATAATTTTTATTCTCAACATAAATTAGGTTTCATACGTACCACACAGATTATATATGGGGTATTCCATGCCGATTTCATCAACCTTCGATTCTGATCATCAATTTTGTAATTAAATGTTTAAAAATTTTAATAATTTACGGAGCTGGAGAATCCTAATTGCTTAAGATGTAAATCGAATTTCACAAAAGTTATTTATCTTAAAGTCAGGTTTCATGTTATAATGAATATAATTTAACTTTTCTAAAGCGCTTGATTCAAATATACTTGTGGAAGAATCGACTTCAACCCTTTTCATGGTTTTCAAAAAATCACAGCAATACTTTGGCAAATACAAATACTTAAGTCAAGTTATAACTTTTTGAAAAATAATCTAATAATCTGATTCTAAGAACTATGGAAATCAGAAAACAAAAACAAAAAATTAAACAATCAGTTTGTGAGTTCCAAATGTTAAAAAGTCGCACCGCAATTTTATCGTTTTTAAAGCTGGAAATCGTCAAGTGAAATAGTTCGAATGCTTAAAATTCCTCGACAAACCGTTTCCGACACCATCAAATGATTCAAAGAACTTGGTAATATGAAAGACCGACCCAGTAGAGAAAAATGTTCTGCCATCACTGCAGGAATGGCAATATCATCAAACTTCGGATTCAAAGATATCCGAGACTGTCGATGCTAAAAGTGGCTCGTGAAACCGGAACCACGCGAGAGTTGGTTTGAAAATCTTTTTCCGGTTAATGGCCTTCATACTCAATAGATCTCAACCCAATGGATTGCGCCGTATGATCACTTTTAGAGGCCAGAGCCTGAGAAAAATCCCACAAAAGTTTGGAATAACTAAAACAATCTTTGCGTCAGGAAATGGAACAAAATATTTCTAGAAGAGGTACGAAAAACAGCCAAAAATGTTATTCAACGTTTAAAGCTCTGTATTCACGCAGAAGAAAGCCACTTTAAAATTTTATAATTTATGATGTACTTAAGGTTGTTGTTAATTGTTATCTATTTTTAAATTTTTGAATTGTTGCGTTTAAAAAGTAAATTTTTTTTTAAAACGTTTGTCCGAGTTCTTGTGCGGCACGCTGTATAAAACGCAACAGCTGAATTATTGAACAAACAGTTGAATTACTGAATCAATTGTTTTGGTTCAACAATTCAATTATTTAACCAAAAGTATTTAAATTATTAAACTAAAAATAATTGAAATGCTAAACAAAAACAGTTGAATTATTGAACGGAATAGTTGCATTTTAAACAATTTTTTGAAAAATTATTACATGATGATTTTAAACCAAAATATTTGAATTGGTGAGTAAATCAGTAAAATTATTGAATCAAGGATAATTAAATTGTTGAACCAACCAACAATTATTGGATTATTCAACCAAATTTATTTAAATTTTAAACTAAAAATATTTGAATAACTGAACGAAACAACTGAATTATTCAACCAAACAGCTGATTGTTGAGAAAACAACTGAATTTATTAAACAAATATTAGATTATTAAACAAAACAGTTAAATTAGTGAACAATTTTTAAAAATCATTAAAATGATTAAACCAAAACCAATAATACGTTTTTCAAACCACAAATATTTAAATTGTTGAATAAACCAGTCAAATTATTAAATCACGCAACTGAATTATTGTGCAAAACAGCCGACTACTGAACAATTGTTGAATCAAGGATAATGAATTTGTTGAACCAAAAACAATTGAATTGTTTAACCAAAATAATTAAAAATAATTAAAATGTTGAACAAAGATGTTGAATTATTAATCGAAACAGCTGAATTATAGACAAAACAGCTGAATTTTATTATTGTTGTTATTCAATATTAAGAGAGATGGGGATGTTTTCTATAAACTAGTAACAAATTACAACTGGCTCACAACTGCTGCAGTGAGCTTGGCGCGACCAGGAATAGAACTGCTGCTACCCGCTCTCTACCACGCCTGTGTGCGCTTTACACACTGCCACACGGCTGCTCAATTATTAAATTTATTAAACAATTTACATAACCTATTTATTAAAAAAGCAGTTGAATTATTAAATGAAACAGTTCAATTTTTGAATAACGAAACAGGTGGCATTGTTGTACCAAAATTAATTAAATTAAATTTTAATTGTTGAATAAACCTGTTACTTATTGATCCAAACAGCTGAATCGTTCAACAAAGCACCTAAATTTGTTTCAAAAAAAGACTGAATTATTAAACAAAAAATATTCAAATTATTGAACAAAACAGTTGATTTGTTGAATCAGGAACAATTGAATTATTAAACCAATACAATTAAACTATTGCACTAAAATAATTAAAATACTGAACAAAGCACTTGAATTATTCAACCACAAGCTGGATTATTGACAAAATAGCTGAATTTATTAAGCAAATCTGTTGAATTATTTACGAAAACAGTTGAATTATTACACCAAAAATATTTGAATTAATTGAACGAAACAGCTGAATTATTGAACAAAAACAATTGAAATATGCAACCAAAACAATTAGATTATTAAACTAAAAATAATTGCAATGCTCAACAAAACAGTTGAATTATTGAACTATAAACAACTGAATTGTTGACAAAACAGCTGAATTTGAAATTATTAAATTATTTAGGAAAACCGGTTAAATTATTAAACAAAACAATTGCGGTTTAGAACAAATCAATTGCATTGTAAAACCAATAACGACTGAATTATTAAATTAAAAATCATTACATGATTAAACCAAATAAATTTTCAAACCAAAATTATTTGAATTGTTGAACGCACCAGTTAATTATTGAGCCAAACAACTGATTTATTAAAACAACCAGTTGAATAATTAATACTGAACAAAACAGTTGAATTATCAAACAAAACAATTGCGTTATCTTCAAAAGAAACTTTAAACGTTTCTAAAAATATAGTTTTTTAACCCACCCCATAATTTGGTTCGAAGCTGGTATTTGTATTTCACCACATTTTTATTTGTAGCAATTACTTCAGAAAAGTTAAAATATTTTTCGGTATACTCACATGAGTGTAGATTTCAAGATGAAAAACTGTCACTAATTTTGTGATCAGATTTATATCTTAGAAAATCGTCAGAATCGTTGGGCATGGAATACCCCATATTAATGTTTGTATCGTTACATAGAAAATAATAATTTACTAAAAAGAAAACAATTATATTTGGTGGTATTTCGTAATAAAACATACGCAATGGAATGAAAAGGCAGTTTTATTGTTCAGATATTATATAATGAAAGCTTAGAAATGTAAAATAGTTAAATAATAACATCATCGTAAATATTAACATTGATTGTACCTACTACAAGATAAAACAATTCAACCGCGTTGAGATTGTTAGTAATTAGAGCACTGTTATTACTAAAAGATAAATTTGTTGATATAGTAAAATTTTTACATTCGTTTCATAACTCTCAGTTCTATTTCTAAACTTAATAAACATAACATTCTTTTATCGAACGAAGAACAATATGAAAAACAAGTACAGTGGCATTATTATAATATTTTGATATATTTAGTCAATCATAAATATGGAATATTTTAAAGCAGACTCGTTTGACACACAAAATAATTTTTCACTTGCAACATATTCATATCTTGTTACAGAATGTCACTAAAACTTCATATTTTTGCTCTTTATGCTGGAATTAACTCTAGTATGAGAAATTATCGAATTTAAAATTATTGCTTTGCATATCGCAAGTGGGTCGATTAGATTTCATTTTTAAACGTTATGTTCGTGCAGGCCAGTTAATTTTATTTTACCTTTGCAATTAAAAATTTTAATGGCGAATTTCGGTTTTATATTTTGTACTCGTTGATATGGAATTAGAATACTTAAGTGTGCCCTATTGTGTCGTCATTTTTTAAATTTTAGATCGTTTCATTTTGGATAATAATTATATTGTTATGGATCCGTTTCATTATTTTTGATACTTGTCGGTTCCCATATGCGCATATGTCGCACCGCTTATTTACATATGGGAGTTTATTTTTGTAAGTTGCTGAAGATCGACATATGGGATGCTAGGGGTACACGCCATCTTGGTTTTACACTTTTTTCCGAACAACCAAGTGGTTGGGAAAGCGGGAAACATTATTTTACTCTATTTAGTATGGTAATTTTGAAATTTTAATGATTTCTGTATGTTTTCGGAAAAATGACCGTCTTCGTGCTCCTGAATGCTTGGGCTCAATTTTTGTCTGCATTTCTTTAGTGCTAACTAAAAATTGAACTCGGTCGAGTCTCCGAAATAGATTATCTTGTAGCTTGTCTAGACCACCATTTGGACTTCAAGGCTCATGTATGCAGCAAAACCCATCGTATATTGGGGTTTATTCTTGCTTCTTGCTTCAAAACTTGCAAATAAGTGTTTGATATATCTGACAAGACAAAAGATATCTTTTGAACTGGACACCATAAGACTAAGATGATATAATGGGAATGTGTCATTTAATAAATAAAATAAACGAACGTGACGATTTTGATATACTTTCTTAGGATTACCGAAAATTCAAAACAAATATGTGGATCATAATATTTTGGTATTAAAAAAATATAGTTTGATGTAACTATAATAAAGTTATCTATTTGTAAATATTTGGATTTTATAGCGATTATATAAAAAGATTTATTATTTTCTTATATTTTTTCTAAATTCTTTGTTAAACATTTTATTATGTTTAAAGTTGTATTTGTATTTTTAAATAAACACATTTTTATGTAAATACTACTTTACGAACTATTTTCTTTATCGAATTGACTAGAAGAGCTCAGGAGGTTCCAGCTCACTTTCTAGCGAAGTGAATTTAACATCGCAATGTTAGGAAGTAAAACTACTAAAATCTTAATTTCTTATTTTATTAAAATACTACCTTCCGCTCCATTAATGGCGTCCACAAAATTACCTTTCGACATGGCCGACTTCAAAAAGGTAGCTAGACCCACCATAGCCGTTCTACTGAACTGTTAAACTTACCACTACCCCTTGTATCCCTGTCTAGATAGACATCAGAAATACCTAAAAATATATACAAACCATTCGAATATTCTTCCCCTAGGCTGGTTAAACTACTTTTATTGCTTTTATAGTTTCAAATTATGAAATCCAAATTAAAAAACATAATTTTTGATATACAAAAAATGAAATAAATAATACATAGGAACCAAGTGTCTGATAAGGGGCAGAATATAAAGCTAAACATCTTGTTGAAAAAATTGAAAAAATGTTTTACTCTCAAAAATTTAGCAAATTAAATTCAAGTGACTAATCCCAAACCAGAAAGCACAGTTTTAGAGACCGGAGGGGTCTGGGGTATCCTTAAATCCTAATAAATTATTTGCAAACTTGCAATTTTCAGTACAAATTTTCCCAATTTTCAAATACCCCGGGAGCCTCCGATTTATTTGCAATTTATTTTTGTCAACGGTAGATTGAAGATTTTAACGTATGTACTGGTCGTTGGCATGGTGACATGATGTGACATTTTTAGTCACTATCGCGGTAAAATCAGCAACTAATAGAATATAATATGAATAAAATTTGAAAAACTTTACCTAGGTTCAAATTTAAGCAATAAAATTCCAACGCACAAGAAATATATAAAGAGAGTATGTGACGATTAGGGGGACTATAATTTTCCCTAATATAATAAGTCATCGTTTTAAGAAAACCAACGCACTATAAAAACCTCACTCATAATCGGTAAACATTAAATGTTTTGCTTATCAACAGTGAGGCACTGGACAGTGTTCCACACCCCCCAGACCCCCCGGTTTGCGCAGTTAGTTTTTATTAGAAATAAATTGAAAATGTCAACAAAAGATCTCTAGAAAAAGAATTTATCCTAACTTTGATAAGTCATACTCAAGTAACTAATATCCCAATTAGCCCAAATTATAAACCACAGTTTTAAAGACCGGGGGTCTGGGGGGTGTGGAGCACCCCCCAGGCATACTCAAACTGTGGTAGATAAACTTACTAACTTGCAGTGAAATTTTTAGTACAGGAAATATAAAGCTGTGACCGAGAATCAGGGGGGAAGAAGGATTATGAATTCCCCCCAGTATACAATGTCATCGTTTTCAGGATAACCAAAGTTCTATAATAAACCTTACACATAATAGGTAAACATTGAATGTTTTGCCTATCAGCAGTGAGGCACTGCAGGGTGTTCCACGCTCCCCAGATTCCCCGGTTTGTGCACATAACTTTTTATCAGAAATAAATTAAACATGTCAGCTTAACCGATCTAGAAACAATCTCTAGAAAAAAGAAGTTATCATAACTTTAATAAATCATACTCAAGTAACTAATATGCAAATTATCTTAACTTAAAAGTCGTAATTTCAAAGTCCCAATTTCAAAGGGGATCTGGGGTATGGAGCACCCCCAGGCACACTCAAACTGTGGTAGATAAACTTACGAACTTATAGTCTTCGGTATTAAACGATTAATGTTGAAAGTTTACGCCAAAAAATACCAAGCAGTGACTTAGGATCAGGGGATCGAAGAGAGGGATTCATAATCCTCCTAGTATAAAATGACATCACTTTCAAAAACCAAAGCGCTATAAGGTTTATTCCTACTCATAATCTGTAAACATTGAATGTTTTGCCTATCAGCAGTGAGGCACTGGAGGGTGTTCCACACCCCTCAGACCCCCGGTTTGTACATATTGTTTTTTATTAAAAATAAATTGGAGATATCAGCATAACCGACCAAGAAAAAATATCTAGAAAAGCGAAGTTATCCTAACTTTAGCTAGTAATACTAAAGTACTAATATCCCAATTATCCCAAATTATAAACCAGTTTGAGAAACCGGGGGGTCTGGGGTGTGGAGCACCCCCCCAGGCACACCCACACTGTGGTAGATAAACTTACAAACTTACAGTGAAATTTTTTAGCACGGGAAATATAAAGCTTACACCGAGAATCAGGGCGTAAGGGGGATTATGAATCCCCCCAGTATACAATGTCATCGTTTTCAAGAAAACCAATGCGCTATAATAAACCTTACGCATAATCGGTAAACATTAAATGTTTTGCCTATCAAGGCAAAGGCAGTGAGGCAAACCACCCCTGGAGGGTGTTCCCACCCCCCAGACCCCCCGGTTTGTACACATTGTTTTTTATTAGAAATAAATTGAAGACATCAGCATAACCGACCTAGAAAAAATATCTAGAAAAACGAAGTTATCCTAACTTTAGCTAGTCATACTAAATTAGTGCCAATTAGTGCAAATTATACAACAAATTTTTAGAGTCCGGGGTCTGGGGGTGTGGAGCACCCCAGGTCACTAACTGTCATAGATAAATTTACGATCGTACAGTTTTTGGTATTAAACGATTAATGTTGAAAGTTTTTGGCACAAGAAATACAAAGCAGTGACTTAGGATCAGGGGTAAGGGGGGGAGGGGGGAATTCATAATCCTTCCCGGTATAAATACTCATCGTTTACAAGAACACTAAAGCGTTATAATAAACCGTACTCATAATCTGTAAACATTGAATGTTTTGCTTGTCAACAGCGAGCACCCTATGGGGTGCTCCACACCCCGCCAGACCTCCCGGTCTGTACAAGTTGAATTGTAAGCTAAAATATTGTTAAAATTTAAAGCCGAATAAATTATTACAAAATTGAAAATGAGTATGCGTCACTCTCCAAGCACACTCAAATTTTAATAAATGTATAGTTGCAAATTTTTGGCCTTCGGTAAGTATTAAGTGATTAATAGAGAAATTTTTTAATTCAACATAAATTGTAAGACACCGATAAGGCACTGAGTAGTGCTCTGGAGGAAGAAGAGTGTATTAATTACCCCTTTTATATGTCTTCGTTTCCAAAAATTATGTGGAAATATTTCGAAATTTAAATAGTATTCATCGAGATAATGTAAAAACTCCTTTACCCTTCCCCTCTAAATAAAACAAACTATGACTAAATATGTCATTTTCTAATTCTTTCTAAATGTTTTTAACTGTTTTATAATAAAATCTTCAAACTCATGTTTTTAATGGCACATTTAAATAAGTAATATTAATACTCCGAATTAAACACACAGTTTATTAACCAAGGGGTCTGAGGTGGGGGAAGATATAGTATGCACTGAGACTGTACATTTCCCCTTCCGGCGGGTATTATTTCAAAACATATTCAAAAGTAAAATAACCCTCTTCTCAGACCTCCGATTGCTATTTTGCATTTCACGTTGTTTTAAGAAGTTTTGATCTAATTATTATTGATCACTTTAATACAGAAAGTCAATACAGAAAATTCGGAAAATTTTTTTTTATACAGTTTTTGTGAATCTCTACACCCCCCCAACCCCCCGTTTCGAGAACAATGCTTTCTAGTAATATATAAAACATAAAGTTTGCAGATTTTTGTTCGTCTCTTCAATATTTCCAGAACAAAAGTTGTAACAAAGTGAAATTTTAAATGGTGACGATTTCTAAGGTGAACGCCGCTATTCCCAAAAAATTTATATAAAGAGTAGTAAATTTTACTATTTTTGTTTTTGTTAACTTAAAATTTAAAAGGGCAATTGAATATTCCAAATTTTAAAGTTTAAATAAGGTTTCGAAAATCAAATTAAAATTCACAAATTTATTATAAAAAATTTAAGAAAAAAAATCAAATAATTTCAGATTTTTATAAATTTACTTAAATTAATTAATTTAAAATTTAAAAATGAATAACCAAAATTTCAAGTTATAAATCAAGAAATATTCTTCAAAATTATTAATGCGTTAATTTATAATTCCCAACGTTCCTAATTAAACATTTCACGATTTAAATTTTATTCGGGAAAGGTTAATACAAGGGTAAATGATTCGCCAACACTTGGTACATAATCATTGCTTAACCTTGCCCGTATTTACAGTTACTTTCCCATTCCAATTTAACGAAAATACTCGTTGATTTCCGATCAATTTTATATCCTGAAGTTTCCCGGGTAGCATCCAGTCACACGGATCTAACTTCAGGCTCTAACCCATGAAAATTCATACTTCACAATTCTTTTCACAATTAACTTATCACACCAATTTAAACAGATTGTTTATCCAATCTTTAATTTTTGATTTTCAAGGAGTGTTATTATTTACTTATTTATTTTTGAACTTGCTTGGTTTTTGGACTCCTACTTTGGCAGTCTTTGCTGGTTTAAACTTCTAGGTGGAGCTTCCTTTCCAACATCTTTACAAATTAATTAGAGTTTTCCCATAACTCAATAATACTTTATTAGTCATAATTTGTCAATTTGGAAAGTGGTTTTTCCATCCTAAATGTGATTGGTTGCCTTTTCCAATTTTTGCATAGGTAGGCTTTAAATTTAATGAATAGCACTCATTCCTGGTCAATTTCTTTGCGGAACTTTGAATTTCGTAGTTTACATTCCTTCGAGTCTTTCTTTAATGCCATTCCTCTCCATTTTTATTTACTTATTGAGGTTACTATTGTTTTAAACTTTAACCAATCGCTGAAAAGTGGCGGTTTCGGACCCGTGTTTATTTGCAAAAGGTTTGTAGTTCCCCAGACTGCCGAACATTTTTGGCAGATTTGAGTATTTCCCTACCAACTTCAAAATTTTGGTGGAAAATTTATAACTTTGATAGGCCTTGGAATTTTTGGGATTTTAAAATGCCACCTCAATTATTAAATCGCTGGGAACCACGGTCTGTAAGCTTTTTGATGGTGGATTCTGACACTTGTCTGGAAAATGTTGCAGACTTGTTTCATTTTTAAACATTATGTTCGTGCAGGCCAGTTAATTTTATTTTACCTTTGCAATTAAAAATTTTAATGGCGAATTTCGCGATTTTATATTTTGTACTTGTTGATATGGAATTAAAAGACTTAAATGTGCCCTATTGTGTCGTCATTTTTTAAATTTTAGATCGTTTCATTTTGGATAATAATTATATTGTTATGGATCCGTTTCATTATTTTTGATACTTGTCGGTTCCCATATGCGCATATGTCGGACCGCTTATTTACATATGGGAGTTTATTTTTGTAAGCTGCTGAAGATCGACATATGGGATGCTAGGGTACACGCCATCTTGGTTTTACACTTTTTTCCGAACAACCAAGTGGTTGGGAAAGCGGGAAACATTATTTTACTCTATTTAGTATGGTAATTTTGAAATTTTAATGGGTTCTGTATGTTTTCGGGAAAATGACCGTCTTCGTGCTCCTGAATGCTTGGGTTCAATTTTTGTCTGGATTTCTTTAGTGCTAACTAAAAATTGAACTCGGTCGAGTCTCCGAAATAGATTATCTTGTAGCTTGTCTAGACCACCATTTGGACTTCAAGGCTCATGTATGCAGCAAAACCCATCGTATATTGGGGTTTATTCTTGCTTCTTGCTTCAAAACTTGCAAATAAGTGTTTGATATATCTGCCAAGACAAAAGATATCTTTTGAACTAGACACCATAAGACTAAGATGATATAATGGGAATGCGTCATTTAATAAATAAAATAAACGAACGTGACGATTTTGATATACTTTCTTAGGATTACCGAAAATTCAAAACAAATATGTGGATCATAATATTTTGGTATTAAAAAAATATAGTTTGATGTAACTATAATAAAGTTATCTATTTGTAAATATTTGGATTTTATAGCGATTATATAAAAAGATTTATTATTTTCTTATATTTTTTCTAAATTCTTTGTTAAACATTTTATTATGTTTAAAGTTGTATTTGTATTTTTAAATAAACACATTTTTATGTAAATACTACTTTACGAACTATTTTCTTTATCGAATTGACTAGAAGAGCTCAGGAGGTTCCAGCTCACTTTCTAGCGAAGTGAATTTAACATCGCAATGTTAGGAATTAAAACACCAAAATCTTAATTTTTATTTTATTAAAATACTTCCTTCCGCTCCATTAATGGCATCCACAAAATTATCTTTCGACATGGCCGACTTCAAAAAGGTAGCTAGACCCACCATAGCCGTTCTACTGAACTGTTAAACTTACCACTACCCCTTGTATCCCTGTCTAGATAGACATCAGAAATACCTAAAAATATATACAAACCATTCGAATATTCTTCCCCTAGGCTGGTTAAACTACTTTTATTGCTTTTATCGTTTCAAATTATGAAACCCAAATTAAAAAACATAATTTTTGACATACACAAAATGTAATAAATAATTCATAGGGACCAAGTGTCTGATGAGGGGGCAGAATGTAAAGCTGAACATCTTGTTGAAAAAATTGAAATAATTTTTTACCCTCAAATATTTAGCAAATTAAATTCAAGTGACTGATCCCAAACCAGAAAGCACAGTTTTAGAGACCGGAGGGGTCTGGGGTATCCTTAAATTCTAATAAATTATTTGCAAACTTACGATTTTCAGTATAAATTTTCCCAATTTTCAAATACCCCGGGAGCCTCCGATTTATTTGCAATTTATTTTTGTCAACGGTAGATTGAAGATTTTAACGTATGTACTGGTCGTTGGCATGGTGACATGATGTGACATTTTTAGTCACTATCGCGGTAAAATCAGCAACTAATAGAATATAAAATGAATAACATTTGAAAACCTTTACCTAGATTCAAATTTAAGTAATTAAATTCCAACGCACAAGAAATATAAAAAAAGTATGTGACGATTGGGGGAGGGGACTATAATTTTCTCCTAGTATAATAAGCCATCGTTTTTAAGAAAAACAACACACTATAAAAAACCTTACTCATAATCGGTAAACATTAAATGTTTTCCCTATCAACAGTGAGGTACTGGACAGTGATCCACACCGCCCAAACCCGCCGGTTTGTGCAGTTATTCTTTATCAGAAATAAATTGAATATGTCAACAAAAAGATCTCTAGAAAAAGAATTTATCCTAACTTTAACAAGTAATACTCAAGTAACTAATATGCCAATTAGCCCAAATTATAAACCACTGTTTTAGAGACCGGGGGGTCTGGGGGGTGTGGAGCACCCCCCAGGCATACTCAAACTGTGGTAGATAAACTTACTAACTTGCAGTGAAATTTTTTAGTACAGGAAATATAAAGCTGTGACCGAGAATCAGGGGGGAAGAAGGATTATGAATTCCCCCCAGTATACAATGTCATCGTTTTCAGGATAACCAAAGTTCTATAATAAACCTTACACATAATAGGTAAACATTGAATGTTTTGCCTATCAGCAGTGAGGCATTGCAGGGTGATCTAGAAACAATCTCTAGAAAAAAGAAGTTATCATAACTTTAATAAATCATACTCAAGTAACTAATATGCAAATTATCTTAACTTGAAAACCGTAGTTTCAAAATCCGGGGGTTCGGGGGGGTGTGGAGCACCCCCCAGGTACACTCAAACTGTGATAGATAAACGTACGCACTTACAGTCCTCGGTATTAAACGATTAATGTTGAAAGTTTTAGCCAAAAAAATACCAAGCAGTGACTTAGGATAAGGGGGGATTAAGGGGAGGGGATTCATAATCCCTCTTAGTATAACATGACATCACTTTCAAAAAAACCAAAGCGTTATAATAAACCTAATCAACTTACAGTGAAATTTTTTAGCACGGGAAATATAAAGCTTACACCGAGAATCAGGGCGTAAGGGGGATTATGAATCCCCCCAGTATACAATGTCATCGTTTTCAAGAAAACCAATGCGCTATAATAAACCTTACGCATAATCGGTAAACATTAAATGTTTTGCCGGTCAACAGTGAGGCACTGGAGGGTGTTCCACACCCCCCAGACCCCCCGGTTTGTACACACTGTTTTTTATTATAAATAACTTAGAGATATCGGCTTAACCGACCTAGAAAAAATATCTAGAAAAACAAAGTTATCTTAACTTTAGCTAGTCATACTAAATTAGTGCCAATTAGTGCAAATTATACAACAAATTTTTTGAGTCCGGGGGGTCTGGGGGGTGTGGAGCACCCCCCAGGTAACACTAACTGTCATAGATAAATTTACAAACATACAGTTTTTTGGTATTAAACGATTAATGTTGAAAGTTTTTGGCACAAGAAATACAAAGCAGTGACTTAGGATTAGGGGCAAAGGGAGGGAGGGGGAATTCATAATTATTCCCAGTATAAATACTCATCGTTTACAAGAACACTAAAGCGCTATAATAAACCGTACTCATAATCTGTAAACATTGAATGTTTTGCTTGTCAACAGCGAGCACCCTGGGGGGTGCTCCACACCCCGCAGACCCCCGGTCTGTACAAGTTGAATTGTAAGCTAAGATATTTTTTAAATTTAAAGCCGAATAAATTATTACAAAATCGAAAATAATAGAAATATTTAGAAATTTTTTCATTATCTACAAACAATGAGTGTGCGCTACTCTCCAGGCACACTCAAATTTTAATAAATGTATAGTTGCAAATTTTTGGTTTTAGGTAGGTATTAAGTGATGAATAAAAAAACTTTTTAATTCAACATAAAATGTAAGACACCGATAAGGCACTGAGTGGTGCTCTGGAGAAGAAGAGTGTATGAATTACGCCTAGTATATGTCATCGCCAAAAATTATGTGGAAATATTTCGAAATTTAAATAGTATTCATCGAGATAATGTAAAAACTCCTTTACCCTTCCCCTCTAAATAAAACAAACTATGACTAAATATGTCATTTTCTAATTCTTTCTAAATGTTTTTAACTGTTTTATAATAAAATCTTCAAACTCATGTTTTTAATGGCACATTTAAATAAGTAATATTAATACTCCGAATTAAAACACAGTTTATTAACCAAGGGGTCTGAGGAGGGGGAAGATATAGTATGCATTGAGACTGTATATTTTCCCTTTCGGCGAGTATTATTTCAGAACATAATCAAAAGTAAAAATAACCTCCTTCTCAGACCTCCGATTGCTATTTTGCATTTCACGTTGTTTTAAGAAGTTTTGATCTAATTATTATTGATCACTTTAATACAGAAAGTCAATACAGAAAATTCGGAAGAATTTTTCTTATACAGTTTTTGAATCTGGGAGTGCTCCACACCCCAAACCCCCAGTTTCTAGAACAATGCTTTCTAGTAATATATAAAACATAAAGTTTGCAGATTTTTGTTCGTCTCTTCAATATTTCCAGAACAAAAAGTTGTAACAAAGTGAAATTTTAAATGGTGACGATTTCTAAGGTGAACGCCGCTATTCCCAAAAAAATTTATATAAAGAGTAGTAAATTTTACTATTTTTGTTTTTTTGTTAACTTAAAATTGTGAAAAGGCAATCGAGAATACGTTCCAAACAAAGTACGATTCAATTTAAAATAATTAAAATCGAATTACATTTTCATACGATCCGAAAGTAATTAACTGAGATGCGTTGCACCATCGTCATAAACTTTTTATCATAATATATACTAATAAAATCACTTATTATGCTAACGCAAAATTATAAAGGTTCAAGTATCAATACTGAGAAGTAATTTAATAAAATATGCAATAAAAAATCATAAATGAAGTTATAATTTCAAAATAATAAAAATTTAACTAACTCAAATAAAACTATTTTAAAAAAAATTGTTCAAAGTTTTTTGGAAATATTGCATTTTGTTTATGTTCAATGTAGACGAAGTTTTAAAAAATAGCTATTTGTGTTTTAAGATCGCAAAATTATGCATTGCCGCTCGAGAAAGAAAATTGAGTACTAAATCGTGCCGTAAGACGTAATTTATAGGAATTTCTCCTAAGATACAGAAAATGTTGTTATCAGAATTTAAGACTTAAAATTTTAAATATTAAATTATAAACTAAATATAAATAAATAAATACAAAATCTGTTTTCCTACCCATATTGTAATCGTGCATTTTTGTATTTTATTAAAATATTTTTCCTGGCTCACTGGAAATTTTGTTGTGTATGCTGCTTTTTGCTGTTTTTTGCTGTTTACAACTTAAAATTTATAAAACAAAATTAATTTTATTTTCAAAATTTTGTTCACACAAGGCAGATTTCGCCAATTGGATTAAAAATAAAATTTTAAGAATTTATAAAGCTGTAAAATTAAATTGTTTTTTTGTGAAAGTTAAACAAAATTGTTAGAAACAAATTTTTAAATTTAAAAATTTAAACTAGAATAAAACATTACATTTCGGACGGTTATGTAGCGAATTTAAAAATAATTAAAAGTCAAAAATTAACCAATCACAATTTTAGAGGTTTCAAGAAAGGGACAACTTACGAATTTTAGAAAATAAGGATTTACAAGAAAGGATTGATCATAATAGAAATGGAATATACAAAAATACTTACCAATACGAAGATGACGATAAATTTAAACGACGCCAAAAATCACAATTTTTTTAAATGCTGCTGTGTTATCTGCATTACGCAATATTACGAATACGACGAGTGATTCCCCAAGAGTTATTTTGAACAAATCGGTTCACGAAGAGAAAAACCGAAAGGTTAGCAACGTTTACAGCAAAAACAATTATTATCAATTCAAGTTCATTAATGTAAGGCGCCCCGGTTCAAATCTGGGTAGGGGCTCACTTTGTAAGGCTCGTAAAGACGGTGGTCTTCTCACAAGGTGCTGGCAACATCTTTGAGGTATTAATTGCTAGAGTGCCCTCTTGAGGGAACAAAATAACGACGTAAGTTGTATCCTTGCAAAAGGAAGCCCGAAATATATATATAAATAATTACGTAATAATTTAGTTAAAGATTTACATGAATTGCATAATTTTATAATTTAATTATTATTATTAAATTTATAATTTACATTATTAGTCTGAGGTAGGTACAGTGAATTAATCTACTATATAAAGACTATATCTGATGTATTCACAAACATAGTTAATCCAGTTTTATTTTTTAAACAAAAGTGAATTCTTTGTTTTCCTTATTAATTTTAAATAATTTTCCGATCGCAAAATTCAAATTGTATTTTCATATGGGGTATCTGTGCCAAGTTGACCAACCTGGATCCTGACCATTTTCGATGTGGTTGTTGCGGTAAAACTGTTTAACATTTTCTAAGATATAAATCGGATCGCTAAAATTAGGCAATAAAAGTTCTTCGTCTTAAAATCTACGTGCACGTGAGTAAAAATCGAATGTTGAAAAAAAAATCACCATTATTATTAAAGAAAAACTTCGAAGCAACACGTTAATTTTCATTTAAAAAAATAGACTTTTTTAGGTTATGAATTACTTTTAATAAAAAATATGGCTTCATTTTTCTTCTCAAACGCTACAAAAATTGTTAATACATTTTTTGTCAGAGTGAATTTTACATCAATAGCTAAACTAGCAATTTAGGTTATCATGAAGACAATTTTTTCAATACCAATTAAATATAACTTGGTTGTTAAGTTTTAGTACAAAAAAACGGTAATTAAATTACCTTTCAACTTTGGATTTAACATTATTTTATCGAGTGCTGACTTCCGTGTAAATATAAATCTCTGTGCAACTTTTTGCTATGCTTTTGGACTCATGAATGTTGAATATGTTTATCTGAACAAACAGGTTACCTGAATTAAAAATGTTGCAATTATAATTAAATCAAATGCACGAGTTGTACATTTATGATATAATTCTCACTTTACATGAGAATAAAATTAAACATTTTATATTTTAAATGTAAAATAACAAGAAATAACATTTTATTTGCAAAACTTAATTTTGCATCTTATTTGTTTAATAAATACTTTAGCCGACCGCGGATTATGAATAACTTTTGATTTATATACTAGGACAATGTTAAAAACAGGTCAATGCAAAACTTTTTTTGATTGAGTAGTGTGATAGAGCTGGTTCTGGTTCATTTCTCATATCAATTTAATCTACATTTTGATTAGCGGTTTAATTAAAATCCGCGGTTTGTGATTTAATTTAAAAATACATGCGCAGTTTTGAGGTTAAATTATAATAATTCCATTATATTTTGAGTTCCGATTAAAAAATTACTGATGGTTTGATATGTACATATGTAAATCATCATAATTCCACCGTTTTGGAAAGCAAATTACAAAAAATTAGCAATTTTATAGTGATTAACGGGGAAATGTTTTACTCTAAAAAATTTAGCAAATTAAATTAAAGTGACTAATCCCAAACCAGAAAGCACAGTTTTAGAGACTGGAGGGGATCTGGGGGTATTCTTAAATCCTAATAAATTATTTGCAAACCTACGATTTTCAGTATCAATTTTCCCAATTTTCAAATACCCCGAGAGCCTCCGATTTACAGTCAATTTTACAGGATTTTACCGTATCTACTGGTCGTTGGCATGGTGACACGATGTGATATTTTTAGTCACTATCGCGGTAGAATCAGCAACTAATAGAATATAATATGAATAAAATTTGAAAAACTTTACCTAGGTTTACATTTAAATAATAAAATTCCAACGCACATAAAATATATAAAGAGAGTATGTGACGATTGGGGAAGGGGACTATAATTTTCTCCTAGTATAATAAGCCATTGTTCCCAAGAAAACCAATGCACTATAAAAAGCCTTACTTATAATAGGTGGACATTAAATGTTTTGCCTATCAACAGTGAGGCACTGGAGGGTGTTCCACACCCCCCAGACCCCCCGGTTTGTGCAGTTATTTTTTATCAGAAATAAATTGAACATGTCAACACAACCGATCTAGAAAAGATCTCTAGAAAAAGAATTTATCCTAACTATGACAAGTCATACTCAAGTACTAATATCTCAATTAGCTCAAATTATAAACCACAGTTTTAGGGCCGGGGAGTCTGGGGGGTGTGGAGCACCCCCCAGGCACATTCAAACTGTGGTAGATAAACTTACGAACTTACAGTGAAATTTTTAGCACAGGAAATATAACGCTGTGACCGAGAATCAGGGGGAGGAAGAAGGTTATGAATTCCCCAAGACACAATATCATCGTTTTCAAGAAAACCAAAGTGCTATAAAAAACCTTACTCATAATCAGTAAACAATGAATGTTTTGCCTATCAGCAGTGAGGCACTGGAGGGTGTTCCACACCCCCCAACCCCCGGTTTGTGCACATTAATTTTTTATCAGAAATAAATTAAACATGTCAGCATATCCGGTCTAGAAAAAAGAAGTTATCATAACTTTAATAAATCATACTCCAGTAACTAGTATCTAAATTAACTTAACTTAAAAACCGATGTTTCAAAGTTCGGGAGGTCTGGGGGGTGTGGAGCACCTTTAGGTACACTCAAACTGTGGTAGATAAACTTATGAACTTACAGTCTTCGGTATTAAACAATTAATGTTGAAAGTTTTGGCAAAAAAATACCAAGCAGTGACTTAACATTAGGGGGATCGAGAGGGGAGATTTATAATCCTTCTCAGTATAAAGTAACATCGCTTTAAAAAAAAACGAAACGCTATAAAAAAACCTTAGTCATAATCGGTAAACAATGAATGTTTTGCCTATCAGCAGTGAGGCACTGGAGGGTGTTCCACACCCCCCAGACCCCCCGGATTGAATAGTTTATTTTTATCAGAACTAAACTGAAGATCTACCACAGCAGAGGCACTAAAGGGTGTCTCCCCGGATTAAGTAGTTTATTTTTTATTAGAAGTAAACTGAAGATTTGCCGTTGCAGAGGCACTGAAAGGTGTCCCCCTCCCCCGGATTGAGAATTAATTTCTTAAAATTAGCTATGGCCAAACAAATGTACTTAATTTGTAATCTGACAATTAATTATAAACTGCATAGTCAGAAGGTACGGAATACTTGCGATAAAGATAATTTGCTCAAACCGGGGGTCTGGGGTGTGGAACACCCTCCAGTGCACGAATTTTGAAATGCAGAACATTAAATGTTTATAATTTATCTTAGAAGCTTTATGAAACCGCTTTAGTTTTTTCGAAAATAATGACATAGCCTGGGAGGAAAAGAATATCACAGGTTTATGCAATGGGAATCTCGTTAACCCATTTGTGTGCGTCTGAAATTCTCCACTGTGATTTTCTTTTTACAAATTTTTGCTTTTCTGACCGCCGTTTTTTATGGGAATAGGTCCGCTTTATACAAAAGAGTACATTTAAATAAGATTTTTGATATATTTTTGAATAAAAAAAGCAGTATTTCCCAAGTAAATCTAGTGAATAATATTAGAAGAAAATATAAAAAAAATCAATTTTATTTTTTTTGACCTTGTTCCACCAAATGGATTAAGTTGAAAATTTTACCGTATAGTGAAGAGCAAAAAAGGAGTTTTTTAAAAAAATTCATGAGTAACATATGAAAGGAACATATTTAAATATAACGACAAAAATTTTTTTTATTTTTTTTAAAAAGGTGGTAACAAAATTATAAAAAATTATTTTTCAACGTCCGTTTTGTTGATAATTATTACCAATAAAATTTTTGTTAAAAAATATTCAGTAGAATAGTTACAATAAAATAATTACCGAAAAATACGTTTTATTTAATTACGTCGTACCCCACGGGGTTTAAAAGCTAAAATTTTCAGAAAAACATTTTTTTTTAGTTAAAAATCGATCCACCATATGGATTTTTAAAAATCGCTGGGGGCAGATTTTACATGCTTATCCGGCTATACCCTTTGGTTCAGATCGGTTTAATATAAATTAGATATAAATTAAATATGAGTAAATAATTAATATTATTATTGTTTGCTTAAATCTTGTATTTTTCTGAAATATTTCCTTATCTGAACTTATGACAATTTTATATGTATTTATAGAAAAACTGCAGATTGCGAAAAGTTAAAAAAAGAGATATTGCTGTTTGAAAAAACAAATTGAAGTACACTTTTGGTTGAGTTAGAAGTACAAAAATATACTACTTTAGCAGTTTCCGAATAGTGAATTTCTAGTTGAATAAAACATTACTTAAACTTTTTTTGTGTGTAGTATTAACATATAAGAATAATTTACTGTTACCGTTATCCGTGAACACACTGTGAGTTTTTTCTTAATTTCAGTGAATGTAAATTTTAAGTTTTTAAAATTATCTTTTAGTTAGTTAAAAATGTTTAAACACAATTTAAAAAAGTCGGTTAAAGAGTTTTAAAAGAGATTTTCTTTAAAAAAATGAAATAATAAGACTTCAGAACAGAGAACTTACGTGCACTTAATTTTGCAATCCAATTTGAAGATATTTATAATTAATACAACTTTTGCCGCACAGTTAATTTTCAAAATTTTGAACTACATCGATGATGGGTGGAATCGAGGGTTGGTCGAGTGGGCATAGAATGTCCAATAAATGTGATACGTTAGGTACCTCATTTATGTTGAGATTCAAAATTATGCGAAAATAAAATTCTGATATTGAATTAATTATTGAAATTACATTAGCAAAAAATTATAACAAAAATAGTAAATGAATCGAGTAATTCTAAGAATCTTATCGAAATTCCAAATTCCAAATTTTCGATATATCAATGTCTGCAGAAGGTATGGTAGAACTTTAATGTGAAAAAATATCCATTAAATTATTTTTAAATTATATGTACATATTATTAATCTGCGAAATTAATATTACATTAAAATTTGAAAAATTTTAATTTAAATATTGCTTAAAAGGAAAAGTTTCAGTTAAATTGTTAATTTTTAAAATTTCAATTTAATATAAACCAATTTTATGTATTTCCAGAAATTATGCAACAAGTTACTACAACACTTTGCCATTGCCATTACAAAATATGCTTGAACCCCAAGAATCGGTAAAATACAAATCACACGTTTCCTATATTGTTGAATATTTAGCAACTGTAGAAGAGGAACTACCTCAAGAAGCTAATCAGTACATTAGGGATTTTTTAAATTATACTTTACCGGGACACGGGCAAGATACAGGACCCTTGGTAGTGTCAGCATACAAGCATTTTGCCCCTTCCGAGAACCAAACGCCTGAAAACTTGAAGTTAGCGTGCACCATCGGATGGGCTTACGATATTGTATGTTTCAATATTTCAACTTCAGAGTCAAAAGTTGCAAATTTTACCGAAAGTTATAGTTTTAAATTAATTATATTTGTAGGTAGCTCGTCACGCTCAAATTCTTGATGATATATATGATTCATCTGAAACGCGTGGTAATAAACCTTGCTGGCACCAAATTAAAAATAATAGATTGAATGCCATAAACGACTCAATAGTCATGGGTGAAGCTGCATCTGTGCTTATAAAAAATCACCTACATGTACACCCTAGCTATATTCCAATCCTGGAATTAACTAACGAAAGCAAATTTAAATTTGCACTTGGTCAAATGCTAGACTTGGATTATAATTTTAAAAATTTTAATTTGGCGAGATGGAAAATTTTAGCAAAATATAAAACTGCCCTTCCAATAGTTGTAGATCCTGTTCTACGAGGAATGTATATGGCAGAAGTTTTTGATAAAAAGATACATTCTGATATAAAAACTATTCTAATAGAACTTGGAGTTTATTTTAGTGCTCAGGTATAAATTTGATAAGAAATAATTATAATGTGATTTAATTGTAATTTCTTGTATACGTATTTATAGGATACATCAATATTCTCTTGATATTAAATAATAATAATAATTTTTTAGAATGAATGTTGGACTGTTATGGAGACTACACCATAACAGGAAAATATGGAAGGATATTTGAAAGGAGATGTACATGGTTGCTGTGCAAGCACTTGCGGATGCAAATACCTCTCAGAGAAACTATTTCGACAGCATTACGGAAAATCCAATCAAGATAGTCAAAATATTATTCGTCATTTATACAAGGAATTAAATATACTTGACAAGTTTTTAATTTATGAACAAAATTATATAAAAATTATACGGAAAGATTGAAAAGTTGCCAGACACAATACCTAAACAATTTATTTATAAAACGTAAATCATTTATGGAAAGGTTTAACCAGGTGTTTATCAACATCAACATTATAATAAATATTATTAGCCCAAACTTGATTGAAAACTGTAATAAATAATTTTAATGAGCTTATTATACGTTTATTTGTTAAATTTTTTGTACGTTAATTTCTCTTTCAGAGTGAAACGTATTGTAAAACTCAGTTGATTCGATTTCGCAATTATGCAAGAGTACGGTATCTATATGATTCTTTCCAAACATTGCTTTTGACGTTAGCATTGTTTGGTTTTATAGTATAATTTTATTTTGCCTATAATTCCGGTGCACACGCATTCAAAATTCTTTATCTAATTCCGACCTCACGGCGAGTTAGCTGGCACTTTTAGGTTTTGTTGCGGTGTGTCGCCGCGAAATTGTACCGTAACATCATATCTTACAATGGTTATATTCTGGATCATACAAAATAGGTCGTAATTAACTTTGTTGTCGCTTTTGTACCAAGATGTGCCAATCCATGAAATTTATAAAACTATTATCAGAACAAATATTTTAATAATTAAAAAGTAATTGCTGTTAGTTTAATTTCGACTCGACAATATTCCAGCCATTTTGTGAAAAAAGTCAAGTTTTGTTATCTATTTGTAGACCACCATTTGGTCCTGAAAGCTTATAATTGGCATTATGCAGCAAAACCTTTTGTATATTGGATTTTAAATTTGAGGAAAAATCGGTGAAGTATAGTTTGTATCTATTTTTCAAACATTACCTTTGCCGATATATACTTTGTATATCGTCATAAACTTTGAATTCGGGGAATCAATTCTAAAAACTTTACGTAAGATAATTGTAACTTAATTTTTATGACTGTTGCCGATTTCAATTTTGACATCGTCATACAATAATATTTAAATATAATCTAAAAACATGAATCAAACATAATCCATTTACAGTATTTATTTTGAAATAATGAAAATATATTTATAAATAAAACAGATTAATAAATAAAAACAGATTTGAGTAAATCAAATCAGATTTGGAGTAAATCAAATCAGATTTGGATTGTGTACTTTTAGGAGTTTTTGTAGATGCATTTGTGCCTTTGGTATAGAAAATGTTATCCTGTTATAATTCATTTATATGCTGAGCTTATGTTCACATTTAAAGCTTTCGCTGTTGCTTTCCAATCGACCGTTATCTTCATGATGAGCTTTAAAATCCTGACTCTATCTTTTAAACGAAGTTTTATTATATTATGCAAATTAATTACAATAATATTTTGATTGGCGAGATTTTACTTATAAAGTAAATAAAAAATAATGCTAAAGTACATAATCCAAATCTGTTTTCATGTACTCCAAATCTACTTTAATTTTGTTCCAAATGTATTTTAAATGTTCCAGATTGGTTTTAATTTGCTCCAAATATTACTGTAAAAGTGTAGTTCTTTTCGTTTACAAATATATTTAATATAAGTCAATCTCTTTTCAAATATTTGCAAAAGTGAATTTGATGAATCAGCATAATTCATGATCTGCTGAATCTACCTTTAAGAAAGCATAGAAGTAGTAAATGTTTAATACGAAACATGATATGGTCCATTAGAAGCACACAGTTAAATTCGTTAGATCCACCTATTAAAATAGATTTAAATTTAAATTTGGGAACAAACAACACCCGATAGTGAAGAATTAGAAATTGTGATCGTGGGGTTACGAAGGTTCTTCTCACTCCAACGAAAGGAAAAGAAAACTAGAAAACTAGAAAATGGAGAATAGGTAGAAAAGAAAGCTAATTGTATCTGGAAAAGAAAAAAACGATGAAGAAATTTGACAAATTAAAAATCAAACACTAAAAACCACTAGAAAAGCATGAACGTAGAAAGAAACCTAAGAGGGTCCGAGAGTAGTAGGAAAAAATCCTCTAGTCCTCCAATTCCTCACGTTAATCTTGAAAGAACTGAAAACCACCAACAGTATCCACCCCATCTGTGCCAAACTCTCGTCGGATTCGATCGACCTGGAAGAAATAGAGAAGATAGTAGAACATTTTGCAAGTTATGCAAATATGGTAACGGTTATGTTATAAACAGCAGTAAGTGGGACAACGCAATACGATAATCGGTCAGGCGAACAAATACCTGAATGACCTTCCATTTCAGTATCCTTGGTAAACAAGGCAGTCACCATGAAGAATCGTAACCGGGCGTTTGAACAATATTTTTTCAGGGACATTCAAGCCCTGGAGGCGAATGGTTTAGAAGTGTAAATCCTGTAACTTCCCCAAATAGCTCTTCCAACAAATGGGTACTTACCGTGAAACACGACTACATAAATTTAGTCCGCTTCTATAAATGCCAAAGGTTTGGCCACACCAGCAAGCGCTACAAATCCGCGGAGACGTAATCCTACTGCACCTCCACCGAGGTTGTAAACTCCATCAGAAATAAAATCACTTTTCAGCATCCAAATACTTAGAATTTGGCTTCTTGACACATTTCTATTTTCTTGAAAACCATAACGTAATTTATTGATGTATTTTGTCTTGTAAACAAAGAGGGCAAAAGGTAAATAAGACTAAAATATTATTAAATATATTGATACATATTTAATTTAAAGAAAAAATTTAACATTTTACATAATCACCTAACCTTTTAAATAAAAATAGTCTTATTTTACATAATAATAGGTTCTTATTTAAATCTTTCCAAAATACGCATCTACCGTTTGAAACATAAATTGTTTCGGTATTGTGCCTGGTAGCTTTTCAATGATTGTGCTCAACCTTGTGTATAATTTTTCTTCGTAATTTAAAAACTTATCGAATACATTCAATTCATCGTACAAACGATGGATTATATCTTGACTATCCTGGTCGGATTTTCCATAGTGTTTCTGAAACATTTCTCTCTGAAAGCTATTAGCATCTTCCAGTGCTTGTACAGCTAACCACGTACAGCGCCCTTGCAAAATATCGTTTCCATGTTTACCTGTTACGGTATGATCTCCATAATAGTCCAACATATCATTCTAAAAAAGTAATCAAAATTTTTGAGAGAGTAAACAAAAAAGAGAGAGGGAAATTTTTTTGTTGTTGTTAAAAAAACAATGAACGCAATTAAACGTAATCTGGTAATTCACAATCTTTCTTTTGAACGTAGCAGTGATAAGTTAATCAAATCCTATGAAGGCTGTGGGTAGTATCGCGCCAATTAACAAAATACACCATAAATACTACTCAACACTTGAATTCAAAAAGATTATCCCAAAATTGGTAAGGAATTTTACTATTCCAACTCTCAACTGAAGACAAAACTAAATCACCCTATTTTCAGTAGAAAAACTGGATCGTTCACTAAATGACGCCCTTCGAGTAACAAATCTGGTCGTAATCTACTTTTTGGGAGAATTATCACAAATTCTAGTTTCCCCAACTTTAGAATTTAAAATCCACTAAAACTGTCAGTTTAAAAAATGTAAACAATTACTTCAAATTAATAAAAAATTTGCCTCCGTTAAAAGAAAAAATTGTACATGACATCTCAGGGAAGTACATGAAGTACTTAGTGAAATACATAAAGTACTTGTGAAGTACTGGTAAAACACATTAGTACGTGTAAAGTAAGTAAAATACGTGTTAAGTATATTGAAGTACAAGGAAGTATCATGAAATTAGTAAATTTTGGTGAATTACATGAAGTTGTACATGACATCTCATGAGTACATGAAGTACTTGGAAATACAATAAAGTACTTGTAGTACTGGTAAAACACTGAAGTACGTGTAAAGTAAGTAAAATACGTGTTAAGTATATTAAGTACAAGTGAAGTATCATGATTAGTAAATTTTGGTAATTACATGAAGTTGAACCTAGCTTTGATGCAGGTCATTATTTTATATAAAAGTTTTGTATTTAGCAAATTAACTTACATCAGTAGATTTTCTTAACATTTTTATATTAAACGTTGAATAGACCTTTCGGTCATTATTTTACTAATTAAAAGTTTTGTAGTTGCTAGTTTAATAGTAATCAATTAATTAAATTAAACTTGATTTCTTTAGTTAATTTGTAAGCTCAAATAAAAGCTTTTGGTAATTCATTATTTCGTCGTGATTAATTAATTACATTTAAGCGAAAATAACGCGCTTGTCCCGGTTTTACAGAGACGGCTCCAAAATGTAATAATACAATTTAAACTATCTTCTTATGCCAGATTTCTTCAACTATAGTTATCTATCAGTTAAAATACATTAAAGTTAAATTGACGAAATTACCAATGAGGTTGAAAAGAAAATATAGTTGAGGTGATTGGCCAATGAAAATCTAACCAGTAGGCACCTTTTTCACAACACATTACCAACGTAAACATTTAAAAAAGCAGAGTCGCATTCAGCAACATCGTCGAATGAAAAAAATAGCAAACAAAATTATAATTTCCACAACTTACTGGATGACCTAAGGTTTCGTTCTAATCCACAAAGTGGAATTGATCTCCTCAGACCCAGATTGATAAAGAAAATACAAAATCTACTCACCACCTTTTGCAACCAACTCCGACGCTCGAATGACCCTAACCTTAAAAATGTCACGTGGTAAATGTGTTTACGAGAAAGTTTAAAAACGTCCTATTTTTTAAATTAATTTTTCTAAATTCAAATTTTGGCGCTGCTATCTACCAATGAGGTGTTTTATTTGTTTTTATTTTGTTGTGTGTTTGGTTATTTCGTTGTGGTCTGATGGGATGGGACTAGATAAGGTGCATATCTTCAGTTCCTTTCCATTGCGAATTTTTAATTCAAAAAAGTCTAAATTTATTGTGCAATCTTTATTTTGGTTGGACCTTTTTGTTTTGAATTATTTTAAAAATTAGTTGAGGGTGGGGCTGGAGTCCTGCTAGCTCCACCCTCTCGATTTTGAAAATAATCTTAATAATCATTTGTGCATGATTGTACATAATTTATTTTCGCTTTCCTTATTTTTGTTGCCCCAAGAATATTCAAAATTTTTAGAAAACTAAAACGGTAGCGGAGAGTTTCTACTAAATTTTCAAACCTTTAATATGCTTGCCTGCATTGTAATATTTAGAGTATTAAGGTGCTTTACAAGACCCTCGGATTAATTAGTTTATTTTTATCAGAAGTAAACTCTTTGTTGTTTAATTCATAATCTGACAATTAATCATAAACTGCATAATTATAAATTCCGTACCCCCTGGGAGGTAGATCTCTGCAACGAGAGATCTTCAGTTGACTTCTGATAAAAAATAATCTGCTTGATCCGGGAGGTCTGGGGGATTTGGAACACCCTCCAGTGCCACTGCAATGAGATATCTTCAGTTTACTTCTGATAAAAATAAACTACTCAATCCGGGGTCTGGAGGGTGTGGAAAACCCTCCAATCCATAAATTTTGGAATGAACAACATTGCAGAACCCCCAGACCGAGTAGTTTATTTTTTATCAGAAGTAAACTGAAGATCTCCCGTTTCAGAGGCACTGGAGGGTGTTTCACACCCCCCAGACTCCCCGGTTTAAATAATTAATTTTTATTAAAAGTGAATTAAATATTTAAGCATATGTCAAGT
The DNA here is from genome assembly GCA_036346125.1 of Lycocerus yunnanus. NCBI lineage: Eukaryota > Metazoa > Arthropoda > Insecta > Coleoptera > Cantharidae > Lycocerus > Lycocerus yunnanus. The sequence goes on along the minus strand of JARFIX010000332.1, from coordinate 140,075 downwards.
TTATTAAAATTAGCTATGGCCAAGTAAATGTGTTTAATTCGTAATCTGACAATTAATTATAAACTGCATAATTATAAATTCCGTACCCCCTGGGAGGTAGATCTCTGCAACGGGAGATCTTCAGGTTACTTCTGATAAAAAATAAACTGCTTGATCCGGGAGGTCTGGGGGATGTGGATCACTCACCTCCAGTGCCTATGCAATGGGAGATCTTCAGTTTACTTTTCATAAAATAAACAACTCAATCCGGGGGTCTGGGGGTGTGGAAAACCCTCCAATCCATAAATTTTAAATGAACAACATTGCAGAACATGCAGAACCCCAAACCAAATAGTTTACTTTTTATCAAAAGTAAACTGAAGATTTCCGTTTCAGAGGCACTGGAGGGTGTTCCACACCCCAGACCCCCGGTTTAAAAATTTATTTTTATTAAGAGTAAATTAAATATTTAAGCATATGTCAACTTTATTAAAATTAGCTATGGCCAAGTAAATGTGTTTAATTCGTAATCTAAACAATTAATTATAAACTGCGTAATTATAAATTCCGTACCCCCTGGGAGGTAGATTTCTGCAACGGGAGATCTTCAGGTTATTTCTGATAAAAAATAAACTGCTTGATCCGGGAGGTCTGGGGGATGTAGAACACTCACTCTCCAGTGCCTATGCAATGGGAGATCTTTAGTTTACTTTTCATAAAAATAAACAACTCAATCCGGGGGTCTGGGGTGTGGAACACCCTCCAGTGCACAAATTTTGGAATGAACAACATTGCAGAACATGCAGAACCCCAGACCGAGTAGTTTACTTTTTATCAGAAGTAAACTGAAGATCTCCCGTTTCAGAGGCACTGGAGGGTGTTCCACACCCCCCAGACCCTCCGGTTTAAATAATTTATTTTTATTATAAGTGAATTAAATATTTAAGCATGTCTCAAGTTTATTAAAATTAGCTATGGCCAAGTAAATGTGTTTAATTCGTAATCTGACAATTAATTATAAACTGTTTAATTATAAATTCCGTACCCCTGGAAGTAAATCTCTGCAACGGGAGATTTTCAGTTTACTTGATGAAAAATAATCTGCTCGATACAGGAGGTCTGGGGATGTGGAACACCCTCCAGTGTCTCTGCAATTAGAGATCTTCAGTTTACTTCTGCTAAAATAAACTACTCAATCCGGGGGATCTGGGGGGGTGTGGAACACCCTCCAGTGCACATATTTTGGAATGAACAACATTGCAGAACATGCAGAACCCCAGACCGAGTAGTTTACTTTTTATCAGAAGTAAACTGAAGATCTCCATTCAGAGGCACTGGAGTGTTCCACACCCCCAGACTCCCACAGGTTTAAATAATTTATTTTTATTATAAGTGAATTAAATATTTAACCATATCTCAAGTTTATTAAAATGAGCTATGGCCAAGTAAATGTGTTTAATTCGTAATCTGACAATTAATTATAAACTGCATAATTATAAATTCCGTACCCCCTGGGAGGTAGATCTCTGCAACGGGAGATCTTCAGGTTACTTCTGATAAAAATAATCTGCTTGATAAGGGAGGTCTGGGGATGTGGAACACTCACTCCAGTGCCTATCAATGGGAGATTTTTAGTTTACTTTTCATAAAAATAAACAACTCAATCCGGGGGGTCTGGGGTGTGGAACACCCTCCAGTGCACAAATTTTGGAATGAACAACATTGCAGAACATGCAGAACCCCAGACCGAGTAGTTTACTTTTTATCAAAAGTAAACTGAAGATCTCCCGTTTCAGAGGCACTGGAGGGTGTTCCACACCCCCCAGACCCCCGGTTAAATAATTTATTTTTATTATAAGTGAATTAAATATTTAACCATATCTCAAGTTTATTAAAATGAGCTATGGCCAAGTAAATGTGTTTAATTCGTAATCTGACAATTAATTATAAACTGCTTAATTATAAATTCCGTACCCCTGGGAGGTAGATCTCTACAACGGGAGATCTTCAGTTTACTTCTGATAAAAATAAACTGCTTGATAAGGGAGGTCTGGGGATGTGGAACACTCACTCCAGTGCCTCTGCAATGGGAGATCTTTAGTTTACTTTTCATAAAAATAAACAACTCAATCCGGGGGTCTGGGGTGTGGAACACCCTCCAGTGCAAAAATTTTTGGGAATGAACAACATTGCAGAACATGCAGAACCCCAGACCAAGTAGTTTACTTTTTATCAGAAGTAAACTGAAGATCTCCTGTTTCAGAGGCACGGGAGGGTGTTCCACACCCCAGACCCCCGGTTAAATAATTTATTTTTATTATAAGTGAATTAAATATTTAACCATATCTCAAGTTTATTAAAATGAGCTATGGCCAAGTAAATGTGTTTAATTCGTTATCTGACAATTAATTATAAACTGTTTAATTATAAATTCCGTACCCCCTGGGAAGTAAATCTCTGCAACGGGAGATCTTCAGGTTACTTCTGATAAAAAATAAACTGCTTGATAAGGGAGGTCTGGGGATGTGGAACACCACTCCAGTGCCTATGCAATGGGAGATCTTCAGTTTACTTCTCATAAAATAAACAACTCAATCCGGGGGTCTGGGGGGTGTGGAACACCCTCCAGTGCACAAATTTTGAATAAACAACATTGCAGAACATGCAGAACCCCCAGACCGAGTAGTTTACTTTTTATCAGAAGTAAACTGAAGATCTCCTGTTTCAGAGGCACTGGAGGGTGTTCCACACCCCCCAGACCCCCGGTTTAAATAATTTATTTTTATTAAAAATGAATTAAATATTTAAGCATGTCTCAAGTTTATTAAAATTAGCTATGGCCAAGTAAATGTGTTTAATTCGTAATCTGACAATTAATTATAAACTGTTAATTATAAATTCCGTACCCCTGGGAAGTAAATCTCTGCAACGGGAGATCTTCAGTTTACTTCTGATAAAAATAATCTGCTCGATCAGGAGGTCTGGGGATGTGGAACACCCTCCAGTGCCTCTGAAATTTAGAGATCTTCAGTTTACTTCTGCATAAAATAAACTACTCAATCCGGGGGGGTCTGGGGTGTGGAACACCCTCCAGTGCACAAATTTTGGAATGAACAACATTGCAGAACATGCAGAACTCTCAGACCGAGTAGTTTACTTTTTATCAGAAGTAAACTGAAGATCTCCCGTTTCAGAGGCACTGGAGGGTGTTCCACACCCCCCAGACTCCCCGGTTTAAATAATTTATTTTTATTATAAGTGAATTAAATATTTAACCATATCTCAAGTTTATTAAAATGAGCTATGGCCAAGTAAATATGTTTAATTCGTAATTTGACAATTAATTATAAACTGGGTAATTATAAATTCCGTACCCCCTGGGAGGTAGATTTCTGCAACGGGAGATTTTCAGGTTATTTCTGATAAAAAATAAACTGCTTGATCCGGGAGGTCTGGGGGATGTAGAACACTCACTCTCCAGTGCCTATGCAATGGGAGATCTTTAGTTTACTTTTCATAAAAATAAACAACTCAATCCGGGGGTCTGGGGTGTGGAACACCCTCCAGTGCACAAATTTTGGAATGAACAACATTGCAGAACATGCAGAACCCTCAGACCGAGTAGTTTACTTTTTATCAGAAGTAAACTGAAGATCTCCCGTTTCAGAGGCACTGGAGGGTGTTCCACACCCCAGACTCCCCGTTTAAATAATTTATTTTTATTATAAGTGAATTAAATATTTAACCATATCTCAAGTTTATTAAAATGAGCTATGGCCAAGTAAATGTGTTTAATTCGTAATCTGACAATTAATTATAAACTGTGTAATTATAAATTTTGTACCTACTGGAAGGTAGATCTTTGCAAAAAGTAAGAAATAAACTACTTAATACCCTCCTCCTATGGGGTGTGGAACACCTTTCAGTGCTTCTCCAACGAGAAATCTTCAGTTTACTTCTGATAAAAACAAACTATTCGATCCTGAGGGTGTGGGGGGGGGGTGGAACACCTTCCAGTTCTCCAATTTTGGAATCTCGGTAAGTCTCTGAAATACCGATGTAAGTATGTGAAATACAATGAAGTATCGATGAATTAGGTAAAGTACCGTGAATTATTGATGAAGTCCCGTGAATTACTGCTGAATTATATAAGGTACCAAGAAGTATGGTGAATGAAGTACGTGAAGTGTGAAGGTAATTGTACACGATTTTCTCTAGCGGTTGCACCCCTCGCCTATGTCGAATGCGCTACTTCTGTGGTAGCTTTGTGTTAAGGTATGGATATGTATTGTAAAAACAGCATCTACCTTTTATAGAAAATACTACCGATGCCATTTTTCTTATTTGAATTAATTTATTATATGCAGTGCTTCTGATATAGTTATTCAAATTTAAGGTAGTCGTCAACAGGATAAATTGTATAGTATATGCCTTATTTGCTTTATATCGACAACATAATTAATTATATAGAAATTGTAAATTATACCTGTGCAGTAAAATACTCTCCAAGTTCTATAAGAATAGGTTTCACTTCAGAATGTATATTTTTATCAAAAACTTCTGCCAAATACATTCCTCGCAAAACAGGATCTACAGTTGCTGGTTGAGCACCTTTAAATTTTACTAAAGTTTTCCATCCAGCTGTATTAAAATATTCAAAATTTATGTCCAGGTCTATCAATTGGCCAAGTGCGGTTTTAAATTTAGTCTCGTTAGTTAATTCTAAAATTGGAATATAACTAGGATGTCCAAGCAAATGGTTTTTATAAGCACAGACACTGCTTCTCCCATTATAACTGAATCGTTGATAGCACTCAATTTATTGTCTTTGGTTTGGTGCCAGCAAAGTTTATTAGCACGCGTTTTAGACTCATCTTGAATATCATCGACAATTTGATAGCAACGCATGAGCTATAAAAATATTTAAATTAAATTGATATTTTAGCTGGTATATTGAAATTTACCATATTGTAAGCCCATCCCATGGTGTACGCTAACTTTATGTTTTCAGGTGTTTGCTTCTCGGGAGGAGCAAAATGTTTGTATGCTGACACCACCACAGGTCCGGTATCTTGTATGTGTCCCAGTAAATTATAATTTAAAAAAATGCCTAAAGTACTGATTAGTATCTTGAGGTAGCTCCTTTTCTACAGATGCTAGATAGTCAACAACATAGGAGACGTGTGATTTATATTTTAAGCATTCTTGAGGTTCAAGCACATTTTGAACTAATGGTAAAACGTTGTAACTTTTTGAATAATTTCTGAAAATACATGAAAATAATAATATCGTATATTTTTTCAAATTAAAGTTGAACCATACCTCTTACAGACAACAATATGTTGGAAATTTTGAATTAAATTAAATTTCGAGAAACTTCTTAAAATTACTCGATTCATCTTTACTACTTCTTTATAATTGTTTTCTAATGTAATTTTAGTTGTTAAATCTGATAATTTAATATTAGTATTTTATTTTTCGACCACTTGGCGTAACCGTAAAAATTTTGAAAATTGATTTTTTTCAAATTTCTCAGCTAGCAATAACCATAACTCAATTTTCAAAATTCTAAAAGTTACGCCAATTGGCCGATCAAGTGTCATAATTTTAATTTTCAACATAAATGAGACGCATTCCATGTCATCTCGACCAACCTCCGATTTCAACCACCTTGGATGCAGCTTATTTTTTTAACCTAATTTTGTCGCTGACTTTCGAAATTTTGAAAATTGTTCTCTAAGACATAAAGTGTAAAGTGCAAAATTGACAAAATATTATTTCAATTAACAAAGGCAGACTGGCAAATATTAAATTGAAACTGGAAGAAAATTACCTGTAATTTATACGACTTTTTAATGAAAATGTTTTATAATCACAGAATCTAGTTTTCTTTATTGCAAAAATAAATTTTATCTCAAAGTCTTACTTTAATATTTCGTAAAAATGTGATATTCATGGTCACATTTGCTTTTTCCGATATGGTACATAATACACACATGCAAGTAGATTTCAAGACGAAAACTATTATTGCCTAATTTTTGCGATCTGATTTATATGTTAGAAAATTTTTACCGTTTTTAGCGCAGAAGCCACATTGAAAATAGTCGGGGTCTAGGCAGGTCGAATTGACACAGATATATTATATATGCAATTTACAAAATTAAACAGTAAAAAATAAAGAAATCACTTCTGTTTAAAACATAAAACTTTAATAACTATGTTTATAAATACATCAGATTTAGTCTTTATATAGGTAAATTTACTGTACTTACCTTAGACTATTAAATAAATTAAAAATTTAATAATAATAATTAAATTATAAATTTATTTAATTCATGTAAATCAACAAGTAAATTATTACGTATTATTTATACTGATAAATGCTCTTTGAATTTTTGAAATTATAAACTTTTGAAAATATAAATTTAAATTACAAAAAAATACAAATTCATCTATAAACTAGAAAAACTAGAGCAATACAGAATGTTATTACAAGTGTAAACCTGTTTTCAGTTTTATTTCTAAATTAAGCTCAATTTTATTATTTTAAAATATTTGTTTCTAGTAAAATAAATTCAATTAATTTAATATTTTTATCTTGTACTCTTCCAAAGATGTGCAAAAGAAAAACAAATATTTTACATTGCCAAAATTCCATTGATGTAGGCAATCATCGCTTAAAACTGTTAGAATTTCTATTACGAATTGATCATTTAAATTTGGAAGAAAAAGCAGTTTCATTTCTGTTTGTCAAGATTTTAACGAAATATTTGATTTGCTGGCGACAGACTAAGTCGAATCCAAACAGTTGTACATTAAATTCAACCGTACACGACGAACCTATCAACATCAAACCTTATTGAATCTTTTATTTTCAAAAGGAAGAAATCTTTATTTATCTAAACAGGTGGTGTGCGAAACATTTTGATACTCACTGTATACACCAAGGTCTCGATTTGAGCCGGAGATACTTCCCAGAAACGTACGACTAATTCAAAACAACTCAAATCGAATCATATTTTCCATAAGAATCCATATACGTAATTACAAAATGTGTTCCGCGATCGTCATAAACTTTTATAATAAAATGCTAATAAAATCATTATTATGCTAACGCAAAATTAAAATGGTTGCAGGCATCAATACTGAATGTAATTTCATAAATATGTAATCAGAAACGACAAATCAAGTTATTATTTCAAACTAATAAAATTCTTAATAATAATAATTAAAATATGTAATTGACAAGATTAATTAGAAAGAATATTATAAAAATATACTTGATCATAGTTCTCAATTTTTTTTTATTGATTTGAGAGATATTTTAGTTCCACCAAACACTTAAGCAAACCGGTAATTTTGCAAAACTTTAAATTCTTTAGTTCAATACATTTATTCCTATACCGTCTTATCAAACCATCGCCCAAATATCTAAATATCCACTTGTCCCACAACAATTATTCAACAAGTTATACTTTCAAAATACTAGATCATCCTATCCTTCAAATGATATTCTTTTTTTTCCAAGATCTCAATCCAAACTTTCATGTCTCTATATAACTGTTTCGTATTTCAAATAATTCAAATCAAAAGAATATTTATTAAATCTATTAAGTACTCACCATATTTGTTTGACTTATTTTTATTTCATGATTATTGCAATCAAGTAGTTGCATAAGGATAGTGCTGGACCACGTTTATTGATTTTTGATTTATATTTTGATTTGCGGTTTTAGACAGTTTTAAAAAATATGTTTACAAAACTTGTAAAAAAAATCAAGAAATCCTACTCACCGACTATAAAAATACAGTTTTGAGAGAAACGCGTTCTAAGTTTTAAAAGCACCTTACACATAGTAAAAATATTTACTTCTAAATTTAGCTCATAGTACGTTTAAATATAATACTACTATATTGTCACTCAATGTATTTTAATGCAATAGAAAAATTAATAAAAGGGGCAGAGTTCTAAGTAAATAGTTGCCCTTCTGGCCTCTGCTTTACCTATTTTTAAACGTTCTTTTCACATATTTGTGTAACTTCGAGTATATTAGTCAGATTGACATACAATTTTCTGTGTACATAATACTTAAATATAATATGTACATTTCAAAAGTAAAATAAAAAAATACATTTTGAAACGTATAACCCCGACGGGTTAACCGCTGGTGAAGTTTTTTGTACACATCTCATGAAGTACTTGTGAAATACATGAAATACTTGTGAAGTACATGAAATACTGGTAAAATACAAAAAATACGTGTAAAGTAGGTGAAATACGTGTGAAGTATATTGAAGTACAAGTGAAGTATCACGAAATTAGTAAATTTTTGGTGAATTACATGAAGTTGAATCTAGCTTATGCGCATGCGCTATGGTCAATGTGTATCATAGCTAAGACATGCGTTCAATAATAATTATTTGATAGCAAATTAACTTACATCAGTGGATTTTCTTAACATTCTTTTATCTTAAACGTTGAATAGACCTTTGGCGGTCATTATTTTACTAATTAAAAGTTTTGGTAGTTGCTAGTTTAATAGTCAAGTTTTTAAAATTAGCTATGGCCAAGTAAATGTGTTTAATTATAATCTGACAATTAATTATAAACTGCATAATTAAAAATTTTCGTACCCCTGAGGGTAGATTTCTGCAACGGGAAATCTTCAGTTTACTTCTGATAATAAATAAACTACTCAATCCGGAGGGTCTGGGGGGTGGAACACCCTCCAGTGCTTCTGCAACGGGAGATCTTCAGTTTACTTTGAAAAAAATACTACGGGGGTCTGGGGTGTGGAACACCCTCCAGTGCACAAATTTTGCAATGAAGAATATTGCAAAACATGTAGAACCCCCGCCCCCCGATCGAGTAGTTTATTTTCTATCAAGTAAACTAACGATATTCGTTGCAGAGGCACTGGAGGGTGTTCCACACCCCAGACCCCGGTTTTACTAATTTATTTTTATTAAAAGTGAATTAAATATTTAAGCATATTTCAAGTTTTTTAAAATTAGCTATGGCCAAGTAAATGTGTTTAATTCATAATCTGACAATTAATTATAAACTGCATAATTAAAAATTTCCCGTACCCCTGGGGTAGATTCTGCAACGGGAAATCTTCAGTTTACTTTGATAATAAATAAACTACTCAATCCGGAGGGTTTGGGGTGTGGAACACCCTTCAGTACTTCTGCAACGGGAGATCTTTAGTTTACTTCTGAAAAAATTAAACTACTAAATCCGGGGAGTCTGGGGGGTGTGGAACACCCACCAGTGCACAAATTTTGGAATGAAGAATATCGCAAAACATGTAGAACCCCCCGGATTAAGTAGTTTATTTTCTATCAGAAGTAAACTAACGATCTTCCGTTGCAGAGACACTGGAGGGTATTCCACACCCCCAGACCCCCGGTTTTACTAATTTATTTTTATTAAAAGTGAATTAAATATTTAAGCATATTTCAAGTTTTTTAAAATTAGCTATGGCCAAGTAAATGTGTTTAATTTATATTCTGACAATTAATCATAAACTGCATAATTATAAATTCGTACCCCTGGGGGTAGATCTCGCAACGGAAATCTTCAGTTTACTTCTGATAATAAATAAACTACTCAATCCGCAGGGTATGGGAGTGTGGAATACCCTCCAGTGCTTCTGCAACGGGAGATCTTTAGTTTACTTCTGAAAAAAATAAACTACTCAATCCGGGGGGTCTGAGGGGTGTGGAACACCCTCCAGTGCACATATTTTGGAATGAAGAATATTGCAAAACATGTAGAACCCCCCAGATCGAGTAAACTGACGATCTCCCGTTGCAGAGGCACTGGAGGGTATTCCACACCCCCCAGATCCCCCGGTTTAACTAATTTATTTTTATTAAAAGTTAATTAAATATTTAAGCATATTTCAAGTTTTTTAAAATTAGCTATGGCCAAGTAAATGTGTTTAATTTATAATCTGACAATTAATCATAAACTGCATAATTATAAATTATATACAGCATATTTATCATTTGCTTGATTGTTTTTCATTTTATGCAATTTCTTTGCATACCAATAATAACTATAAAAATGTCACGCTACCATAGAAACGGCCAAGAGAGTATTCTAACATTTCCAAATAATTATTATTCGTCATAATACAGATTCACTACCTGCGCCCGTTACGTTTTAAAAATTGTGACAAACACAAACGACACATTCAATATATAGTTAACATTACTTTTTGTAAAATCGGTAATATTTTTAACACCCAAAGTCTGTGAAATACCGATAAAGTACGTGAAATACAATGAAGTATCGATAAAGTAGGAGAAGTACTGTGAATTATTAATAAAGTACGGTGAATTACTGGTGAAGTGCGTAAAGTCTCGTAATTACTGCTGGAGTATATGAAATACGAAGAAGTATGGTGAATTATGATGAAGGACGTGAAGTGTAAAGTTAAGTGTACACGATTTCTTCTAGCAGTTGACCCTCGTATAACCCTTAACAAAACATCTATCAAGCTGTTAACGAAATAGAGCCACAAATAATCGAAAATGTACTACATAATTGGGTTAAGAGGTTGAGCTACTACCAAGTTAGGCCCGGCAGCCATTTGAATGAAATTCTTTTCTACGAGTAATCGGAAGGTGTAATCTCTTTTAAAAAATAACAAACATTGAAAAATTGACCGGGGTAGTTTTAATAGAAATTTTAAAAAGAGTCCAATCGAAGGTCCACCTTTACATATTTAGTTTTATTGATAAATATACTGACAATTGATTTAATCAATCAATAAATTGAAATATAATATGCTTATACATTTTAATCAACCTAAGACTAATAAAAATAGTGATTACGCAATAATTGGTACCTATTTAAACCTTTCCATAATATGCATCTACAGTTTGAAACAAAATTGTTTCGGTATTGTGTCTGGTAGTTTTCAATCATGGTGTATAATGTTTTGTATAATTTTTGTTCGTAAATTAAAAACTTGTCGAATACACTCAATTCGTTATACAAACGATAGATCATATTTTGACTATCTTGATCGGATTTTCCATAATGTTTCTGAAACAGTTCTCTTTGAAAGCTATTCGCATTTTCCAGTGCATGCACAACTAACCATGTACATCCTCCTTTCAAAATATCGCTTCCATATTTGCCTGTTATGGTATGATCTCCATAACAGTCCAGCATATCGTTCTAAAAAGTAATAAAAACTTTACATACCACACAGAAAATGATAATTATGTATAATGTATAATGTATAAATAATGTATAATGTATAATGTATAATGATAATGTATAATGTAGTATAAGGAAAATAATAAAATATAATGTATAATTTAATAGATATCAGTAAAATATATATCATATTAATTTTATTGTCTGTTCAATTTCAGTGTGACCCTACTGGATTACCATTCGCAGCTGCACACTGACTTATGTATATGTATATGTATAATATCTAAATTATACCTGTGCGGTAAAATACTCCAAGTTCTATAAGAATAGGTTTCACTTCAGAATGTATATTTTTATCAAAAACTTCTGCCAAATACATTCCTCGAAGAACAGGATCGACAGTTGCTGGTTGGGCGCCTTTGTAATTTACTAAAGTTTTATATGTCGCTATACTAAAATGTTCTAACTTTAGGTCCAGGTCTAACAATTGACCAAGTGCGGTTTTAAATTTGGTCTCGTTAGATAATTCCAGAATTGGAATGTAACTAGGATGTCCAATGAGATGGTTTTTTATAAGCACAGACACTGCTTCGCCCATTATAACTGAATCGTTTATAGCACTCAATTTATTGTCTTTGGTTTGATGCCAACAAGGTTTATTACCACGTGTTTCAGACAAATCATATATATCATCGACAATTTGAAAACAACGCATAATCTACAAAATTTAATTAAAAATTTTATCATTATTGTTAATTTAAAATTACAACCGCGGCTCAAATTTGAGACCTTCGACATTTTAGTTGGAATATCGAAAGAACAAACTTACCATATCGTAAGCCCATCCCATAGTGTACGCTAACGTCATGTTTTCAGGTGTTTGCTTCTGGGGAGGTGCAAAATGCTTGTATGCTGACACCATCAAAGGTCCTGTATCTTGTACGTGTCCTGGTAAAGTATAATTTAAAAAATCCTTAATATACTGATTGGTATCTTGAGGTAGTTCCTTTTCGACAGTTGCTAGATATTCAACAATATAGGAGACGTGTGCTTTGTATTTTACCCATTCTTGAGGTTCAAGCAAATTTTGAGCTGATGGTAAAACGTTGTAACTTTTCGAATAATTTCTGAAAATACATTTAATAATTTATTAGACATTTTTTAAATTAAATATTTACCCTACCTCATGCACATTCCAAATTCCAAATTTTTGAGTTTAAATTTGGATAAAGTTCTTAAGATTACTCGATTCATTTTACTATTTTTTTGATTTTAATTTTTAATCCGCTAATTTAATATTAGTATTTTATTTTCATATAATATTGAAAATATTTAATATTAAAATTTCTAAAGCTAATTTAACATTTTATCTCTTCCATATAATCGAACCAATCGAAAGTAAGACTCAGACTCGACCGGACATATGTAATTCAAGATATGTAGTATTCTTAGTATTATGTAACCTTACCACAATTGTTTGAAATATACTAACAGGGCAGTGTTTACAGAGAACGTGCATATATTTTTTAACACAAATGTCGAACGTAATTTTTTTTGCAGTTTATTTGATACATAGATATTTGTTGTATATATTTTTTACTGTAAATATTATACATACTTCAACTATAAATATGTAACATGAATTTTTACGTTTATCTGCGGTATAAATAAACTTAATTTTCATATAATTTTGAAAATATTTATAGTATTGCTAGCAAAATACCCGGCTTCGCCGGGTGCAACAGAATTTTGTTACGCAAGACGAAGTAAATAGAGGGCAAAAAGTAATTTACGTAGTGCATATTGTTAGACGCAAAGTGTGAAGATATTTAAACGGGAGAATTTGAAAATACTTGGTAAAAACCATTTAAGTACAGAATGGATTTGGATACAAAGCAAAAGTATGTAAAGGGAAAAGGAGGCAAACGCAGCGACGGATCAACTGCGGATAGATAGAAAAAAGTACCGCGTATGACATATTTAGAAGCAATAAGATTACTATATCGCCAGTTGCATTCGGATTAAAACATACCACAATAAAGAAGGATTACAGTTGTTTTATTAAAACAAGCATTAATAAAATAAAGCATAAGATGGGTGACTTAAAAAGAAAAGTTTAAGTCTGAGTGGGGGAACAGATTGACGCAGAAGTCAGAACAATAAAAGAGGAAAACAGAAAACTTCAAAAGGCTGGAAGAAGAAATCGGAAGAAGAGAAGAAGTTAGAGCAAGAATACAGGCTGGACCTAGAGCATATTTCGCAAATGGAGATATTTTGAAAGACAAGCATACAGCGAGAAAACCTAAATTTGAATTTACAAATCACTGATAACATCACTTGTAATATACAGCCGAAAATATGTGCATCATCCGTAAAGAGGAAGAACAGGTAAGAATCTTTAGAAGGAAAATATTAAAAGTAATTTTGATGGGTCGAACTAACAACCGCAATCGATCTGCTATCTGTAGGCTCAACATAATTTAGCGTATAAAACCAATCTAAACCCCAGCAGAACCAAAGCAGAGGCTCGAATTTTGATTTATTACTTTTGCTTAGTTTTAAAGATTACGATATGTATCTAGAAAAAATAAGTAGCTTCTGTCTAATTTTCGAGTTACGAGAAGGTTCAATTCTATTTGAACGCTGCGCGATAATTTTGCACTAAATTTTATTAAACCGTCAGCGAAACAAAAATAGTTTCTTGAGTTTTTCCTAAAACGTACAGTTTTCGCATAATTACAATTTACCAATTTGAGAATATGTATAATGTGTATCAATTTTAAAAGGCATCGGACATTATTATTTTAATTGTGATGCTGCAAATCTCAACATTGAAGTTACATAAAAAAGAAATTGCATAATTGGCAAAGTAATTTACAAAACGAAAATAAATTTTCGATTTTCAGAATATGATGAAATATTGAAAATTTATAAAAAGAAATTATTATTGACAATTTTAGAAATTTTATTATGTAGTTATGACAAATTTAAGTACACATAGCACTTTAATCGTGTTATTATGTAAAATTGTAGAAATTCAATTATTGTCTTGCATTTTAGGCGAAAGATCGCTTTGGAATCTTTACGTACTCTTCTAAATTACTGGCGAAATCAAAGAAACATTTTAAAATCTCCAAAATTTAATTGCAATTATGCATTGCAAAATTAAAACTATGAGCAAATTTAATAGTTATATATGATTGTTAGTAGTTATATATTATATCTGGGACAGAAAATCACGATGAACAAGAACATTATGGCAATAAAAATCTTCCGGAGAATATCATTGACATGGAGTGTTTTAGAAAGCTTAACTATGTTTTTAAATCGGATACTCCATCATCCTGAAAGTATAGACTCTACAATCAGTGTATCCTTCCAGTATTAACATATGAAACTGAATTTGTGCTTCTAAACGACACATACAGAGACATAACATTAAAAGAACGTAAGACAAATATCTGGATAAGACAGCAAATAAAGCTCACAAATGTTATTGAACGTGTTACTGAAATGGAACTAAGAAGGACATATTATAGCTCAACAAGATGACAGTAGATGGATAAAAAATTTTGGAGTGAAGACCGTGACAGAAAAGTATTTAAAACAATTTAAAATATTATCGACTGTGTTTAGATAAACTAAAAGTTTAAAACTTAAAATAAAAATTGCTTTCAATCAGTGATTTTATTTTACTTAATCGAAATGGATCTTTGACAATTACGTATCCAAAATAGTAGCATGGTATTTAGCCGAAGGACCTCTATGATATTGAAAACGAGCTTTAAAATTCAATTTGGTTTCAAAGTTTTGCTGTAGAGCGCACAATAAAGTTCATTATTTTGATTTTGAATTAACTTGGTTTTGCAATTTTTTACTAAACTAAAGTTGTAGCCGTTAAATTTTATATCTGAATTAGCCGTTAATTGTTTATAAGTGGTTTTGTTTAAAAGATACATGTTTTTTAACAAAATCAAAAAAGTGAAACTTGATTTTTAACATTTATTTTCTTAATTTAATTCAAACTCAAAATCCGTTGATTCTACACAATAATAGATTATAAACTCGTTTGTAGATAAGTAAATGATCTTTCAAATGTCACTAATTTATTAATACTATAAAGTTATTAGTTATGCTATAGTTTGAAAGCATAAATTAAAATTACTTTAAAGAGATACAAGTTTGAACTAGGACAAAATTTTATTTAAAAGTATTTCTTAGAAAAGTGTCTTCTATCACCACCTCAGAGATTTTCCATAGTCACAACACTGTATATAATAAAATTAATCTTTTAAATAGATTTCTTCTTTTGGTTAATTTCATTTTCTTTAATTTTAAGTTATCTAATAATACATGTTCTTCTGTAAACTAAACTTACAAAAAATTTAGCAAATTTCTTTAATGATTTAACGTATTGCTATGTATGTAATTTCATCTTTAAATTTTAATTTAAAATGTTATTAAAATTAAACTACTTACTAAACAGCTGATTTTTCTTTGATGTTAAACGAGGTCAATGAACCATTTTGTGAAATTAATACTTTTGCTAGCTCAAATTTCAGTTAAGTTTATCTGAAGAGTAGCTAAACGAAATTGTTAGAATTGCATGTCATCAAAATGCTGCACCATAAAATGTTTAATTAATTTAAAAATAAAACCCAACCTTTATAAAAATGTAATTTGTAAATTTTAATAACTTGTCACTCATATTTTTCAATAATTATTAATTATTTTCAACAATGTAAGTTTTAGTAACAAGTTCATTGGCGAAATCTTGGCTATTGTTAACATGAACAATTGTTACATTTGATGATCTAACAGAACGTTTTTCATGATCAGTTCCCCATTTTGTAGACACATTACCATGAAAAGTGCTGTATAAAGAGACTTCACAGATTTTAAAATGCGTCTTGATTTTCATTCGACGAATTCTGCTAAAATTAGACGCGGTTATTCGGAAAGAACGTTTTGCTTCCACAAAATATTATGAGACTGGCCGATTGTGTCTTGGCAGTTTTAATATATTTTTCGTGATATGGCTAGGACTACGATCACTAATGTCTTTATGAAGTACACGCGGATATTCTGACACTCTTGCATTAAATAAAATTGAAACAGCTTCACATCGAGTTTCGTATGATCTTCTTGAAGGAGATTTTTGAATTTAAAATCTTTAGATTTTGAGGATAAATTTGCAGTTTCAAAATATATTTTGTGAAATATTAAACTACCCGATTAGTAAATTAAATTTTACCGCCGGTTATTGGCAGTCCGAAAAAAATAAATTTTACTTGCGGTTTTGTAAATTGTAATTTAAATTACATCATTGCTCTCATTGCTTATCATTGCTCTAAAATGGAGAGCCACATTAAGTTTTTCGCTAATTGGACTGCGCTTTGTCGTTGATTACGTTGAATTCTGACCTTCACCTTTCGAACCATTTTTGTCGATATTACTGTTTTTGTTGCCAGCATCATTGCAACGTGTAATGGTCCGATACATAAATATTTTATTTACTGATAAATGTTGTAGCTCATTAATAAATGGTTGATTGCGATTTCCAGCCTAATGCAAAGCAATAACACAGTTGCGTTTGAATTTTATTTCGAGAGCTTTTTTTAACTGCGATGTAAAACGATATGCTTTTGTAGACTTGTAAACAACACCACAGACAGACGCATGCCAAAACATGAGCGCGCTGTCATTAGCCATTTGGTTGTAACAGCAGCGTGTTAGTAATACTCCGACCACTGGTCTTCTCCTTGTTAGTTCCCGTTTGTGCTCTTATGGAAAAAATTTTAAACTAATAAAGTGTATGAATGAATTTTTTACATGAAACTGTTACACCATTTTTTATAAAATAATTAGAAAATATTAATTCTGAAAATCTTATAATCTGTGAATCGATTCGCCACCTTACATAACAATTCAAATTATTTATTATAATTTATTTAGGGCTAATAATTACAGTGTTCATGTCAAGTCAATAATTATAACTACATATAATAATGAAGTAACAATAAATATGGTACCTCGTTTAAATCTTTCCATAAAATGCATCTACAGTTTCATACACAAATTGTTTCGGTATTGTATCTGGCAACTTTTCAATCATTCCGTTCAACTTCTGATATAATTTTGTTCGTAACTTAAAATTTTCTAAAATATTTAATTTGTTATACAAATCATAAATCATATTTTGGCTATCCTGATCGGATTTTCCATAATGCTTCTGAAATAGTTCTCTCTGAGAAGTATTTGCATCTCCAAGTGTATTCACAGCTAACCATGAACACCTCCCTTTCAAAATATCGCTACCATATTTGCCTGTTATGGGTTGATCACCATAACAATCAACATGTCATTCTGAAAAAAATTATTATTATTATATATTAAGAAAGTTGAAAATTAATAATAAATAACAACACAAATAATAATAAATTACAAAAAAAATGACTTATTATTTAATCTATTTTTTTCCTACAACACAAATCCACAAATTACTGCAAAGGTAACGTCTTCAGCATAGGACTTATGTGCAGATAGCACTAAAAAGATAAAATTACAAAGAAATATTTCATCTAATAGCTTTTACTTGATGACCACCAAAATAGGCTTTTTAAAATTGTTTTAACATTTTCGTTTATCAAATTAACCATGTAATTGTTTCTATGGTAACTATTAATTGATAAACGATTGCTTGCTGCCAATTTTATACTTTATAAATAAAATGATATTTAATGTACTTTAAAAATAAAATGGACTCATGGGAAAAATTTATATGCAATATAGAACAGGATATCCATGGTAGGCAACAAATAGCATACAAAATGATGAAACATCTAAATAAAACAGAAAAGACACATTTACACATTTACACATAATCCAGGAAGAAGAATGGATACAACATTATAAAGACCTATGGCATGACCAGAGCGAGAACCCCAGCCAAAGGAACGGATCTAAAAGTAACGATAGCTATAAAGGGGATTTCATCATCATCATCCAAGAATTAGAAGATTGCATACAGCAAATCAAAAATAGGAAAACACCTGGCTCTGACGGTCTAAATAATAAACTTTTTAAATATGGAGGTTTCTTCTTCAAACTTAGACTACTACACTTGATAAATGAGTGCTGGCATCAATTAAAATACCATCCGAATGCAAAGAAGCCCAAGTGATATCAATATTTAAGAAAGGAGGTAAAAAGAGTTGTCAAAACTACCAAGGAATAAGCTTATATAATTAGCTTATAAGCTGAGCTTATAAAATTATAAACAAACAAATGCAAAATATAACAGATGCCCTTATATCTAAAGAACAAAGTGGTTTTAGAAAAGGTTGATTATGCAGTGACATTGTTTTTGTAATAAAAGATATAATAGAAAGACCAAGAGAGTTCAATCTCGAAACAGATATTGCATTTCTAGACTTCGCAAAAGCCTTTGATAACATTAACCGACGAAAGCTCTTTGAAATACTGCAGAAACGAGGATATCCCAAACACATAATCTCAGTCATCAGAGATACTATATATCAAGACACTACGATTGAAATAAACACAAGACCTTCTATATCAAAAAAAATTACAACCAATAAAGGTCTAAGACGAGGGTGTGGTCCTTCACCCACTTTGTTAATACATATTTGGACGACATGATGAGAGAATGAAAAGACCAAACTAACTTAGGAATACAAATACATACATCGGGATAAATTCATAAAATTTGCGGATGACTTTGTAATAATGCAAAAAACCGAGAATGGCCTCCAAAGAGCGATGTTTGCTCTGCAAGAACTGTGTATCAAATATGATTAAAAAATTTCAAAAGAAAAGACGAAAGTTATGGCGTTTAAAAAACAGATACAATAAAGATCTCGATAGAAAATCAGCCTGTAGAACAAATATCCCATTTTAACTTCTTGAGATGCGATGTAAGCTTCGACCGAGATAACGACATAGCTAACAAGATAAACAAATTCCAGCATATATGTGGAACAATACACAGAAACCCGAAAAATCTAACTCGAAAGGAAACCCGATTAAAATTTTATAAAACAATGGCAATACCTGTCCTAACATACGGCTGCGAAACATGGGTCCCCTCCAAAGAGATGAATCTAAACTACAGGCGGCGGAGATGCAATTCTTAAGAAGAACTAAAGGATGTACAAGATTGGACCACATAAGAAATGAAGACATTCGCGACGAATTGCAAATCTTCTCGGTTAATGAAAGAATACAAGGGTATAGAGAAGATTGGAAAACACATCTAAATAGAATGGAAGACAAAAGGATCCCAAAGAGAATACTTGATTATAATCCGA
This sequence comes from Lycocerus yunnanus, assembly GCA_036346125.1. Classification (NCBI taxonomy): domain Eukaryota; kingdom Metazoa; phylum Arthropoda; class Insecta; order Coleoptera; family Cantharidae; genus Lycocerus; species Lycocerus yunnanus. The sequence continues at coordinate 120,590 of JARFIX010000332.1, read as the reverse complement.
AAGGCAAAGAGACGTTGGCCGACCGCGAAAGCGTTGGCGAGACTTATGAAGTCGGAACAGGCAATAGAGCCTAAACCCTGAAAGGAAGAAGAAGAAAATAAAATAAAATAAAAAACTTTATGAATAAAATTAGACAAGTAAAAAAGTACAAATATAGTTTTATTACAAAATTGAAACTTTTGTTTTCCGAAATTTCGAGACAATTGAATATATTCGAACATAACAAGTGATAGATAGAGAAGATGGCGTCGTGTTTTCTTTACTTATCAATGATTGAGTGGAAATCGACAAACAGAGAAAGTTTTGTCAATTTAACCTCAAAACGTAGGAATGGAATCGAATCAGTATGTGACTTCTCTCCAGCCGAGACAAGACGCACAAACACTACAACATCCTCAATACACTCAACATGCAGTTCCGTACACCTAACTTATTACAACCCACAAGTAAGTCAACCGCAGTATGCACCAATTTATCAGTATTTTCCAATAGGAAACTCAAACTATCCGACGATGCCTGCAAGAATGGTACCTGGACAATAACAAGCAATTATGCCTCCAACAGCACAACTAATGAATTGGAAAAAAGGACCTGTTATCTGACCATTCCACTGTGATTATCATAATCTATAACCAATTAGTAAATAAACAAAAATAACTAGTCCTGTATAACAAAAAACAAATTGGGAGTTATTTAGACAAAAATTGGATGAAATAATTTCACTAAATATTTTACTCAAAACGGAATGTGTCATCGAAACAGCAGTCGACGAGCTGACAAAAACATCCAAAAAGCAGCTTGGTTTACCACTCCCAACATATATGTGACTCAAGAAAATAAGAAAGTCCCGCTCACAATATAACAAAAAATTGCCGAAAAGAGAACACTTAAAAGACAATAGCAACAAATAAGAACGACAGAAAACAAAGCAAAGCTAAACAAATCCAATAGAGAACTAAAAGAGATGCTAATGGAAATCAAAACCAAAATATCCAAGATTAATTAATTATAGGTTAAGAATTATAGATACCTGAGCAATAAAATATTCTCCAAGTTCATTTAGAATAGGTTTCAACTCAACATGTATACTTTTATCATAAACTTCTGCCAAGTACAATCCTCGTGTAATGGGATCTTTAACTATTGAATTACACCTTTATATTTTGCTAAATGTTTCCATTTGCTATATTCAAATGTCGTAAATCATAGTCTAAATCTAACATTTGACCAAGTGCAGCTTTAAATTTGGTGTTGTTGGTTAATTCCAAAATTGGAATATAACTAGGATGTCCACGGAGATGGTTTTTATAAGCACCAAGCACCTTCTCCCATGATTATTGAGTCGTTTATAGCATCCAATTTGTTGTTTTGATTTGGTGCCAGCAAGGTTTATTAGCACGCATTTCAGATGAATCATGTATATCATCAACAATTTCATAGCAACGAGCGATCTAGAAATAAAATTAATTAAAATTACAACTAATGTCTAAATTTGAGGTTTTCGACACTTTAGCTGGAATGTTAAAACAAAAACTTACCATATCGTAAGCCCATCCTATAGTGTACACTAATTTCATATTTTTTGGCATTTGTTTCTCGGAGGAGCAAAATGCTTGTATGTTGACACTATCAAAGGTCCTGTATCCTGTACGTGTCCCGGTAAAGTATAATTTAATAAATCCCTAATGTACTGATTAGATTCTTGAGGCAATTCCTTTTCTACAGTTGCTAAATATTCAACAATATAGGCGACATGTGATTTGTATTTGTCCCGCTCTTGAGGTTCGAGCATATTTTGAACTAATGGTAAAACGTTGTAACTTGTTGAATAATTTCTGGAAATACATTAAAACAATTTATTGGATTTTTTTCCCCAAATTTAAAGTTGTACCACACCTTCTGCAGAATTTACATATCAAAAATTTTGTATTTTAAATTTCGGGGAAAATTTTTTAAAATTGCTGGGTTTCATTTTACTATTTTTTGGCTAAAATAATTTTAGTCGTTAAACTTCTAATTTTATATTACTACTTCATTTACATAAAATTTTTTAAAATATTCAATGTTAAAATTTGCAAAAAAAATTTTAAACATTTTAAAGACTGTGATTATATTAATCAAACAGTTTAAAATTAAAAATAAAAGGTAATTTTGTCTTACTGTTGTATTCTATGCGCGGGCGCTGCTTCGGCTAAATGTACCATGCTACTATTTTGAATACGATTGTAAAGGATGAATTTTATTTAGATTATGATTGATATATTTAGATGACAATAAGACAAAATCACTCCACTAAAAACCATTTTTATTTTAAGTTTTAAACTTTTTGATTTAACTAATTTTGATTTGTAACATAAATTGGGCATTCTATGTCGACACAACCGGTCTCCGAACCTAATATTGAAAGTATAATTTTGTTTAATCTTTTGAAAATTTACTGCGCTATAAGAGTTCTATTAGTGATAATTATTTTCTAAACATAAATCGAATTTCAAAAAAGTGCACAAAAGTTCTTTGTTCTGATGAAATTCTTTTTATTTCTTTTAAATAAAATTTACAGAACTAAATACAAACATTCGAGCCAAGTTAGGCAATGGTTATGAAGTATTTTCTGGTAGAAATTCTGAGATATTTTTGAAAAAACTAGAAGAGGTCGAAGAAAAATTTCTATTTTCCGCATTTTCATTCATAGCAACCATTTCAGGAGGGTTAAAATTTTTACTGTATCATAACATTATCTAATATGAAAAAGTATTGCTTTTATGCTAAAAAATAAAGTAGAGATTTTGATGGATATATGACATGTTTTGAGATCCCATAAGCTGAAAAAACCATTTCAACAAAATGCCGGTAGTCAAATTTTGTGTGCACGCTACCTTAAATACTAAAAGGAAAATCAAAAATGAATTTGGTATTTCGTATCGTTTATTGAGACTTGGAATCGATTAGATTTAGGTTAAAGTTCGTTTACGGAAACTGCTTTTTTTAATTTAAGATTTTTTATTTTAATTCGGAGTACAATAAATTCGGATCATCCGTTTGTATCGTGACATTCATAACTCAATTAAGTCTATTTTTTTTATGAAAATTTGTTATACACACATAAACTAGTTTTTATTTATAAAATTTTTTTTTAATATTTTGTAAAAGTATGATAAAGTCATGAGCATGGTCATATTCGATTTTTTTCATATAGTACATACCACACACTACTTACATGTAAGTAGATTTCAAAAAGAAGAACTTTTATTACCTAATTTTAGCGATTCGATTTATATCTTAGAAAATTTTAAACGCTTTTAGCGCAGAGCCACAGTGAAAAATGATTTTTGCTGTTATAAAATGATTTCATTAAAAAAAAGTTGTTTGCAATTTTATTTTAATAACAATTTTTAAATTAGGAAAATTTTTCCACTTACATATTTTTCAGTTTAAACGATTATGTTTCATTTGGTCCAAAATCAATGGACGGTGAAATTAATAAAATTTTATCTTTTTTAAAAATAATTCCACTTCTTGTTATTATTTTGTGACGAATTACTAGAGATATCTAGTGCGTCAATGTAGTTTTGTCAAAACATATGTCATCTATTTATTTAATTTTTATTTTTTCACTGACTAACGATTTAGAAAAAATCGAAATGTCTAAAAATAAAAAATACGTAAGTGAAATAATTTAATAATTTAAAAAATTGTTTAATAAAATAAAATTTCAAGTAATTGGAAAAATTTAAAACCTTTTTAAAACATATAATTTCACAAGTTAATAAATTATTTTAAATGCAAAAGGATTTTAATTGAAACAAGAAAAAACAAAGAATTTACTTCAGTTTAAAAAATAAAACTTGATTAACTAGGTTCATGAACATATAAGATCCAGTTTTTATATACATACTAAAATTTACTGCACCTACGTCAAACTAATAATATCAACTATAAATTTAATAATAGTACCCGTAAAGTAGTACTAGTAAAGTAATTTAATAATTTGTTCAATTTTAGTAAATCTTTAACTAAATTATTACCTGATAATTTCTTCTCGATAAATAATACTCTTTCAATTTTCGAAATTTTAAATCTAGTCTAGACAAACATTTGAGCTCCTAAATTTGGTAAATATAAATGTAAATTGCAAAACAACATAAATTTAGATATAAACTAGAAAAATAAGGTGCTTTGTGGCCAATATGCGGCATTATACACAATAAATCAAAGTTGTTTTTTATTGAAAAATAAAAATAAAAATGGAAAACTTAAACTAAACTAACTGGAAAACTAAAAAATGAGTACTATGATTACCATTGTTGGCTTAAGTTCATATGTAAGTGCATTCAGCAATTAACTTTTTCTAACGATTAAATGTACACATAAAATTTATATGTAATGAATATTGCAATCAGGAATAAAATTTTATGTATGCATATAATTTTAAATAATTAACATTGCAATCAGCAATTAAATTGTATGTAAATACCCACGCATGTAATTTATATGTAATAATATTGCAGTCAAAAATGCATTCAGAATTTTTTTTGATTAAAATGAAACCGTCATGATAATCAATTAATTTCTAGCATAATAACCTTACCAAAACTACAAATGTGACAATTATGCAAAAATTTGTGAAATTCAAAAGTTGCATTAGTCAACCTTAACGTTATTTCTTTATGGTTCATATCTTTTAGACCTAAGAACGTGAAATTTCCTACTCTTTCTGGTGATATGTTTAAACAATCATTTTACATTTCTTTCTGTTTGTTTTTTCAAAATTATGGCTTGAGACATTTGGAGAAATATATTACACTACCAAAATATATAAAGAATTGATTGGTAATACTGTTTTACAACTACAATACGATTTATTAATATGTATTTACAACAAACATTTTTTTACATTACAAATTAATATAAAACATATTTAAACATTCTGTAATTAACTATTGTACAAAATCTTGATGCCGTGCAATTCTAACAATTTTATTTTCTACTCATACAGATAAACTTGACCAGAGGTTCACCGAGCTACAAAATTTCCAAAAAATGGTTCTTTGACCTCGTGTCCAACACCAAAAACTAGTGTTTATAAAAAGTTTAATTTTAGGTATAATTTTTTCTTTTAAAAATTCAGAATTACAATTTAAATTAATATTTAAAATTATTGTATTTTGTAGTATGTGTACATGATTAACGGGAATAATGGAGCTTTATAAAACTGTTGAAAAATTTTTTGAAAACAACCATAGTACGAAATGATTAGTTTTATTGCTTTAACTTAAAGAAAAAATACTAAATATTGAAAATTAAATTTTGATTTTCCCCTTTTTTACGCTCATTTATACGCAAAACAGCTGGTAAATTTTATCAAAATTATACTAATCTTTACACACAAAACCCTTGAAAAAATTGCTCTGAAACATACCATTTTCGAAGGAAGGTCTTTCCTCTTTATTCGAATTTCTAAAAGTTGCTCAACATGAATCTTTCCCGTTATCATAAAATTTAAAAATTAAAAAGTCTTAAAATTTAAAAAAACTATTAATCGGTTGAAATCCTTTCATCGATTCTATTCGTGACAGATTTTGGGTCATTTCTGATCGGAACCTGGTAAAATAAATTTCTAACTTTTGAAAGGGTTTGGGTATAAATAAAAAAACGAAATTAAAATTTTTTTGACCCTTTTTTTCTTTAAAAAATATCTCGAAATTCTACTAAAAACGGCTTTCATTCGAGTGATTTTATTTTAGAAAAATCATGATTTCACAATTCTTTTTTTTTTTTGATTTTATATAATCAATGCCAAATGTGGTTCGTGTTAAAGCTGTAAATATGCATTGTGCGAGAAGTTTTGATTTCTTCTTTAAAATGATATCTTCGACTGTTATGAAGATCACACCATAACAGACAAATATGGAAGCAATATTTTAAAAGGGGAATAAAACCTTGTCGAAAAAAATTTTTAAAAATTTTTTACAACTTACATATTTAGTCTAAGACCCCGTTGTACAAAGTTGTTTCGTCTTATCAAAGACTCATCAGTTAAACTATCCCGAAATGAATGAAAATAGATTAAAATTCATTAAAATTGAAATCAAGAACTGTATTGGAAAATTTTACTGAAATTAATTATTGACATTTGTTTTGACAAACTCACATTGGCACACTAGATTCTCTACTGTACAGCAGTAACTGCCTGAGGCCCAAACAATCACTAATGCAGGCGCTTGCTTTAAAGAACAGTTCTCCCTGGTTTAAATTGTCTTTTGATTTGCATTGTAACCATACATGATCTTTTGTTTTTTTATCTTTTTGATGCTACCAGTATCATTGTGCGTGTAATGCTCCAATACACAAACATTTTGTTTACATGTAAACGTAGTAGCTCATTAACAATAGCTGATTGCGATTTAACGGCCAAATGCAAAGCAATAATAGTGTTGCGTTTCAATTTTATTTCGATAACTTTTTTTAACTGCGGCGCAAAAGCAATAAGCTTCTGTAGGCTTGTAAACAACATAACATACTGACGCATGTCAAAACATAAGGGCGCTGTCGTTAGCAGTTTGGTTACTACAACAGAGTGAAGTTGGTATAATTTCGAGGCCGACCCTCGTCTTCTTGTTAGTTCCGTTTTGAACTTATATAACAAACATTTTAAAGCAATAAAATATCCGAATGCATTAGATTTTTCTACATAAAACTGATTTACAAAATTTTTTTAAATAATTAGAAGATATTAATTCTGAAAATTTTATGAACCGTGAATCGACTCGCCACTCTGTATAACAATTCAAATTATTTATTATAATTTATTTAGGGCTAATAATTACAATTACAATGAATATTAACAATAAATATGATACCTCGTTAAATCTTTCCATAAAATGCATCTACAGTTTGATACATAAATTGTTTCGGTATTGTTTCTGGCAACCTTTCAATCATTCCGTTTAATTTTGATATAATTTTGTTCGTAACTTAAAATTTTTCTAAAATATTTAATTCATTATACAAATCATAAATCATATTTTGACTATCCTGATCGGATTTTCCATAATGCTTCTGAAATAGTTCTCTCTGAGAAGTATTTGCATCTGCAAGTGCATTCACAGCTAACCATGTACACCTCCTTTCAAAATATCGCTACCATATTTGCCTGTTATGGGTTGATCACCATAACAATCCAACATGTCATTCTGAAAAAAATTATTATTATTATTCAATATTAAGAAAGTTTGCAATAAATTGCAAAAAATGACTGATTATTTAATCTATTTTCTCCTACGACACATATCCACAGTTTACTTCAAAGGTAACGTCTTCAGCATAGGACTCATGTGCAGATAGCACTAAAAAAAAAGATAAAAATTACGAAGAAATATTTCATTTAATAGCTTTTACTTGAAGATCAAAATAGGCCTTTTAAAAATTGTTTTAACATTTTGTTTATCAAATTAACCATGTAATTGTTTCTATGGTATTAATTAATAAACGATTGCTTGCTTGCCAATTTTGTACTTTATTAATATAAATAAAGTTAGACAAGTAAAAAGTACAAATTATTAATATAGTTAGATTACAAAATTGAAAATTTTATTTTCTGAAATTTCGGAAACAATTGAATATATTCGAACATAACAAGTGATAGATAGATAAGATGGCGTCGTGTTTTCTTTACTTATCAATGATTGAGTGAAAATCGACAAACAGAGAGTTTTGGCAGTTTAACCTCAAAATGTAGGAATGGAATCAAATCAGTATGTAGAATTCTCTCCAGCCAAGACAGGACGCACAAACAATACAACATTCTCAATAGTAATGTATTAAGTGCATAGCAAGTTGCCGATAATACTGGCTAAATATGCACGACAGCTTATTACGACGAAATTTGCACGACGCGAAGCGAGAGCAAATTTTCTCAAAAAAAGCCGGGTGCATGTTAGCCAATATCGTTATCGATAACAACTATATGTACATTTATCGAACTATTGCATAAATAATAAGAAAATTCAAAAATTTGCAAAAAGCTGCGATTTTGATAATACGAAATCGATAAGTGCACTTGTGCAAGCTTATCGCTTAATTGCCATGGGATTGGTTCTAATTTTGACATTTGAGTTATTCCGAATTTTCTATTGGTTCATAGGTAACTATGTACATATGCGTGCAATAGTCAATACAATCAACCTGCAGTTCCGTACAGCCTAACTTATTACAACCAACAAGTAAGTCAACCGCAGTATGTACTAATTTATCAGTATGTTCCAATAGGAGACTCAAACTATCCGACGATGCCTGCAACAATGGTACCTGTACAACAACAAGCAATTCTGAACAGCACAACTAATGAATTGGAAAAAGGACCTGTCATCTGACCATTCCACTGTGATGGTCGCAATCTATAACCAATTAGTAAATAAACAAAAACTACTTTTCTTGTATAACAAAAAAATAATTCGGAGTTATTTAGACAAAAATTGGACGAAATAATTTCACTAAATATTTTGGTCAAAGCGGAATGTGATATCGAAACAGCAGTCAACGAGTTGACAAAAAATATCCAAAAAGCAGGTTGGTTTGCCACTACCAACATAAATGTGACTCAAGAAAATAAGAAAGTCCCGCTCACAATATAACAAAAAATTGCCGAAAAGAAGACACTTAAAAAACAATAGCAACAAATTAGAACGCCAGAAAACAAAGCAAAGCTAAACAAATCTAGTAGAGAACTAGCAGATATGCTAATGGAAATCAAAAACCAAAATAGCCAAGATTAATTAATTATAGGTTAAGAATTATAGATACCTGAGCAATAAAATATTCTCCAAGTTCATTTAGAATAGGTTCAACTCAGCATGTATATTTTTAAAAACTTCTGCCAAGTACAATCCTCGTGTAATGGGATCTTAACTATTGGAATTAACCTTTATATTTTGCAAAAATTTTCCATCTTGCTATTTCAAATGTCGTAAATCATAGTCCAAATCTAACATTTGACCAAGTGCAGTTTAAATTTAGTTTGTTAGTTAATTCCAGAATTGGAATATAACCAGGATGTCCACGGAGATGGTTTTTTATAAGCACCGAAGCACCTTCCCCATGATTATTGAGTCGTTTATAGCATCCAATTGTTTTTTTTGATTTGGTGCCAGCAAGGTTTATTAGCACGCATTTCAGATGAATCATGTATTCATCAAAATTTCAGCGTAACGAGCGATCTAGAATAAAATTAATTTAAAATTACAACTAATGTTTAAATTTGGGGTTTTCGACATTTTAGCTGGAAATGTTAAAACAAGAAACTTACAACATCGTAAGCCCATCCCACAGTGATACTAATTTCATGTTTTTGGCGTTTTTTTCCCGGAGGAGCAAAATGCTTGATGTTGACACACAAGGGTCCTGTATCCTGTACGTGTCCCGGTAAAGTATAATTTAATAAATCCCTAATGTACTGATTAGATTCTTGAGGTAGTTCCTGTTCTACCGTTGCTAAATATTCCACAATATAGGCGACATGTGATTTGTATTTTTCCCATTCTTGAGGTTCGAGCATATTTTGAACTGATGGTAAAACGTTGTATCTTCTGGAATAATTTCTGGAAATACATTAAAATAATTTATTGGATATTTTTCCAAATTCAAATTGTACCGCACCTCCTGTAGACATTCATTAACCGAAAATTTTGAATTTTAAATTTTGATAAAGTTTTTAAAATTGCTCGATTCATTTTACTTTTTGTAATTTTTTTGCCAAAATAATTTTAGTCGTTAAACCACTTATATAACCATTTTATATTAATACTATTTTATTTTCATAACATTTTGAAAATATTTAATGTTAAAATGTGCAAAACAAATTTAATATTTTAAAGACTGTGATTAGATAATTCAAACAGTTTAAAATTTAAAATTTAAAAAATTGATATGCCCACGACTTATCATGCATTTAATTAAATACTAAAAAGTTATTTTTAATAATAAAAAGAAATAAATATTTTTCATTAACCAATTTGACCCAGAATCTAATTAGCTCTAAGTCTCAATACAAAGATACAAAATACTAACTTTAGTTTCGAATTTCTCATTAATTTGAAATATTTAATAAAAACTAATATTAAATAGATTAAAAAAAATTGTTTCCATGAACTGATTTCAACCAAAATTTAATCAGTTGTATTTCCTACCATAAATTTGGTTTGATACTTTCATTAGTTTTTAAAATATTTTTATTGTGGCTTGAAATACATTGCTCAAGTAAACTTAAAATTTCTCCGTTAATAATTAATATTCTTAATTGATTTCAAAAAATTCGTTTGTAATATTGTTCTTTTATATTAACTTTTCTAGCCCTTCCCTAAATTTTACCTAGCCCCTAAAAACTTGTTTAAAAATTTTCCAATATAGTTTTTGATTTCAATTTTAATAGATTTTAATCCATTTTCATTCGTTTAGGGATAGTTTAGCCGATAAGTTCTTGAAAAGACGAAACCACTTATGCGCAACGGGGTCCTAGACTAAAATGTAAGTTGGAAAATTTTCAAATTTCATTCAACTTGTAATTTTTAAAATATTTTATTCAACATAAAATGTCTTTAATGGAACGAGCATATTTTCCCAAAATGTTTAGTCTTTATATATAATATCTCCTTCCAAGCCATGAGGAGTCCCGATTACAAATGCGCAATATTCCCGTTTTATAATATTCAGTTGGCTTTGGTACTAATAAGGGTGACATTTCTTCAGCTTAACTTCGTTAATTATAATTTTTGCAAATTTGATTATTTTCTTGATAACAGCATCTTTTGGAGACATATCAGCAGCGAATTTGGGACACTTAATTTCGATTATTTCCGTTTCTTAAATTGGGCCATTTGGAGATGCTCCAAGAAATTGATCATGTTGATCAACAAATAAGCCACATTCTCGAACATGAACTCCATAAACATTTTCGTATTCCCTTATTACAACAGTTTCATGATCCGTTCCCCATTTTGTAGACTCATTACCATGAAAAGTGCTGTATAAAACAAACTTTACAAATTTTCAAAATGCGTATTGATTTTCATTCGACGAATTCTGCTAAAATTAGACGCGGTTATTCGGAAAGAACGTTCTTGCTTCCACAAAATATTATGAGACTGGCCGATTGTGTCTTGGCAGTTTTAATATATTTTTCGTGATATGGCTAGGACTACGATCACTAATGTCTTTATCGAGGGTCAACCGCTAGAAATCGTGTACAATTAACTTCACACTTCACGTAATTCATGATAATTCTGCGTACTTCGTACTTCATATAATTCAGAATTTATAATTACTCAATTTATAATTAATTGTCAAATTACGAATTAAACACATTTACTTGACCATAGCTAATTTTAATAAACTTGAGATAAGCTTAAATATTTACTTTTAATATTATTTAAACCGGGGAGTCTGGAGTGGAACACCCTCAGTGCCTCTCTAACAGGAGATCTTCAGTTTACTTCTAATAAAAGTAAACTACTTGGTCTGGGGTTCTGCATGTTCTGCAATGTTCTTCATTCCAAAATTTGTGCACTGGAGGGTATTCCACACTCCCAGACCCCAGATTGAATAGTTTATTTTTATCAGAAGTAAACTAAAGATCTCCCGTTGCAAAGGCACTGGAGGTGTTCCAGACCCCGGATCAAGTTTATTTTTATCAGAAGTAAATTGAAGATCTTCCGTAGCAGAGGCACTGGAGGATGTTCCATGTGAAGTACTTCATGTACCATGAGATGTCATGTTCTTCATGAGATGTAACCCGATAATTTATCGTTTAGTTACAGAACAGGAATCGACTCCTCATTAAATTTTTCGAAACGCCCTGTACATTAAATAAAATTGAGTATTTTTTTGGGCTTTTTTAAAAATTTAATTTAAAGGTTGGCGATTTTATAGCTCAAAAAGATTAGAACGTTGTTATCTTACGAAAAGAACATACGTGGTTGGGTTTAGAAGTTGACCAAAAATTAAGATTTAAGTTAGATTGTATGGTGAATTGATTGTTGGGAAAAGTGTAGTTTTGGTTTTTTTACATTACCTTTATGACAAGGGATAAATCCGATATCAATACGTTTATTTCCGATTGGTTGGGTTTACTCATCATCGGATAATAGCTTCCGTCTGTTACGGGATTAAAATCGCCACTCTCTATACGGCAATCAAGATTTGGGGTTATCTATGGATTCCAAAATACAATACTACGTTTAAGTTGTTACCATTGGGCGTATTAGCGATTTCACATCACCAGGTCGCAACAACATCTGGGCGACAAATTTTGTTCAGGAGCTCCTTATATTATTACTGTGTCGTCTGTTGGTCAAACCATAAGTTATATTTTGCTTTCTGGATTAAACGCGATTTACTGGGTGCTGCGTTTATTTCTTCTTAACTTTTACACTTTTAGCATTACACCTGTCAGGCGATAAAAAGTGTGTGGCGCCTTTATTTTTGTCAATTGTTTGAGGGTCGGTTATTCAGCACCGACCACCTAACCCCACCTAAATTGCTCTTCGGAGAGCTAGGCCGAAGTTTCGCCAGCATATTGCAGCAGCCCAGGTAAGTCGACGATTGTTTAAGGTCGCAGAAGCTTTTGTTGGCAAGAGCCAAAGCTACGCCGCAGATGTGTACAAAAACTTTACCAGCGGTTAACCCCTTGGTCTTTATGAAGTACACGCCGATATTCTGACACCCTTGCATTAAATGAAATTGAAACAGCTTCACATCGAGTTTCGTATGATCTTCTTCAAGAAAATTTTATACGTTTACCACCTATAAACTTGCACAAAAACAGAATTGTAACTTTCTGCAACATTATTATCCATATTTAATGTCGATTTATACTTGTCATTTAACATTTATTTTCGTATTCCTTATTACAACAGTTTCATGATCAGTTCCCCATTTTGTAGACACATTACCATGAAAAGTGCTGTATAAAGAGACTTCACAGATTTTTAAAATGCGTCTTGATTTTCATTCGACGAATTCTGCTAAAATTAGACGCGGTTATTCGGAAAGAACGTTTTGCTTCCACAAAATATTATGAGACTGGCCGATTGTGTCTTGGCAGTTTTAATATATTTTTCGTGATATGGCTAGGACTACGATCACTAATGTCTTTATGAAGTACACGCGGATATTCTGACACTCTTGCATTAAATAAAATTGAAACAGCTTCACATCGAGTTTCGTATGATCTTCTTGAAGGAGATTTTTGAATTTAAAATCTTTAGATTTTGAGGATAAATTTGCAGTTTCAAAATATATTTTGTGAAATATTAAATTACCCTTTGATTAGTAAATTAAATTTTAACGCCCGTTATTGGCAGTCCCGAAAAAAAATAAAATTTACTTGCGGTTTTGTAAATTGTAATTTAAATTACATCATTGCTCTCATTGCTTATCATTGCTCTAAAATGGAGAGCCACATTAAGTTTTTCGCTAATTGGACTGCGCTTTGTCGTTGATTACGTTGAATTCTGACCTTCACCTTTCGAACCATTTTTGTCGATATTACTGTTTTTGTTGCCAGCATCATTGCAACGTGTAATGGTCCGATACATAAATATTTTATTTACTGATAAATGTTGTAGCTCATTAATAAATGGTTGATTGCGATTTCCAGCCTAATGCAAAGCAATAACACAGTTGCGTTTGAATTTTATTTCGAGAGCTTTTTTTAACTGCGATGTAAAACGATATGCTTTTGTAGGCTTGTAAACAACACCACAGACAGACGCATGCCAAAACATGAGCGCGCTGTCATTAGCCATTTGGTTGTAACAGCAGCGTGAAATTAGTAATACTTCGACCACTGGTCTTCTCCTAGTTAGTTCCCGTTTGTGCTCTTATGGAAAAAAATTTGAAACTAATAAAGTGTATGAATGAATTTTTTACATGAAACTGTTACACCTTTTTTTATAAAATAATTAGAAAATATTAATTCTGAAAATCTTATAATCTGTTAATCGATTCGCCACCTTACATAACAATTCAAATTATTTATTATAATTTATTTAGGGCTAATAATTACAGTGTTCATGTCAAATCAATAATTATAACTATAATAATGAAGTAACAATAAATATGGTACCTTGTTTAAGTCTTTCCATAAAATGCATCTACAGTTTCATACGCAAATTGTTTCGGTATTGTATCTGGCAACTTTTCAATCATTCCGTTCAACTTCTGATATAATTTTGTTCGTAACTTAAAATTTTCTAAAATATTTAATTAGTTATACAAATCATAAATCATATTTTGGCTATCCTGATCGGATTTTCCATAATGCTTCTGAAATAGTTCTCTCTGAGAAGTATTTGCATCTCCAAGTGTATTCACAGCTAACCATGTACACCTCCCTTTCAAAATATCACTACCATATTTGCCTGTTATGGGTTGACCACAATAACAATCCAACATGTCATTCTGAAAAAAAATTATTATTATTATATATTAAGAAAGTTGAAAATTAATAATAAATAACAACACAAATAATAATAAATTACAAAAAAAATGACTTATTATTTAATCTATTTTTCTCCTACGACACAAATCCACAAATTACTGCAAAGGTAACGTTTTCAGCATAAGACTTATGTGCAGATAGCACTAAAAAGATAAAATTACAAAGAAATATTTCATCTAATAGCTTTTACTTGATGACCACCAAAATAGGCTTTTTAAAAATTGTTTTAACATTTTCGTTTATCAAATTAACCATGTAATTGTTTCTATGGTAACTATTAATTGATAAACAATTGCTTGCTTGCCAATTTTATACTTTATAAATAAAATGATATTTAATGTACTTTAAAAATAAAATGGACTCATGGGAAAAATTTATATGCAATATAGAACAGGATATCCATGGTAGGCAACAAATAGTATACAAAATGATGAAACATCTAAATAAAACAGAAAAAGACACAGCACATTTACACATAATCCAGGAAGAAGAATGGAAACAACATTATAAAGACCTATGGCATGACCAGAGCGAGAACCCCAGCCAAAGAAACGGATCTAAAAGTAACTATAGCTATAAAGGGGACTCCATTACTATCCAAGAATTAGAAGATTGCATACATCAAATCAAAAACAGGAAAGCGCCTGGCCCAGACGGTCTGAATAACGAACTTTTTAAATATGGAGGTCTATTCCTCAAGCTTAGACTACTACACTTGATAAATGAATGCTGGCATAAATCAAAAATACCATCCGAATGGAAAGAAGCTCAGGTGATATCAATATTCAAGAAAGGAGACAGAAAAAACTGCCAAAACTACCAAGAAATAAGCCTGCTTAACAGTGTGTACAAGATATATACCAAAATTATAAACAAAAGAATGCAGAACATAGCGGATGCCCTTATATCTGAAGAACAGAGTGGCTTTAGAAAAGGTCGATCATGCACTGACAATGTTTTGTAATAAAACAGATAATAGAAAGACGAAGAGAATTTAATCTCGAAACCCATATTGCATTTGTAGACTTCAAAAAGCCTTTGACAACATCAACCGACGAAAGCTCTTTGAAATGTTGCAAAAGAGGATATCCGAACACCTAATATCAGTCATCAAAATATATATAAAGACACTACGATTGAAATAAATACAAGATCATCTATAACAAAAAAATTACAACCAATAAAGGCCTAAGACAAGGGTGTAGTCTTTCACCTACTTTGTTTAACATATATTTGGACGACATGATAAGAGAATGGAAACATCAAATTAACTTAGGAATACAAATAGATCGATATACATTCATAAATTGCCTATTGTTTGCGGACGACTTTGTAATAATACAAAAGACTGAAGATGACCTCCAGAGAGCGATTTTTGCCTGCAGAAGCTGTGTACCAAGTATGATCAAGAAATTTCAAAAGAAAAGACGAAAGTTATGGCGTTTAAAGGAAAACATATAATAAGTAAGATCTCGATAGAAAATCAGCCTGTAGAACAAATATCCCATTTAACTTTTTGGGATGCGACGTAAGCTTCGACCGAGACAACGACATAGCTAACAAGATAAACAAATTCCAGCATATATGCGGAACAATACACAGAAACCTGAAAAATCTAACTCGAAAGAAGACCCGAATAAAGTTTTATAAAACAATGGCAATACCTGTCCTAACATACGGCTGCGAAACATGGGTCCCCTCCAAAGAGATGAATCAAACTACAGGCGGCGGAGATGCAATTCTTAAGAAGAACTAAAGGATGTACAAGATTGGACCACATAAGAAATGAAGACATTCGCGACGAATTGCAAATCTTCTCGGTTAATGAAAGAATACAAGGGTATAGAGAGATTGGAAAACACATCTAAATAGAATGGAAGACAAAAGGATCCCAAAGAGAATACTTGATTATAATCCGAAAGGCAAAGAGACGTTGGCCGACCGCGAAAGCGTTGGCGAGACTTATGAAGTCGGAACAGGCAATAGAGCCTAAACCCTGAAAGGAAGAAGAAGAAAATAAAATAAAATAAAAAACTTTATGAATAAAATTAGACAAGTAAAAAGTACAAATATAGTTTTATTACAAAATTGAAACTTTGTTTTCCGAAATTTCGAGACAATTGAATATATTCGAACATAACAAGTGATAGATGAGAAGATGGCGTCGTGTTTTCTTTACTTATCAATGATTGAGTGGAAATCGACAAACAGAGAAAGTTTTGTCAATTTTAACCTCAAAACGTAGGAATGGAATCGAATCAGTATGTAGACTTCTCTCCAGCCGAGACAAGACGCACAAACACTACAACATCCTCAATACAATCAACCTGCAGTTCCGTACACCCTAACTTATTACAACCAACAAGTAAGTCAACCGCAGTATGCACCAATTTATCAGTATTTTCCAATAGGAAACTCAAACTATCCGACGATGCCTGCAAGAATGGTACCTGGACAATAACAAGCAATTATGCCCCAACAGCACAACTAATGAATTGGAAAAAGGACCTGTTATCTGACCATTCCACTGTGATTATCATAATCTATAACCAATTAGTAAATAAACAAAAATAACTAGTCCTGTATAACAAAAAACAAATTGGGAGTTATTTAGACAACAATTGGATGAAATAATTTCACTAAATATTTTACTCAAAACGGAATGTGTCATCGAAACAGCAGTCGACGAGCTGACAAAAACATCCAAAAAGCAGCTTGGTTTACCACTCCCAACATATATGTGACTCAAGAAAATAAGAAAGTCCCGCTCACAATATAACAAAAAATTGGAGAAACGAGAACACTTAAAAAGCAATAGCAACAAATAAGAACAACAGAAAACAAAGCAAAACTAAACAAATCCAGTAAAGAACTAAAAAAGATGCTAATGGAAATCAAAAACCAAAATATCCAAGATTAATTAATTATAGGTTAAAATTATAGATACCTGAGCAATAAAATATTCTCCAAGTTCATTTAGAATAGGTTTCAACTCAACATGTATACTTTTATCATAAACTTCTGCCAAGTACAATCCTCGTGTAATGGGATCTTTAACTATTGAATTACACCTTTATATTTTGCTAAATGTTTCCATTTGCTATATTCAAATGTCGTAAATCATAGTCTAAATCTAACATTTGACCAAGTGCAGCTTTAAATTTGGTGTTGTTGTTAATTCCAAAATTGGAATATAACTAGGATGTCCACGGAGATGGTTTTTATAAGCACCAAGCACCTTCTCCCATGATTATTGAGTCGTTTATAGCATCCAATTTGTTGTTTTGATTTGGTGCCAGCAAGGTTTATTAGCACGCATTTCAGATGAATCATGTATATCATCAACAATTTCATAGCAACGAGCGATCTAGAAATAAAATTAATTAAAATTACAACTAATGTCTAAATTTGAGGTTTTCGACACTTTAGCTGGAATGTTAAAACAAAAACTTACCATATCGTAAGCCCATCCTATAGTGTACACTAATTTCATATTTTTGGCATTTGTTTCTCGGGAGGAGCAAAATGCTTGTATGTTGACACTACCAAAGGTCCTATATCTTGTACGTGTCCCGGTAAGGTATAATTTAATAAATCTCTAATGTACTGATTAGATTCTTGAGGCAATTCCATTTCTACAGTTGCTAAATATTCAACAATATAGGCGACATGTGATTTGTATTTGTCCCACTCTTGAGGTTCGAGCATATTTTGAAGTGATGGTAAAACGTTGTAACTTGTTGAATAATTTCTGGAAATACATTAAAATAATTTATTGGATATTTTTCCCAATTAAAGTTGTATCACACCTACTGCAGACATTTACATATCGAAAATTTTGTATTTTAAATTTCGAGGAAATTTTTAAAATTGCTCGATTCATTTTACTACTTTTTGTAATTTTTTGCTAAAATAATTTTAGTCGTTAAACTTCTAATTTTATATTACTACTTCATTTACATATAATTTTTAAAATACTCAATGTTAAAATTTGCAAAACAAATTTAACATTTTAAAGACTGTGATTATATTAATCAAACAGTTTAAAATTAAAAATGAAAATGGTAATTTTGTCTTACTGTTGTATTCTATGCGGGGGGCGCTGCTTCGGCTAAATGTACCATGCTACTATTTTGAATACGATTGTAAAGGATGAATTTTATTTAGATTATGATTGTATATTTAGTGCAATAAGACAAAATCACTCCACCGAAAACCATTTTTATTTTAAGTTTTAAACTTTTTGATTTAACTAATTTTGATTTGCAACATAAATTGGGCATTCCAAATCGACACAACCGGCCTCCGAATCTAATATTGAAAGGATAATTTTGTCTGATCTTTTAAAAATTTACTGCGCTATAAGAGTTCTATTAGTGATAATTATTTTCTAAAATAAATCGAATTTCAAAAGAAGTGCACAAAAGTTTTTGTTCTGATGAAATTCTTTTATTTCTTTTAAATAAAATCTACAGAACTAAATACAAACATTCCAGCCAAGTTAGGCAATGGTTATGAAGTATTTTCTGGTAGAAATTCTGAGATATTTTGAAAAAACTAGAAGAGGTCGAAGAAAAATTTCTATTTTCCGCATTTTCATTCATAGCAACCATTTCAGGAGGGTTAAAATTTTTACTGCATCATAACATTATCTAATATGAAAAGTATTGCTTTTATGCTAAAAATAGAGTAGAGATTTTGATGGATATATGACATGTTTTGAGATCCCATAAGTTGAAAAAACCATTTCAAAACATCCCGGTGGTCAAATTTTGTGTGCACGCTACCTTAAATACTAATAGGAAAATCAAAACAGAATTTGGTATTTCGTATCGTTTATTGAGACTTGGAATCGATTAGATTTAGGTTAAAGTTCGTTTACGGAAACTGCTTTTTTTAATTTAAGATTTTTTATTTTAATTCGGAGAGTACAATAAATTCGGATCATCCGTTTGTATCGTGACATTCATAACTCAATTAAGTCTATTTTTTTTATGAAAATTTGTTATACACACATAAACTAGTTTTTTTATTTATAAAATTTTTTTTTAATATTTTGTAAAAGTATGATAAAGTCATGAACATGGTCATATTCAATTTTTTTCATATAGTACATACCAGAACTACTTACATGCAAGTAGATTTTAAAACGAAAAACTTTTTATCTAATTTTTGCGAATCGATTTAAATCTTAAAAATTTTAAACGCTTTTAGTGCAGAAGCCACATTGAAAAATGATTTTTTTTGGTGAGATAAAATGATTTTATTTTTAAAAAGTTATTTGAAATTTTATTTTAATAACAATTTTTAAATTAGTAAAATTTTTCCACTCACGTTTTCTTTAGTTTAAATCATTAAGTTTCATTTAGTCCAAAATCCATGGACGGTGAAATTGATAAAATTTTATCTTTTTTAAAAATAATTCCACTTCTTGTGGAATTTCGTGACGAATTACTAGAGAGATATCTAGTGCGTCAATGTAGTTTTGTCAAAACATGTCATCTATTTGTTTTATTTTTAATTTTTTCATTTACTAACGAGATTTAGAAAAAAATCGAAACATGATCACACAATAATGTCTTAACATAAAAAATATGTAAGTGGAAAAATGTTACTAATTTAAAAGATTGTTTATTAAAATAAAATTTCAAGTAATTTAAAAATTTTAAAACCTTTTTAAAATATATAATTTCACAAGTTAGTAAATTATTTTAAATACAAGTCATTTTAATATAAACAGGAAAAAATAAAGAATTCACTTCAGTTTAAAGAATAAAACTTGAGTAACTAGGTTTATGAACTTATAAGATCCAGCTTTTATACACATAGTAAAATTTACTGCATCTACGTCAGACTAATAATATCAACTATAAATTTATTAATAGAACATATTTAATAATTTGTTCAATTTAAGTAAATCTTTAACTAAATTATTACGTGATAATTACTACTCGATAAATAATACTCTTTCAATTTTTGAAATTGTAAATCTAGTCTAGACAAACATTTGAGCTCCCTAAATTTGGTAAATATAAATGTAAATTGCAAAACAACATAAATTTAGATATAAACTAGAAAAATAAGGTTCTTTGTGGCCAACATGCGGCATTATACGCACAATAAATCAAAGTTTTTTATTATTGAAAAATAAAAATAAAAATGGAAAACTTAAACTAAACTAACTGGAAAACTAAAAATGAGTACTATGATTACCATTGTTGGCTTAAGTTCATATGTAAGTGCATTCAGCAATTAACTTTTTCTAACGATTAAATGTACACATAAAATTTATATGTAATGAATATTGCAATCAGGAATAAAATTTTATGTACGCATATAATTTTAAATAATTAACATTGCAATCAGCAATTAAATTGTATGTAAATACCCACGCATGTAATTTATATGTAATAATATTGCAGTCAAAAATGCTTTCCCAGAATTTTTTTGATTAAAATGAAACCGCCATGATAATCAATTAATTTCTAGCATAGTAACCTTACCAAAACTACAAATGTGACAATTATGCAAAATTTGTGAAATTCAAAAGTTGCATTAGTCAACCTTAACGTTATTTCTTTATGGTTTCATATCTTTTAGACCTAAGAACGTGAAATTTCCTACTCTTTCTGGTGATATGTTTAAACAATCATTTTACATTTCTTTCTGTTTGTTTTTTTTTCAATATTATGGCTTGAGACATTTGGAGAAATATATTACACTACCAAAATATATAAAGAATTGATTGGTAATACTATTTTGCAACTACAATACGATTTATTAATATGTATTTACAACAAACATTTTTTTACATTACAAATTAATATAAAACATATTTAAACATTCTGTAATTAACTATTGTACAAAATCTTGATGCCGTGCAATTCTAACAATTTTATTTTCTACTCATACAGATAAACTTGACCAGAGGTTCACCGAGCTAGCAAAATTTCCACAAAATGGTTCTTTGACCTCGTGTCCAACACCAAAAAACTAGCTGTTTATAAATAAGTTTAATTTTAGGTATAATTTTTTTCTTTTTCAAAATTCAGAATTACAATTTAAATTAATATTTAAGAATTATTGTATATGTAGTATGTGTACATGATTAACTGGAATAATGGAGCTTTATAAAACTGTTAAAGAATTTTTGAAAACAACCATAGTACGAAACTGATTAGTTTTATTGCTTTAACTTAAAGCAAAAATACTAAATATTAAGGAAATTACAATTTTGATTTAATTCTACCGTTTTTTACGCTCATTTATACGCTAAAACAGCTGGTAAATTTTATCAAAATTATATAGTACTAATCTTTACACACAAAAACACCTTGAAAAAAATTGCTCTGAAACATACCATTTTCGAAGGAAGGTCTTTCCTCTTTATTCGAATTGCTAAAAGTTGCTCAACATGAATCTTTCGCGGCTGTTATCATAAAACTTAAAATTAAAAAGTCATTAAATTCAAAATCTACATTAATCGGTTGAAATCCTTTCATCGATTCTATTCGTGACAGATTTTGGGTCATTTCTGATCGGAACCTGGTAAAACAAATTTTCTAAATTTTTGAAATCGTTGCTATAAATGAAAAACGGAAAATTAAAATTTTTCTTCGACCCTTTTTCTTTCAAAAATATCTCGGAAATTCTACTAAAAAAGGTTTTCGTTCGAGTGATTTTATTTAAAAAAAATCATGTTTTCACAATTCATTTTTTTGATTTTATAAAATCAATGCTGAATGTGGTTCGTGTTGAGCTGTAAATATGTATTGTGCGAGAAGTTTTGATATCTTCTTTAAAATAATATTTTCGACTGTTATGAAGATCACACCATAACAGACAAATATGGAACCAATATTTTTAAAGGAATAAAACCTTATCAAATAAAATTTTAGAAATTTTTACAACTTATTTAGTCTAAGACCTCGTTGTACAAAGTTGTTTCGCCTTATCAAAGACTCATCAGTTAAACTATCCTTAATGATTGAAAATGGATTAAAATTCATTAAAATTGAAATCAAAAAATATATTGGAACATTTTAGTGAAATTAATTGACATTTGCTTTGACAAACCCTCATCGATACACCAGATTCTCTACTGTACAGCAGTGACTGCCTGAGGCCCAAACAATCACTAATGCAGGAGCTTGCTTTCAGAGAACAGTTTTCGCTGGTTTAAATTGTCTTTTGATTTGCATTGTAACCATACATGATCTTTTTGTTTCTTTTTTGATGCTACCAATATCATTGTACGTGTAATGGTCCGTTACACAAACATTTTGTTTACATGTAATGTTTACATGTAGTAGCTCATTAACAATAGCTGATTGCAATTTAACGGCCAAATACAAAGCAATAATAGTGTTGCGTTTCAATTTTATTTCGATAACTTTTTTTAACTGCGGCGCAAAAGCAATAAGCTTCTGTAGGCTTGTAAACAACATAACATACTGACGCATGTCAAAACATAAGGGCGCTGTCATTAGCAGTTTGGTTACTACAACAGAGTGAAGTTGGTATAATTTCGAGGCCGACCCTCGTCTTCTTGTTAGTTCCGTTTTGAACTTATATAACAAACATTTTAAAGCAATAAAATATCCGAATGCATTAGATTTTTTCTACATAAAACTGATTTACAAAATTTTTTAAATAATTAGAGAAGATATTAATTCTGAAAATTTTATGAACCGTGAATCGACTCGCCACTCTGTATAACAATTCAAATTATTTATTATAATTTATTTAGGGCTAATAATTACAATTACAATGAATATTAACAATAAATATGATACCTCGTTAAATCTTTCCATAAAATGCATCTACAGTTTGATACATAAATTGTTTCGGTATTGTTTCTGGCAACCTTTCAATCATTCCGTTTAATTTTGATATAATTTTGTTCGTAACTTAAAATTTTTCTAAAATATTTAATTCATTATACAAATCATAAATCATATTTTGACTATCCTGATCGGATTTTCCATAATGCTTCTGAAATAGTTCTCTCTGAGAAGTATTTGCATCTGCAAGTGCATTCACAGCTAACCATGTACACCTCCTTTCAAAATATCGCTACCATATTTGCCTGTTATGGGTTGATCACCATAACAATCCAACATGTCATTCTGAAAAAAATTATTATTATTATTCAATATTAAGAAAGTTTGCAATAAATTGCAAAAAAATGACTGATTATTTAATCTATTTTCTCCTACGACACATATCCACAGTTTACTTCAAAGGTAACGTCTTCAGCATAGGACTCATGTGCAGATAGCACTAAAAAAAAAGATAAAAATTACGAAGAAATATTTCATTTAATAGCTTTTACTTGAAGATCAAAATAGGCCTTTTAAAAATTGTTTTAACATTTTGTTTATCAAATTAACCATGTAATTGTTTCTATGGTATTAATTAATAAACGATTGCTTGCTTGCCAATTTTGTACTTTATTAATATAAATAAAGTTAGACAAGTAAAAAGTACAAATTATTAATATAGTTAGATTACAAAATTGAAAATTTTATTTTCTGAAATTTCGGAAACAATTGAATATATTCGAACATAACAAGTGATAGATAGATAAGATGGCGTCGTGTTTTCTTTACTTATCAATGATTGAGTGAAAATCGACAAACAGAGAGAGTTTTGGCAGTTTAACCTCAAAATGTAGGAATGGAATCAAATCAGTATGTAGAATTCTCTCCAGCCAAGACAGGACGCACAAACAATACAACATTCTCAATAGTAATGTATTAAGTGCATAGCAAGTTGCCGATAATACTGGCTAAATATGCACGACAGCTTATTACGACAAAAATTTGCACGACGCGAAGCGAGAGCAAATTTTCTCAAGAAATAAGCCGGGTGCATGTTAGCCAGTATTATCGATGGCAACTGCTATGCACTACATTTATCGAACTATTGCATAAATAATAAGAAAATTAAAAAATTTGCAAAAAGCTGCGATTTTGATAATACGAAATCGATAAGTGCACTTGTGCAAGCTTATCGCTTAATTGCCATGGGATTGGTTCTAATTTTGACATTTGAGTTATTCCGAATTTTCTATTGGTTCATAGGTAACTATGTACATATGCGTGCAATAGTCAATACAATCAACCTGCAGTTCCGTACAGCCTAACTTATTACAACCAACAAGTAAGTCAACCGCAGTATGTACTAATTTATCAGTATGTTCCAATAGGAGACTCAAACTATCCGACGATGCCTGCAACAATGGTACCTGTACAACAACAAGCAATTATGCCCCCAACAGCACAAGTAATGAATTAGAAAAAAGGACCTATCATCTGACCATTCCACTGTGATGGTCATAATCTATAACCAATTAGTAAATAAACAAAAATAACGTTCCCTGTATAACAAAAAAATAATTCGGAGTTATTTAGACAAAAATTGGACGAAATAAGTTCACTAAATATTTTGCTCAAAACGGAATGTGACATCGAAACAGCAGTCGACGAGCTGACAAAAAATATCCAAAAAGCAGATTGGTTTGACACTTCCAACATAAATGTGACTCAAGAAAATAAGAAAGTCCCACTCACAATATAACAAAAAATTGCCGAAAAGAGAACACTTAAAAATCAATAGCAACAAATAAGAACGACAGAAAACAAAGCAAAGCTAAACAAATCCAATAGAGAACTAAAAGAGATGCTAATGGAAATCAAAAACGAAAATATCCAAGATTAATTAATTATAGGTTAAGAATTATAGATACCTGAGCAATAAAATATTCTCCAAGTTCATTTAGAATAGGTTTCAACTCAGCATGTATACTTTTATCAAAAACTTCTGCCAAGTACAATCCTCGTGTAATGGGATCTTTAACTATTGGAATGGTACCTTTATATTTTGCTAAAATTTTCCATCTTGCTATGTTCAAATGTTGTAAATCATAGTCCAAATCTAACATTTGACCAAGTGCAGTTTTAAATTTGGCGTTGTTAGTTAATTCCAGAATTGGAATATAACCAGGATGTCCACGAAGATGGTTTTTTATAAGCACAGAAGTACCTTCTCCCATGATTATTGAGTCGTTTATAGCATCCAATCTGTTGTTTTCGATTTGAAGCCAGCAAGGTTTATTAGCACGCATTTCAGATGAATCATGTATATCTTCAATAATTTCAGCGTAACGAGCGATTTAGAAATAAAATTAATTTAAAATTACAACTAAAGTTTAAATTTGAGGTTTTCGACACTTTAGCTGGAATGTTAAAATAACAAACTTACAACATCGTAAGCCCATCCCATTGTACACTAATTTCATATTTTTTGGCGTTTGTTTCTCGGGAGGAGCAAAATGCTTGTATGTTGACACTATCAAGGGTCCTGTATCCTGTACGTGTCCCGGTAAAGTATAATTTAATAAATCCGTAATGTACTGATTAGATTCTTGAGGTAGTTCCTGTTCTACCGTTGCTAAATATTCAACAATATAGGGGACATGTGATTTGTATTTTTCCCATTCTTGAGGTTCGAGCATATTTTGAACTGATGGTAAAACGTTGTATCTTCTAGAATAATTTCTGGAAATACATTGAAATAATTTATTGGATATTTTTACAAATTGAAATTGTACCCCACCTCCTACAGACATTCATAGATATAAAATTTTGATTTTTAAATTTTGATAAAGTTTTTAAAATTGCTCGATTCATTTTACTTTTTGTAATTTTTTGCCATAATAATTTTAGTCGTTAAACTATTAATTTTATATTAATACTATTTTATTTTTATAAAATTTGAAAATATTTAATGATAAATGTGCAAAACAAATTCAATATTTTAAAGACTGTGATTAGATAATTCAAACAGTTCAAAACTTAAATTAAAAATTGGATATGCCCACGACTTTATCATGCATTTAATTAAATACTAAAAAAATTATTTTTAATAATAAAAAGAAAATAAATATTTTCCATTAACCAATTTGGCCCAGAATCTAATCACCTCTAAGTCTCAATACAAAATACCAACTTTAGTTTCGAATTTCTCATTAATTTGGAAATATTTAATAACAACTAATATTAAATAGATTAAAAAGAAATTGTTTCCATGAACTGATTTCAACCAAAATTTAATCAGTTGTATTTCCTACCATAAATTTGGTTTGATACTTTCATTAGTTTTTAAAAGATTAAGGCGTCTCTATTGTGGCTTGAAATACAGTGCCCAACTAAACATAAATTTTCTCCGTTAATAATTAATATTCTTAATTGATTTCAAAAAATTCGTTTGTAATATTGTTCTTTTATATTAACTTTCCTAGCCCCTCCCTAAATTTTACCGAGCCCTAAAAACTTGTTTAAAAATTTTCAATATAGTTTTTGATTTCAATTTTAATAGATTTTAATCCATTTTCATTCGTTTAGGGATAGTTTAGCCGATAAGTTCTTGAAAAGACAAAACCACTAATGCGCAACGGGGTCCTAGACTAAAATGTAAGTTGGAAAATTTTCAAATTTCATTCAACTTGTAATTTTTAAAATATTTATTCAACTTTGTTCAACAATTTTATTCAACATAAAATGTTTTAATGGAACGAGCATATTTTCCCAAAATGTTTGGTCTTTGTACTATATAATATCTCCTTCCAAGCCATGAGGAGTCCCGATTACAAATGCGCAATATTCCCGTTTTATAATATTCAGTTGGCTTTGGTACTAATAAGGGTGACATTTCTTCAGCTTAACTTCGTTAATTATAATTTTTGCAAATTTGCCTTAATAACAGCATCTTTTGGAGACATATCAGCAGCGAATTTGGGACACTTAATTTCGATTATTTCCGTTTCTTAAATTGGGCCATTTGGAGATGCTCCAAGAAATTGATCATGTTGATCAACAAATAAGCCACATTCTCGAACATGAACTCCATAAACATTTTCGTATTCTTTATTACAACAGTTTCATGATCCGTTCCCCATTTTGTAGACTCATTACCATGAAAAGTGCTGTATAAAAGAGACTTCACAAATTTTCAAAATGCGTATTGATTTTCATTCGACGAATTCTGCTAAAATTAGACGCGGTTATTCGGAAAGAACGTTCTTGCTTCCACAAAATATTATGAGATTGGCCGATTGTGTCTTGGCAGTTTTAATATATTTTTTCGTGATATGGCTAGGACTACGATCACTAATATCTTTATCGAGGGGTCAACCGCTAGAGGAAATCGTGTACAATTAACTTCACACTTCACGTAATTCATGATAATTCTGCACACTTCGTACTTCATATAATTCAGGAATTTATAATTACTCAATTTATAATTAATTGTCAAATTACGAATTAAACACATTTACTTGACCATAGCTAATTTTAATAAACTTGAGATAAGCTTAAATATTTACTTTTAATATTATTTAAACCGGGAGTCTGGGGTGGAACACCTCAGTGCCTTCAACAGGAGATCTTCAGTTTACTTCTAATAAAAGTAAACTACTTGGTCTGGGGTTCTGCATGTTCTGCAATGTTCTTCATTCCAAAATTTGTGCACTGGAGGGTATTCCACACTCCCAGACCCCCGATTGAATAGTTTATTTTTATCAAAGTAAACTAAAGATCTCCCGTTGCAAAGGCACTGGAGGGTGTTCCACCCAGACCCCGGATCGAATAGTTTATTTTTATCAGAAGTAAATTGAAGATCTTCCGTAGCAGAGGCACTGGAGGATGTTCCATGTGAAGTACTTCATGTACCATGAGATGTCATGTTCTTCATGAGATGTTAACCCGATAATTTATCGTTTAGTTACAGAACAGGAATCGACTCCTCATTAAATATTCGAAACGCCCTGTACATTAAATAAAATTGAGTATTGCTTGCATTTTAATATTAATTTAAAGGTTGGCGATTTTATAGCTCAAAAGATTAGAACGTTGTTATCTTACGAAAAGAACATACGTGGTTGGGTTTAGAAGTTGACCAAAATTAAGATTTAAGTTAGATTGTATGGTGAATTGATTGTTGGGAAAAGTGTAGTTTTGTTTTTCACATTACCTTTATGATAAGGGATAAATCCGATATCAATACGTTTATTTCCGATTGGTTGGGTTTACTCATCATCGGATAATAGCTTCCGTCTGTTACGGGATTAAAATCGCCACTCTCTATACGGCAATCAAGATTTGGGGTTATCTATGGATTCCAAAATACAATACTACGTTTAAGTTGTTACCATTGGGCGTATTAGCGATTTCACATCACCAGGTCCAACAACATCTGGACGACAAATTTTGTTCAGGAGCTCCTTTCGATTTTTTGTTTATTACTGTGTCGTACATGTATATTGTGCCTGTTGGTCAAACCATAAGTTATATTTTGCTTTCTCGATTAAACGCGATTTACTGGGTGCTGCGTTTTATTACTTTAACTTTTACACTTTTAGCATTACACCTCTCAGGCGATAAAAAGTGTGTGGCGCCTTTATTTTGTAGATTGTTTGAGGGGTCGGTTATTCAGCACCGACCGCCTAACCCACCTAAATTGCTCTTCGGAGAGCTAGGCCAAGTTTCGCCAGTAATTATTGCAGCAGCCCAGGTAAGTCGACGATTGTTTAAGGTCGCAGAAGCTTTTGTTGGCAAGAGCCAAAGCTACGCCGCAGATGTGTACAAAAACTTTACCAGCGGTTAACCTTGGTCTTTATGAAGTACACGCCGATATTCTGACACCCTTGCATTAAATGAAATTGAAACAGCTTCACATCGAGTTTCGTATGATCTTCTTCAAGAAAATTTTATACGTTTACCACCTATAAACTTGCACAAAACAAATTGTAACTTTCTGCAACATTATTATCCATATTTAATGTCGATTTATACTTGTCATTTAACATTTAGCATTTAAGACTTCAGATGATTAAAATTGGTTTTAACCAATGGTTACACAATTCCTATTGTTAATTTACTTAAGTGTTAAATGCTAAATGTTAAATATAAATCTACCATTAACAGCAACCTTTAACATTTCGTGCAACTCTGTCTACAGTAATCATTACATCTTGATATAGTCCGGACTCCATTATTTCTGGTATCCAATTTTTTTCATTTGGTGTTTTAGGACCTTTACAAAAATAGTTTTCACAATTACTGTAATCTCTAAACGCGTGATGAGGCCTATTTAATATATCCTTCCGTAATCGTTACATCTTTTCCACATGAATCAAATCGTCACAATTTTTGATTATGTGCTTAACCGTAAAGGAGCATCTTGATTTCGTTATTCAACAAATTCTTTGATGAACAATAACTTTTAACTCTTTTGAGCTAACGTTTTTCTTTGTCAAATCTTTTAGCTTATCTACCCTATAATATAAAAGATCAAGCTGTATTAAATTTCAATTAACGAAAAACATGAGATCATCTGATATTGAACATGCAAATTGGTTATTGAATATTGGCAATGGTAATATAGACGTATTAAAAGTACCGGATAACTGGGAATCTACAAATATAATTCATGATATCTACGGCAAGTCCATTTCTTCTAATGCCAATCTCTTCGACCGAATTATATTAGCTTGCCACAATGATGATGTTCGCACATTAAATAATAAAATTCTGAATTTAGTCGAGGGCGAGGTTCATACCTATTTAAGTGTAGATACAGCCAAACATCGAGGGCTCGATCAAACAGATGAAGACATTCAGTTGGAATATCCAGTCGAATATTTAAATTCGTTGAATTACCCTGGATTTCCGGTACACAAGTTACAACTCAAAATAGGAACTGTTGTTATGCTAATTCGTAATCTAAGTATTAAGGATGGCCTCTGCAATGGTACGCGTCTACAAATTGTTAAATTACATAAACATTCAATAGCTGGTAAGATTATGACTGGTGATCATATCGGCAATGTTATATTTATCCCCCGAATTAAATTGGATACAGGCGATACATCTGCAAGCAGATTACCATTTGTACTGCATAGACGACAATTTCCGATAGTGTTGGCATTCGCTATTACTATAAATAAGTCTCAAGGGCAGAGCTTTGACAAAGTTGGTATTTATATCGATAGGCCTTTGTTTAGTCATGGACAGTTATATGTGGCGTTATCAAGATGTCGAGTAAAGAATGGCATACAAATTCAAAGTACAAGCAATATAACAAATGTCGTATGGAAAGAAGTTTTGTAACTCGAAGGTTTATTCCTTTATATGGAAAGGTTATCCACTAGACTTCTATTAAACTACAAAGGACAGCCAATCAACGAAAAGAAGAAACAAATCACGAAAAGTAAATCTTCCCATACGCCAGAAAGACGCAATGCAAGCATGACACGTTAGAACCAATCAGGATAACCAAAACAAGATCCAACACTCAAGCGTTGCCGTTGGATCAACCTCACAAAAACCGAAATTATACCAAAGACGATCCTGTACAAGACTTAATCACAGCACTTGACACCGGCGAACAACACTTCGCTTTTTCTATATTGGTATTTTGTTTCTTTATTTTTGTTTAATTAATAAAGAAATTTCAAAAGGTGGCATGGATGGCGACATCTGCGGTGAAAGTCAGTAGTAGGTGATGTTTGCTGAATATGGTTGATTTATGATTCAACAAATGTCGTAAGGAAAGAAGTTTTATAACTTGAAGGATTTTTCATTTATATACAATTACAAGCGGACAAAACGTGAGCGGCTCAAACGCAAATTGGCCCGCGAAGCGCCAGAGGATGGCGAGTTAGCCTAGTATTATAATTTCAAATTTAAGTTTTAAGGAAGATTTTGTTAATTTCTACTTCCCCTTCCAGCTTTGTCCTTTAATTTACATCTTCATTATTTCGATTACAATTTTTACCTTCAAAATGTCTTTAATTTTGAGATTTTTTGAATTTAAAATTTTAGATTTTGAGGATAAATTTACAGTTTCAAAAATATATTTTGTGAAATATTAAATTACCCTTTGATTAGTAAATTAAATTTTACCGCCCGTTATTGGCAGTCCCGAAAGAAAAATAAAATTTACTTGCGGTTTTGTAAATTGTAATTTAAATAACATCATTGCTTATCATTCCTCTAAAATGGAGAGCCACATTAAGTTTTCTGCTAATTGGACTGAGCTTTGTCGTTGATTACGTTGAATTCTGACCTTCACCTTTCGAACCATTTTTGTCGATATTGCTGTTTTTGGATGTCCGCCTCCATGGCGTTTTTTGATGCTGCCAGTATCATTGCAACGTGTAATGGTCCGATACATAAATATTTTGTTTACTGATAAATGTTGTAGCTCATTAATAATGGCTGATTGCAATTTTCCAGCCTAATGCAAAGGAATAACACAGTTGCGTTTGAATTCCATTTCAAAAGCTTTTTAACTGCGATGTAAAACGATATGCTTTTGTAGACTTGTAAACAACACCACAGACAGACGCATGCCAAAACATGAGCGCGCTGTCATTAGCCATTGGTTGTAACAGCAGCGTGAAATTAGTAGGTACTACTCCGACCACTGGTCTTCTCCTTGTTAGTTTCCGTTTGTGCTCTTATGGAAAAAATTTTAAACTAATAAAGTGTATGAATGAATTTTTTACATGAAACTGTTACACCATTTTTTATAACACTCTGAAAAATGATTTTGCCAAGCTAACAAATACGGATTAGTTGATGAAATATTATTTGGTGTAACACAAAACTAGTTGTTTTAACAAATATTTTTTTGGCATTTGTTGTGGTAAAAGAAATGAAAATGTTGTAGTAAATAATACAATTTTGTTATCTGAAATAAAATATTTGATTCTACTAAGCACATATTTTTGTTGTCAGAAATGTAACATTTGTTAATCAACAATTCAACAAATATAAATTTGTTACATTAGAAATCCGTTAAACCGAACGTTTACGAGTAATGCGTCGAATAGTCATTAGTACATAAGTAGCCGTATGTCGACGTGCTTTAATTATTTTAATGCAAGTTACTATAAAAAAAAATGAGTGTAGCCGAAATTTTAGAAAAGTGGCAGTTATCTGAACTCGTCGCAGTATTCGAAGGTAAGTAAAATAAAAATTAGATTACAACAAAAGATTTTATTTAACTGATGGCCATGGTCAGGAGGATCATTTTAATGACTAAAAAATTATTTTATAATTATTAGCAGTATAACAAAATTAATTTAGCGATAATTGTAAAACTTGTGCTTCCCCGACATTGCTTACTCTGCATATTTCATATTGGTCGGCGCCGGCCGGCGTAACCTTGATGTACTATGTTAATACGTAGGTATGTACCTTTTTAACATGATAGGTTCGTGTAGGTTTGAATAAAGAAAACAATATTATTTATACGCGTGCAAGTATAAATTTTAATTCAAACGAAATTTTTGTTTTCAGCGAATAGTACGACCTATTTATTAATTTTGTTAAGTTACAAAAAATAACATTGTATTTTTAGGCTTACTAATAAATACAGTATAATTATTAGAGACATTCAATGAATATACTACTAAAATTGAATTTGTTGTTGAAGATTTGAATATTTAAAAGGTTAACCGCCAGAGCGCTTTTTTTTCAAATTATTTGTATACAGGGTGTTGACTAACAATAAGCCTCTCGTTCATAGGAATTTAACATGTAAAACTATATTTTTGTAATTTACTGCTCCCTAATTTCAATTAGGCTCAGTCAACACCCTATATGTATGTTAAATTGTATCCAAATTACAATTCAGTACAAGTTTTCATTTCTAAAATGCTTCCAATTGTCGGTTTTTTCTCAGTTTTGAAAAATTTTATTTTAATGTCATACATGCAAGAACAATAAATTTGATCCAATTTTAGAAAACGCAATCAATATGGAAGCTTTTCAATGTCTCACCACTGATGTCATTAAGGAAATAATTCCCAAAATAGGACCGAGAGTTTTATTCATTAAACGATATAAGGAATATTTCGCCGAATCGGGTTCTGATAGTAATACTTGGAGTATTAGCGGTGGTTCTACTACAACTGATCATAGTAGCATACCATCTCCAGCATCTTCTATTGAGATTTCAGACGAATTATCTCCATTCCTGTAAGTGAAATTGTGTATAAAACAGGCGCGGATACAGGGAAGGGGAGAATGGGTGAAATTGCCCCCTGACCTTATTTAAATACAGAGATTACATGGATATCAAACTAAAATTTTATAAAATTTTTGTTTACAACGAATTTACTGGAAAAATTGCCCCTCCCTAAACGAAATCCTGTATCCAGGCCTGTATAAAAGCTTTTATTATATTAAATGTAAGTTTGCATGATTATAATAATCATGTTTGTGCGTATAGTAGAACAAACAAGTGACTCTTGTATCAATTTTGTTAATTATAAAGATTTATTTGAAGATCACGAAGCGTTTTTACATAGAATGGCCGATGGAAAATTATTCATAACTACTAAAATTTTATTCTAACAAGTAGTCTATTTTGTAAATTTATATTTTGTAGTAATTTTAGGTTTTCTTAGTTTTAGCTTATAGGTTTTATTTTACTGTTATATTTCGTAGAAATAAAATTGTGTTAAATACGATGAAATATTTTTATTTCGAAATTCATTATCCTACAAGCCCTAAAATAAATTGGCTGGTACTACAAATGCATTATTTAATACAACATATATTTTTTAGTTCGCCACAGCAAGAGTTTTACTTGGTACAACTAAATGAGCTTTGTTCGCATCAAGTAATGTATTACTTGTAATAACAAAGTTTAATTTTTTTATAATAACAAATGTTTTATTTGAAGCAACATAATTTTACTTGCTATATTAACAAATTTTTTTACTTGAAGCAACAAAGTTTTATTATTTATTACAACAAACCTTTTAGTTGAAGCAATCAAGTCATCTTTGTTACAATAACAAATTTCTTAGTTGAAGCAACAAAGTTTTACTTTTTATAAGAACTAATTGTTTTAGTTGGCGCAACAAATAAATGTTCAACAAAAATGAGTTTGTTGTAGCAGCAAATTTTTTGTTGAGGCTATAGTGACTAAAATAATTTGTTGATACAACAAAATTTTTTGTCAGAGCGAAAATTTTTTTCAGAGTGAAAATAATTAGAGAAAATATTAATTCTGAAAATCTTGTAATCTGTGAATCGATTCGCCACCTTACATAACAATTCAAATTATTTATTATAATTTATTTAGGGCTAATAATTACAGTGTTCATGTCAAGTCAATAATTATAACTACATATAATAATGAAGTAACAATAAATATGGTACCTCGTTTAAATCTTTCCATAAAATGCATCTACAGTTTCATACACAAATTGTTTCGGTATTGTATCTGGCAACTTTTCAATCATTCCGTTCAACTTCTGATATAATTTTTGTTCGTAACTTAAAATTTTCTAAAATATTTAATTTGTTATACAAATCATAAATCATATTTTGGCTATCCTGATCGGATTTTCCATAATGCTTCTGAAATAGTTCTCTCTGAGAAGTATTTGCATCTGCAAGTGCATTCACAGCTAACCATGTACACCTCCTTTCAAAATATCACTACCATATTTGCCTATTATGGGTTGATCACCATAACAATCCAACATGTCATTCTGAAAAAATAATTATTATTATTATATATTAAGAGTTGAGAATGAATAATAAGTAACAGCAAAATAATAATAAATTACAAAAAAATGATTTAGTATTTAATCTATTTTCTCCTACACACATATCTACAGTTTACTTCAAAGGTAACGTCTTCGCATAGGACTTATGTGCAGATAGCACTAAAAAAGAAAAAAATTACGAAGAAATATTTCATCTAATAGCTTTTACTTGATGACCACCAAAATAGGCTTTTTAAAATTGTTTTAACATTTTCGTTTATCAAATTAACCATGTAATTGTTTCTATGGTAACTATTAATTGATAAACGATTGCTTGCTTGCCAATTTTATACTTTATAAATAAAATGATATTTAATGTACTCTAAAAATAAAATGGACTCATGGGAAAATTTATATGCAATATAGAACAGGATATCCATGGTAGGCAACAAATAGCATACAAAATGATGAAACATCTAAATAAAACAGAAAAGACACAGCACATTTACACATAATCCAGGAAGAAGAATGGATACAACATTATAAAGACCTATGGCATGACCAGAGCGAGAACCCCAGCCAAAGAAACGGATCTAAAAGTAACTATAGCTATAAAGGGGACTCCATTACTATCCAAGAATTAGATGATTGCATACATCAAATCAAAAACAGGAAAGCGCCTGGCCCAGACGGTCTGAATAACGAACTTTTTAAATATGGAGGTCTATTCTTCAAGCTTAGACTACTACACTTGATAAATGAATGCTGGCATAAATCAAAAATACCATCCGAATGGAAAGAAGCTCAGGTGATATCAATATTCAAGAAAGGAGACAGAAAAAACTGCCAAAACTACCGAGGAATAAGCCTGCTTAACAGTGTGTACAAGATATATACCAAAATTATAAACAAAAGAATGCAGAACATAGCGGATGCCCTTATATCTGAAGAACAGAGTGGCTTTAGAAAAGGTCGATCATGCACTGACAATGTTTTTGTAATAAAACAGATAATAGAAAGACGAAGAGAATTTAATCTCGAAACCCATATTGCATTTGTAGACTTCAAAAAAGCCTTTGACAACATCAACCGACGAAAGCTCTTTGAAATGTTGCAAAAAAGAGGATATCCGAACACCTAATATCAGTCATCAAAAATATATATAAAGACACTACGATTGAAATAAATACAGGATTATCTATAACAAAGAAAATTACAACCAATAAAGGCCTAAGACAAGGGTGTAGTCTTTCACCTACTTTGTTTAACATATATTTGGACGACATGATAAGAAAATGGAAACATCAAATTAACTTAGGAATACAAATAGATCGAGATACATTCATAAATTGCCTATTGTTTGCGGACGACTTTGTAATAATACAAAAGACTGAAGATGACCTCCAGAGAGCGATTTTTGTCCTGCAGAAGCTGTGTACCAAGTATGATCAAGAAATTTCAAAAGAAAAGACGAAAGTTATGGCGTTTAAAGGAAAACATATAATAAAGTAAGATCTCTATAGAAAATCAGCCTGTAGAACAAATATCCCATTTTAACTTTTGGGATGCGACGTAAGCTTCGACCGAGACAACGACATAGCTAACAAGATAAACAAATTCCAGCATATATGCGGAACAATACACAGAAACCTGAAAAATCTAACTCGAAAGGAGACCCAAATAAAGTTTTATAAAACAATGGCAATACCTGTCCTAACATACGGCTGCGAAACATGGGTCCCCTCAAAGAGATGAATCAAAACTACAGGCGGCGGAGATGCAATTCTTAAGAAGAACTAAAGGATGTACAAGATTGGACCACATAAGAAATGAAGACATTCGCGACGAATTGCAAATCTTCTCGGTTAATGAAAGGATACTCGGGTATAGAGAGATTGGAAATCACATCTAAATAGAATGGAAGACAAAAGGATCCCAAAGAGAATACTTGATTATAATCCGAAAGGCAAAGAGACGTTGGCCGACCGCGAAAGCGTTGGCGAGACTTATGAAGTCGGAACAGGCAATAGAGCCTAAACCCTGAAAGGAAGAAGAAAATAAAATAAAATAAAAAACTTTATGAATAAAATTAGACAAGTAAAAAAGTACAAATATAGTTTGATCACAAAATTAAAAGTTTTGTTTTCCTAAATTTCCGAGACAATTGAATATATTCGAACATAACAAGTGATAGATAGAGAAAATAGACGTCGTGTTTTCTTTCCTTATCCACGATTGAGTGGAAATCGACAAACAGAGAGAGTTTTGTCAATTTTAACCTCAAAATGTAGGAATGGAATGGAATCAGTATGTAGAATTCTCTCCAGCCGAGGCAGGACGCACAAACACTACAACATCTTCAATACACTCAACATGCAGTTCCGTACAGCCTAATTTATTACAACCAACAAGTAAGTCCACCGCAGTTAGCACCAATTTATCAGTATGCTCCAATAGGAAACTCAAACTATCCGACGATGCCTGCAAGAATGGTACCTGGACAATAACAAGCAATTATGCCTCCAACAGCACAACTAATGAATTGGAAAAAAGGACCTGTTATCTGACCATTCCACTGTGATTATCATAATCTATAACCAATTAGTAAATAAACAAAACTAACTAGTCCTGTATAACAAAAAACAAATTGGGAGTTATTTAGACAACAATTGGATGAAATAATTTCACTAAATATTTTACTCAAAACGGAATGAGACATCAAAATAGCAGTTGACAAGCTGACAAAAACATCCAAAAAGCAGCTTGGTTTACCACTCCCAACATATATGTGACTCAAGAAAATAAGAAAGTCCCGCTCACAATATAACAAAAAATTGGAGAAAAGAGAACACTTAAAAAGCAATAGCAACAAATAAGAACAACAGAAAACAAAGCAAAGCTAAACAAAACCAGTAGAGAACCAATAGAGATACTAATGGAAATCAAAAACCAAAATATGCAAGATTAATTAATTATAGGTTAAAATTACAGATACCTGAGCAATAAAATATTCTCCAAGTTCATTTAGAATAGGTTTCAACTCAGCATGTATACTTTTATCAAAAACTTCTGCCAAGTACAATCCTCGTGTAATGGGATTTTTAACTATTGGAATTACACCTTTATATTTTGCTAAATGTTTCCATTTGCTATATTCAAATGTCGTAAATCATAGTCCAAATCTAACATTTGACCAAGTGCAGCTTTAAATTTGGTGTTGTTGGTTAATTCCAAAATTGGAATATAACTAGGATGTCCACGAAGATGGTTTTTTATAAGCACCGAAGTACCTTCTCCCATGATTATTGAGTCGTTTATAGCATCCAATCTGTTGTTTTCGATTTGAAGCCAGCAAGGTTTATTAGCACGCATTTCAGATGAATCATGTATATCATCAACAATTTCATAGCAACGAGCGATCTAGAAATAAAATTAATTAAAAATTACAACTAATGTCTAAATTTGAGGTTTTCGACATTTTAGCTGGAATGTTAAAACAAAAAACTTACCATATCGTAAGCCCATCTCACAGTGTACACTAATTTCATATTTTTTGGCGTTTGTTCCTCGGGAGGAGCAAAATGCTTGTATATTGACACTATCAAGGGTCCTGTATCCTGTACGTGTCCCGGTAAAGTATAATTTAATAAATCCTAATGTACTGATTAGATTCTTGAGGCAATTCCTTTTCTACAGTTGCTAAATATTCAACAATATAGGCGACATGTGATTTGTATTTGTCCGCTCTTGAGGTTCGAGCATATTTTGAACTAATGGTAAAACGTTGTAACTTGTTGAATAATTTCTGGAAATACATTAAAACAATTTATTGGATATTTTTCCCAATTAAAGTTGTACCACACCTTCTGCAGATATTTAATATCGAAAATTTTGTATTTTAAATTTCGAGAAATTTTTAAAATTGCTCGTTCATTTTACTACTTTGCTAAAATAATTTTAGTCGTTGAACTTCTAATTTTATATTACTACTTCATTTACATATGATTTTTAAAATACTCAATGTTAAAATTTGCAAAACAAATTTAACATTTTAAAGACTGTGATTATATTAATCAAACAGTTTAAAACTAAAATGAAAATGGTAATTTTGTCTTACTGTTGTATTCTATGCGCGGGGCGCTGCTTCGCTAAATGTACCATGCTACTATTTTGAATACGATTGTAAAGGATGAATTTTATTTAGATTATGATTGATATATTTAGATGACAATAAGACAAAATCACTCCACCGAAAACCATTTTTATTTTAAGTTTTAAACTTTTGATTTAAATAATTTTGATTTGCAACATAAATTGGGCATTGCATGTCGACACAACCGGCCTCCGAATCTAATATTGAAAGTATAATTTTGTCTAATCTTTTGAAAATTTACTGCGCTATAAGAGTTCTATTAGTGATAATTATTTTCTAAACATAAATCGAATTTCAAAAGAAGTGCACAAAAGTTCTTTGTTCTGATGAAATTCTTTTTATTTCTTTTAAATAAAATTTACAGAACTAAATACAAACATTCGAGCCAAGTTAGGCAATGGTTATGAAGTATTTTCTGGTAGAAATTCTGAGATATTTTGAAAAAACTAGAAGAGGTCGAAGAAAAATTTCTATTTTCCGCATTTTCATTTATAGCAACTATTTCGAGAGGGTTAAAATTTTTACTGTATCATAACATTATCTAATATGAAAAAGTATTGCTTTTATGCTAAAAAATAGAGTAGAGATTTTGATGGATATATGACATGTTTTGAGATCCCATAAGTTGAAAAAACCATTTCAAAAAATGCCGGTAGTCAAATTTTGTGTGCACGCTACCTTAAATACTAATAGGAAAATCAAAACAGAATTTGGTATTTCGTATCGTTTATTGAGACTTGGAATCGATTAGATTTAGGTTAAAGTTTGTTTACGGAAACTGCTTTTTTAATTTAAGATTTTTTATTTTAATTCGGAGAGTACAATAAATTCGGATCATCCGTTTGCATCGTGACATTCATAACTCAATTAAGTCTATTTTTTTTTATGAAAATTTGTTATACACACATAAACTAGTTTTTTTATTTATAAAATTTTTTTTTAATATTTTGTAAAAGTATGATAGTCATGAGCATGGTCATATTCAATTTTTTTCATATAGTACATACCATATACTACTTAAAATGCAAGTAGATTTCAAAACGAAAACTTTTTATCTAATTTTTGCGAATTGATTTAAATCTTAAAAATTTTAAACGCTTTTAGTGCAGAAGCCACATTGAAAAATGATTTTTTTTGGTGAGATAAAATGATTTTATTTTTAAAAAGTTATTTGAAATTTTATTTTAATAACAATTTTTAAATTAGTAAAATTTTTCCACTCACGTTTTCTTTAGTTTAAATCATTAAGTTTCATTTAGTCCAAAATCCATGGACGGTGAAATTGATAAAATTTTATCTTTTTTAAAAATAATTCCACTTCTTGTGGAATTTCGTGACGAATTACTAGAGAGATATCTAGTGCGTCAATGTAGTTTTGTCAAAACATGTCATCTATTTATTTAATTTTTAAATTTTTCACTTACTAACGTGATTTAGAAAAAAATCGAAACATGATCACACAATAATGTCTTAAAATAAAAAATATGTAAGTGGAAAAATGTTACTAATTTAAAAAATTGTTTATTAAAATAAAATTTCAAGTAATTTAAAAATTTTAAAACCTTTTTAAAATATATAATTTCACAAGTTAGTAAATCATTTTAAATACAAGTCATTTTAATATAAACAGGAAAAAATAAAGAATTCACTTCAGTTTAAAGAATAAAACTTGAGTAACTAGGTTTATAAACTTATAAGATCCAGCTTTTATACACATAGTAAAATTTACTGCATCTACGTCAGACTAATAATATCAACTATAAATTTATTAATAGTACATATTTAATAATTTGTTCAATTTAAGTAAATCTTTAACTAAATTATTACGTGATAATTACTACTCGATAAATAATACTCTTTCAATTTTTGAAATTGTAAATCTAGTCTAGACAAACATTTGAGCTCCTAAATTTGGTAAATATAAATGTAAATTGCAAAACAACATAAATTTAGATATAAACTAGAAAAATAAGGTTCTTTGTTGCCAACATGCGGCATTATACGCACAATAAATCAAAGTTTTTTATTATTGAAAAATGAAAATAAAAAATGGAAAACTTAAACTAAACTAACTGGAAAACTAAAAAATGGAGTACTAAGATTACCATTGTTGGGTTAAGTTTATATGTTGCATTCAGCAATTAACTTTTTTTAACGATTAAATGTACACATAAAATTTATATGTAATGAATATTGCAATCAGGAATAAAATTTTATGTACGCATATAATTTTTAAATAATTAACATTGCAATCAGCAATTAAATTGTATGTAAATACCTACGCATGTAATTTATATGTAGTTAATATTGCAGTCAAAAATTCATTCCAGAATTTTTTTTGATTAAAATGAAACCGTCATGATAATCAATTAATTTCTAGCATAATAACCTTACCAAAACTACAAATGTGACAATTATGCAAAAATTTGTGAAATTCAAAAGTTGCATTAGTCAACCTTAACGTTATTTCTTTATGGATTTCATATCTTTTAGACCTAAGAACGTGAAATTTCCTACTCTTTCTGGTGATATGCTTTAAACAATCATTTTACATTTTCTTCTGTTTGTTTTTTTTTCAATATTATGGCTTGAGACATTTGGAGAAATATATTACACTACCAAAATATATAAAGAATTGATTGGTAATACTATTTTGCAACTACAATACGATTTATTAATATGTATTTACAACAAACATTTTTTTACATTACAAATTAATATAAAACATATTTAAACATTCTGTAATTAACTATTGTACAAAATCTTGATGCCGTGCAATTCTAACAATTTTATTTTCTACTCATACAGATAAACTTGACCAGAAGTTCACCGAGCTAGCAAAAATATTAATTTCCACAAAATGGTTCTTTGACCTCGTGTCCAACACCAAAAACTAGCTGTTTATAAATAAGTTTAATTTTAGGTATAATTTTTTCTTTTTCAAAAATCAGAATTACAATTTAAATTAATATTTAAGAATTATTGTAATATATTGCTACGTAAGGTGGTGTCCTCGACTTACCGTTACGTGACCTGCTTATTACTTACTTCTCTGAAATAAAACTTCTCTACTCGCAATGAAACTTATTTTGATATGAAGGTAAAACATTTATTTTGAATTTAATACTGATAATTAACTCCTCGTACGTCTTATATTAATGCAATTTATCCTAAAACAAACAAACAACTTAATTCTACCACATGTTAACTAATTTACACAAATTAAAGCTATTATTACCAAACTAAACATGTCTTTTATTATTGCAATACCCTGTATTCTTCATGAATTTACTAACGTACAATTTGCGCATGCCGACTAATTACGTCGAATTTACGATAATCGCATAAGTTGAAACTTTGTAAGTGAGTTGCGTTTTACAAGTGAAATAATTTTGTAGTTTGAAATTTTACCTTATTTGACGAACTGCAATTTAATCTGTTGATCGTTCTGCTTGCTTACTTCAATTTTCTTTCTTTAACCCAGCAATTCATCTGGTGAGTCTTTTCTTGTTGCATAACCAAAATTTCGTGTTGAGTTTTATCTTGTAGGTCTATTCGTTTCTTTATTAAACCATCACAACTCACTTTCCATCAATTCGCCGTGCACAATCAGCTTCTGGCCTTCTGGTAAGTATTTCCTTTTTATTTTTAAACTTTTTCTTACTAAATTGTAATTTTAGTTGCGGACAAAATTTAACACGTCCTCATCTCCCAGCATCTCAGAGAGAATCCCTATCTACCCCTCTCAATTTACCTAGCCCCCTTGTTAATTCCGATTTTATCATGGCACACCAATTTATTTTCACTTTCGATTGTTCATCCAGGGCGTAACAAAAGTAATATGCATGAAAATTTCACTTTTATAATAATGTTTCTCTTTTTCTTTAATCTATTGTTCACATTAAACATCTATGATCACCTAAATTATTTACAAAACTCTTAAAACTATTAAAATTATACTATTTACATCTATAATTAATTAAATTTTAGGTAGCTGTCAAATTTTACCATTTTTAAATTTAGATGTGACTCTGGCGCCATCTCTTAATAGTTTCGCTCAAATTTTAATTATTTAAATTTAAATTCAAAATAACTTTTAATTAATTAATTTGACTCAAGGTTTGTATTGAATTCGTTCATTTACTTATAAAAAATTTTATTTCAATTCATTTTAGGTGCACACATTTGCCAAATGCCAAACAACTTGAATTTCCGATAACTAAGCGACTCGATTAAAGC
The DNA here is from genome assembly GCA_036346125.1 of Lycocerus yunnanus. Lineage (NCBI taxonomy): Eukaryota > Metazoa > Arthropoda > Insecta > Coleoptera > Cantharidae > Lycocerus > Lycocerus yunnanus. The sequence continues at coordinate 77,132 of JARFIX010000332.1, read as the reverse complement.
TTTCGACGCTTCGCTCCTTCTCGTTACTGTACCAACTCAAATTCTACACTGCAAATACAGTTTATAACACATCAATATGTAGTATGTGTACATGATTAACTGGAATAATGGAGCTTTATAAAACTGTTGAAGAATTTTGAAAACAACCATAGTACGAAACTGTTTAGTTTTATTGCTTTAACTTAAAGCAAAATACTAAATATTGAAAAATTACAATTTTGATTAAATTCTACCGTTTTTACGCTCATTTATACGCTAAAACAGCTAGTAAATTTTATCAAAACTATATAGTACTAATCTTTACACACAAAACGCCTTGAAAAAATTGTTCTGGACATACCATTTTCGAAGGAATGTCTTTCCTCTTTATTCGAACTACTAAAGTTGCTCAACATGAATCATTCATGGCCGATATCATGAAACTTAAATTAAAGAGTCTTTAAATCAAAATCTCCATTAATCGGTTAAAATCCTTTCATCGATTCTATTCGTGACAGACTTTGAGTCATTTCTGATCGGAACCTGGTAAAATAAATTCTCTAACTTTTAACTTTTGAAATGGTTGCTATAAATGAAAAAACAGAAATTAAAAGTTTTCTTTGACCCTTTCAAAAATATCTCGTAGTTCCTGTTCTACCGTTGCTAAATATTCAACAATATAGGGGACATGTGATTTGTATTTTTCCCATTCTTGAGGTTCGAGCATATTTTGAACTGATGGTAAAACGTTGTATCTTCTGGAATAATTTCTGGAAATACATTGAAATAATTTATTGGATATTTTTCCAAATTAAAATTGTACCGCACCTCATGCAGACATTCATAAATCGAAAATTTTGAATTTTAAATTTCGATAAAGTTTTTAAAATTGCTCGATTCATTTTACTTTTTGTAATTTTTTGCCAAAATAATTTTAGTCGTTAAACCACTAATTTTATATTAATACTATTTTATTTTTATAAAATTTTGAAAATATTTAATGATAAAAATGAGCAAAACAAATTTAATATTTTAAAGACTGTGATTAGAAAATTGAAACAGTTTAAAACTTAAATTAAAAATTGGATGTGGCCATGTCCACGACTTAATCATGCATTTAATTAAATACTAAAAACAGAAATAAATATTTTCCATTAACCAATTTGACCCAGAATCTAATCAGCTCTAAGTCTCGATACAAAGATACAAAATACTAACTTTAGTTTCGAAATTCTCATTAATTTGGAAATATTTAATAAAAACCAATATTAAATAGATTAAAAAGAAATTGTTTCCATGAACTGATTTCAACCAAAATTTAATCAGTTGTATTTCCTACCATAAATTTGGTTTGATACTTTCATTAGTTTTTAAAAGATTAAGGCGTCTCTATTGTGGCTTGAAATACAGTGCCCAACTAAACATAAATTTTCTCCGTTAATAATTAATATTCTTAATTGATTTCAAAAAATTCGTTTGTAATATTGTTCTTTTATATTAACTTTCCTAGCCCCTCCCTAAATTTTACCGAGCCCTTAAAAACTTGTTTAAAAATTTTTCAATATAGTTTTTGATTTCAATTTTAATAGATTTTAATCCATTTTCATTCATTTAGGGATAGTTTAGCCGATGAGTTCTTGAAAAGACAAAACCACTAATGTGCAACGGGGTCCTAGACTAAAATGTAAGTTGGAAAATTTTCAAATTTCATTCAACTTGTAATTTTTAAAATATTTTATTCAACATAAAATGTTTTTAATGGAACGAGCATATTTTCCCAAAATGTTTGGTCTTTATATATAATATCTCCTTCCAAGCCATGAGGAGTCCCGATTACAAATGCGCAATATTCCCGTTTTATAATATTCAGTTGGCTTTGGTACTAATAAAGGTGACATTTTTTCAGCTTAACTTCGTTAATTATAATTTTTGCAAATTTGCCTTAATAACAGCATCTTTTGGAGACATCAGCAGCGAATTTGGGACACTTAATTTCGATTATTCCCGTTTCATCAATTGGGCTATCTGGAGATGCTCCAAGAAATTGATTATGTTGATCAACAAATAAGCCACATTCTCGAACATAGACTCCATAAACATTTTTGTATTCCCTTATTACAACAGTTTCATGATCCTTTCCCCATTTTGTAGACTCATTATCATGAAAAGTGCTGTATAAAAGAGACTTCACAGATTTTCAAAATGCGTATTGATTTTCATTCGACGAATTCTGCTAAAATTAGACGCGGTTATTCGGAAAGAACGTTCTTGCTTCCACAAAATATTATGAGATTGGCCGATTGTGTCTTGGCAGTTTTAATATATTTTTTCGTGATATGGCTAGGACTACGATCACTAATGTCTTTATCGAGGGGTCAACCGCTAGAGGAGGAAATCGTGTACAATTAACTTCACACTTCACGTAATTCATGATAATTCTGCACACTTCGTACTTCATATAATTCAGGAATTTATAATTAATTGTCAAATTACGAATTAAACACATTTACTTGACCATAGCTAATTTTAATAAACTTGAGATAAGCTTAAATATTCACTTTTAATAAAAATAAATTATTTAAACCGGGGAGTCTGGGGGGTGTGGAACACCCCCCAGTGCCTCTGCAACGGGAGATCTTCAGTTTACTTCTGATAAAGTAAACTACTTGGTCTGGGGATCTGCATATTCTGCAATGTTCTTCATTCCAAAATTTGTGCACTGACCGGATTGAATAGTTTATTTTTATCAGAAGTAAACTGAAGATCTCCCGTTGCAAAGGCACTGGAGGGTGTTCACGCTCTAGACACCCCGGATCAGTGTTTATTTTTTATCAAGTAAATTGAAGATCTTCCGTAGCAGAGGCACTGGAGGATGTTCCATGTGAAGTACTTCATGTACTTTACATGAGATGTCATGTACTTCATGAGACGTGTACAAAAAACTTCACCAGCGGTTAACCCCTCGGTCTTTATGAAGTACACGCGGATATTCTGAGACCCTTGCATTAAATGAAATTGAAACAGCTTCACATCGAGTTTCGTATGGTCTTCTTCAAGAAAAATTTATACGTTTACCACCTATAAACTTACACAAAACAAAATTGTAACGTTCTGCAACATTATTATCCATATTTAATGTCGATTTATACTTGTCATTTAACATTTAGCATTTAAGACTTCAGATGATTAAAATTGATTTTAACCAATGGTTACACAATTCCTATTGTTAATTTACTTAAGTGTTAAATGCTAAATGTTAAATATAAATCTACCATTAACAGCAACCCTTTAACATTTCGTGCAACTCTGTCTACAGTAATCATTACATCTTGATATAGTCCGGACTCCATTATTTCTGGTATCCAATTTTTTTCATTTGGTGTTTTAGGACCTTTACAAAAATAGTTTTCACAATTACTGTAATCTCTAAACGCGTGATGAGGCCTATTTAATATATCCTTCCGTAATCGTTACATCTTTTCCACATGAATCAAATCGTCACAATTTTTGATTATGTGCTTAACCGTAAAGGAGCATCTTGATTTCGTTATTCAACAAATTCTTTGATGAACAATAACTTTTAACTCTTTTGAGCTAACGTTTTTCTTTGTCAAATCTTTTAGCTTATAATTTATAATTTCAAATTTGAGTTTTAAGGAGATTTTGTTAATTTCTACTTCCCCCTTCCCAGGTTTGTCCCTTTAATTTAGATCTTTATTATTTCGATTACAATTTTACCTTCAAAATGCCTTTAATTTTGAGATTTTGTGAATTTAAAATTTTTAGATTTTGAGAATAAATTTGCAGTTTCAAAAATATATTTTTTGAAATATTAAATTAGCCTTTAATTAGTAAATTAAATTTTACCGCCGGTTATTGGCAGTCCCGAAAGAAAAATAAAATTTACTTGCGGTTTTGTAAATTGTAATTTAAATTACATCATTGCTTATCATTCCTCTAAAATGGAGAGCCACATTAAGTTTTTTGCTAATTGGACTGAGCTTTGTCGTTGATTACGTTGAATTCTGACCTTCACCTTTCGAACCATTTTTGTCGATATTACTGTTTTGGATGTCCGCTATTTTGTTTACTGATAAATGTTGTAGCTCATTAATAAATGGTTGATTGCGATTTCCAGCCTAATGCAAAGCAATAACACAGTTGCGTTTGAATTTTATTTCGAGCGCTTTTTTTAACTGCGATGTAAAACGATATGCTTTTGTAGGCTTGTAAACAACACCACAGACAGACGCATGCCAAAACATGAGCGCGCTGTCATTAGCCATTTGGTTGTAACAGCAGCGTGAAATTAGTAATACTTCGACCACTGGTCTTCTCCTAGTTAGTTCCCGTTTGTGCTCTTATGGAAAAAAATTTGAAACTAATAAAGTGTATGAATGCATTCGAATTTTTTTTACATGAAACTGTTACACCATTTTTTTATAAAATAATTAGAGAAGATATTAATTCTGAAAATCTTATAATCTGTGAATCGACCTTACATAACAATTCAAATTATTTATTATAATTTATTTAGGGCTAATAATTACAGTGTTCATGTCAAGTCAATAATTATAACTATAATAATGAAGTAACAATAAATATGGTACCTCGTTTAAATCTTTCCATAAAATGCATCTACAGTTTCATACACAAATTGTTTCGGTATTGTGTCTGGTAACCTTTCAATCATTCCGTTTAATTTTTATATAATTTTTGTTCGTAACTTAAAAATTTTTCTAATATATTTAATTCGTTATACAAATCATAAATCAAGTTTTGGCTATCCTGATCGGGTTTTCCATAATGCTTCTGAAATAGTTTTCTCTGAGAAGTATTTGCATTCGCAAGTGCATGCACGATTAACCATGTACATCTCCCTTTCAAAATATCGCTACTATATTTGCCTGTTATGGGTTGATCACCATAACAATCCAACATGTCATTCTGAAAAAAATTATTATTATTTAATATTAGGACAATTGAGAATGAATAATAAGTAACAGCAGAAATAATAATAAATTACAAAAAAATGATTTAGTATTTAATCTATTTTCTCCTACGACACATATCTACAGTTTACTTCAAAGGTAACGTCTTCAGCATAGGACTTATGTGCAGATAGCACTAAAAAAGATAAAAATTACGAAGAAATATTTCATCTAATAGCTTTTACTTGATGACCACCAAAATAGGCTTTTTAAAATTGTTTTAACATTTTCGTTTATCAAATTAACCATGTAATTGTTTCTATGGTAACTATTAATTGATAAACAATTGCTTGCTTGCCAATTTTATACTTTATAAATAAAATGATATTTAATGTACTTTAAAAATAAAATGGACTCATGGGAAAAATTTATATGCAATATAGAACAGGATATCCATGGTAGGCAACAAATAGCATACAAAATGATAAAACATCTAAATAAAACAAAAAAAACACAGCACATTTACACATAATCCAGGAAGAAGAATGGATACAACATTATAAAGACCTATGGCATGACCAGAGCGAGAACCCCAGCCAAAGAAACGGATCTAAAAGTAACTATAGCTATAAAGGGGACTCCATTACTATCCAAGAATTAGAAGATTGCATACATCAAATCAAAAACAGGAAAGCGCCTGGCCCAGACGGTCTGAATAACGAACTTTTTAAATATGGAGGTCTATTCCTCAAGCTTAGACTACTACACTTGATAAATGAATGCTGGCATAAATCAAAAATACCATCCGAATGGAAAGAAGCTAGGTGATATCAATATTCAAGAAAGAAGACAGAAAAAACTGCCAAAACTACCAAGAAATAAGCCTGCTTAACAGTGTGTACAAGATATATACCAAAATTATAAACAAAAGAATGCAGAACATAGCGGATGCCCTTATATCTGAAGAACAGAGTGGCTTTAGAAAAGGTTGATCGTGCACTGACAATGTTTTTGTAATAAAACAGATAATAGAAAGACGAAGAGAATTCAATCTCGAAACCCATATTGCATTTGTAGACTTCAAAAAAGCCTTTGACAACATCAACCGACGGAAGCTCTTTGAAATGTTGCAAAAGAGGATATCCGAACACCTAATATCAGTCATCAAAATATATATAAAGACACTACGATTGAAATAAATACAGGGTTATCTATAACAAAGAAAATTACAACCAATAAAGGCCTAAGACAAGGGTGTAGTCTTTCACCTACTTTGTTTAACATATATTTGGACGACATGATAAGAGAATGGAAACATCAAATTAACTTAGGAATACAAATAGATCGAGATACATTCATAAATTGCCTATTGTTTGCGGACGACTTTGTAATAATACAAAAGACTGAAGATGACTTCAGAGAGCGATTTTTGCCCTGCAGAAGCTGTGTACCAAGTATGATCAAGAAATTTCAAAAGAAAAGACGAAAGTTATGGCGTTTAAAGGAAAACATATAATAAGTAAGATCTCGATAGAAAATCAGCCTGTAGAACAAATATCCCATTTTAACTTTTTGGGATGCGACGTAAGCTTCGACCGAGACAACGACATAGCTAACAAGATAAACAAATTCCAGCATATATGCGGAACTATACACAGAAACCTGAAAATCTAACTCGAAAGGAGACCCAAATAAAGTTTTATAAAACAATGGCAATACCTGTCCTAACATACGGCTGCGAAACATGGGTCCCCTCAAAGAGATGAATCTAAACTACAGGCGGCGGAGATGCAATTCTTAAGAAGAACTAAAGGATGTACAAGATTGGATCACATAAGAAATGAAGACATTCGCGACGAATTGCAAATCTTCTCGGTTAATGAAAGAATACAAGGGTATAGAGAGGATTGGAAATCACATCTAAATAGAATGGAAGACAAAAGGATCCCAAAGAGAATACTTCATTATAATCCGAAAAGCAAAGAGACGTTGGCCGACCGCGAAAGCGTTGGCGAGACTTATGAAGTCGGAACAGGCAATAGAGCCTAAACCCTGAAAGGAAGAAGAAAAATAAAATAAAATAAAATAAAAAACTTTATGAATAAAATTAGACAAATAAAAAAGTACAAATATAGTTTGATCACAAAATTAAAAGTTTTGTTTTCCTAAATTTCCGAGACAATTGAATATATTCGAACATAACAAGTGATAGATAAGATGGCGTCGTGTTTTCTTTCCTTATCCACGATTGAGTGGAAATCGACAAACAGAGAGAGTTTTACCAATTCTAACCTCGAAATGTAGGAATGGAATGGAATCAGTATGTAGAATTCTCTCCAGCCGAGGCAGGACGCACAAACACTACAACATCTTCAATACAATCATCCCTCAGTTCCGTACAGCCTAATTTATTACAACCAACAAGTAAGTCCACCGCAGTTAGCACCAATTTATCAGTATGCTCCAATAGGAAACTCGAACTATCCGACGATGCCTGCAACAATGGTACCTGTACAACAACAAGCAATTATGCTCCCAACAGCACAAGTAATGAATTAGAAAAAAGGACCTATCATCTGACCATTCCACTGTGATGGTCATAATCTATAACCAATTAGTAAATAAACAAAAATAACGTTCCCTGTATAACAAAAAAATAATTCGGAGTTATTTAGACAAAAATTGGACGAAATAAGTTCACTAAATATTTTGCTCAAAACGGAATGTGACATCGAAACAGCAGTCGACGAGCTGACAAAAAATATCCAAAAAGCAGATTGGTTTGACACTTCCAACATAAATGTGACTCAAGAAAATAAGAAAGTCCCACTCACAATATAACAAAAAATTGGAGAAAGAGAACACTTAAAAGACAATAGCAACAAATAAGAACGACAGAAAACAAAGCAAAGCTAAACAAATCCAGTAGAGAACTAAAAGAGATGCTAATGGAAATCAAAACCAAAATATCCAAGATTAATTAATTATAGGTTAAAATTATAGGTACCTGAGCAATAAAATATTCTCCAAGTTCATTTAGAATAGGTTTCAACTCAGCATGTATACTTTTATCAAAAACTTCTGCCAAGTACAATCCTCGTGTAATGGGATCTTTAACTATTGGAATGGTACCTTTATATTTTGCTAAAATTTTCCATCTTGCTATGTTCAAATGTCGTAAATCATAGTCCAAATCTAACATTTGACCAAGTGCAAAGTGCAGCTTTAAATTTGGTGTTGTTAGTTAATTCCAAAATTGGAATATAACTAGGATGTCCACGGAGATGGTTTTTTATAAGCACCGAAGCACCTTCTTCCATGATTATTGAGTCGTTTATAGCATCCAATTTGTTGTTTTTGATTTGGTGCCAGCAAGGTTTATTAGCACGCATTTCAGATGAATCATGTATATCATCAACAATTTCATAGCAACGAGCGATCTAGAAATAAAATTAATTAAAAATTACAACTAATGTCTAAATTTGAGGTTTTCGACATTTTAGCTGAAATGTTAAAACAAAAAACTTACCATATCGTAAGCCCATCTCACAGTGTACACTAATTTCATATTTTTGGCGTTTGTTCCTCGGGAGGAGCAAAATGCTTGTATGTTGACACTATCAAGGGTCCTGTATCCTGTACGTGTCCCGGTAAAGTATAATTTAATAAATCCGTAATGTACTGATTAGATTCTTGAGGTAGTTCCTGTTCTACCGTTGCTAAATATTCAACAATATAGGGGACATGTGATTTGTATTTGTCCCACTCTTGAGGTTCGAGCATATTTTGAAGTGATGGTAATACGTTGTAACTTGTTGAATAATTTCTGGAAATACATTAAAATAATTTATTGAAAATTTTCCCAATTAAAGTTGTACCACACCTTCTGCAGACATTTACATATCGAAAATCTTGTATTTTAAATTTCGAGGAAATTTTTAAAATTGCTCGGTTCATTTTACTACTTTTTGTAATTTTTTGCTAAAATAATTTTAGTCGTTAAACTTCTAATTTTATATTACTACTTCATTTACATATAATTTTTAAAATATTCAATGTTAAAATTTGCAAAACAAATTTAACATTTTAAAGACTGTGATCATATTAATCAAACAGTTTAAAACTAAAAATAAAAATGGTAATTTTGTCTTACTGTTGTATCCTATGCGAGGGACGCTGCTTCGGCTAAATGTACCATGCTACTATTTTGAATACGTAATTGTAAAGGATGAATTTTATTTAGATTTATCTAACAATAAGACAAAATCACTCCACTGAAAACCATTTTTATTTTAAGTTTTAAACTTTTAGATTTAACTAATTGATTTTCAACATAAATTGGGCATTCCATTTCAACAAAACCTGAAAAGCTGAAAAAATCATTTCAACAAAATGCCGGTGGTCAAATTTTGTGTGCACGCTACCTTAAATACTAATAGGAAAACCAAAACAGAATTTGGTATTTCGTATCGTTTACTGAGACTTGGAATCGATTAGATTTAGGTTGAAATTCGTTTACGGAAACTACTTTTTTTAATTAAACAATTTTTTACTTTAATTTGAAGAGTACAATAAATTCGGAACATCGGTTTGCATCGTGACATTCATAACCTAATTAAGTTTTTTTTTAATGAAAATTTGTTATACACACGAAAACTATTTTTTTTATTTAAAATTTATTTTCATTTATAAAAGTTTTTTTTAATATTTCCTAAAAGTATGATAAAGTCATGAGCACGGTCATATTCGATTTTTTTCATATAGTACATACCATATACTACTTACATGCAAGTAGATTTCAAAAAGAAGAACTTTTATTACCTAATTTTAGCGATTCGATTTATATCTTAGAAAATTTTAAACGCTTTTAGTGCAGAAGCCACATTGAAAATGGTCAGGGTCTAGGCTGTACAAATTGGCACGGATACATTATACATATATTCAATTAGAATTTTGCTATTATAAAATGATTTTATTTAATAAAAAGTTATTTGAAATGTTATTTTAATAACAATTTTTAAATTAGTAAAATTTTTCCACTTACATTTTCTTTAGTTTAAACCACTATGTTTTATTTGGTCCAAAATTCATAGACGGTGAAATTAATAAAATTTTATGGTTTTTAAAAATAATTCCACTTCTTGTTATTATTTCGTGACGAATTACAAGAAAGATATCTAGTGCGTCAATGTAGTTTTGTCAAAACATATTGTTAATTTTAATTTTTTCACTTACTAACGTGATTTAGAAAAAAATCGAAACACGATTATACAATAATGTCTTAAAATAAAAAATATGAAAGTGGAACAATTTTACTAATTTATAAAATTGTTTTTTAAAACAAAATTTCAAGTAATTTAAAAAGTTTAAAACCTTTTTAAAATATATAATTTCACAAGTTATTAAATTATTTTAAATACAAAGCCAATACTTAATTAAATACAACTCGAGTAATTAGGTTTATGAACATATTATGAGGTGCAGCTTTTATATACACAGTAAAATTTACTGCATTTACGTCAAACTAATAGTATGAACTATAAATTTAATAATAGTACTTATTCAATAATTTGTTCAATTTGAATAAATCTTTAACTAAATTATTACGTGATACTTGATGCTGGCAGTCATCAACTAAGGGGACCGCCGTCTTTACGTGCCCTCCGAAGCACGGGAGACGGTCCTAGATAGAAAGAAAGTCAGAAAGAAAATTTTCCTTCCTAGACTCCTGCCGGGATCGAACCGGGTGCCTTTGCATCAGTAGTTGATCGCTCTAACTACTAGGCCAAGACCGTCTCGAAGAGATAATTCCTATTTTCAAATTCAGGGCAACTAAAATTACCAACAGAAAATATTGTTTTTGTAGTTTGGACGCCATCTGAGTTAAAAGTTGAAAAAATTATAAGAGGCAAGAAAACATGGAAAGCCAATTAACCGAATTTTTTATAAATGCATACTTCCGGAATTAGTAAATCCACAGTATCCAAAAAATTACCCATAAGGATTTAAGAAAACTACCACAATTACTACCTGTAGTTAAAGATTAAAGAGACTGGTACATTTGCGTATTGTATACAAATATGTTAAACCAAAATTTTGTATTTACTTGATATTAGTATGTAGTTCTTTTTGAGATTTTCTTTTCGTATAATGAATGAATGAAAATCGGCCTAATTCCTGACGGAATATAACCACTTCACTTGAAGTTTTCCAAATCCAGATTTTGAGGTGGATTAGTCCTCATTTCTCTCCATTTCCACGGTACTACAGTGCGCTATGTGTCTTTGCTTTATCAACGATCTTTTTCCATACCTTTCTGTCGTTACATTTTACTCTCCAACTTTCAATGCCCATCTTTGCCATATCCTCCTCTACCTCGTCCCTCCATCTCAACCTCGGGCGTCCTCTTCTCTTTTCGTTCGTTGGTTTCCACTCTGTAATCTTTCTTATTATCTAGTTTACACCTCTTCTCTTTATATGGCCCAACCATCTCACCCTCTGCGCTTTGATACACTTCACTATATCTTCGCCGTTCATTATTTGCATGATTTCCGCATTTATCTTCAGCCTCATTTCCTACGCATTCATCTTTACTGGCCCAACGATCTTTCTTATAACCTTTCGCTCAAAAATCCTTAACCTTTCATTTTCAATCTCCGTACAGCACAAGGTTTCGGCAGCGTACATGAGTACTGGTCTGATCAGGCTTTTATATATTCTTATTTTTGCCTTTAGGCTTATATGTCTGTTTTTCGTATAATATTATGTTTTATTTTGTTACAATATATTATGTAATTACTAATAATTATTACAGCTAACAAGAGAGCTTTTTTGTACTAATTAAAATTTTGTACTAATAGCTAATAAATAACATAATAAAAATATTACATTTTATTACTTTTACTCATTAATCAGTTTACTTCAAGCAAAAGTACCAAAAGGTTTTTTATTCTTCAAGTGTTTTATAACTTACACAAGTAAATAATCAAAACATAAAAATTTAAGCAAAAGGTTTATAATGGTCTATTTCTACCAAAAGCCAGCTGTGATTTCAGTGTCCTTTCAGTTATTTATGATTTTTAGTTTATAAGATTTAGAAGTTTACAGTGTAGCAAATATGGGGCGGGTGTAAGTAATAAATTTTAATTTGCTTATTTAAAAACATTTGACAGATTCCTGCAGGTTATGCAATGTGTATTTAGAAATTACTGAATTACTTTTGCACAAAAACCCTTTTGATTACAAAAGTTTTAAGACACATTACGGAAAGTTAAATAAATTTGCAGGGTACCAGTTCTTTCAGTTTTTTGATATCTTTAATATTAAGCCGAGAATAAACTACGGAAGTTAGTATAGTTTTAACCCGTTATATTATGAGTAAATATTTTATTTTTATTTTATAAAATGCACTGGTACTTGCAATGATCTTTCCTAGTTACTATGTTTTTAAATAACTTAATTATTTCATAAATAATCGAGTAATATCGATATTACCAACATCCTATTTTACCCATGCAGCAGTACTCCTTAAGCCAAGTTTATCTACGTTTGAATCGCGAAATATTATTGGAGACGCGTTTGCGTACAGTAAGATGCTATTGTATATCGCCAGTTTTGTTGTATGGGGCGGAGGGATGGACACTGAAGATGTCATCGGTCAACAAACTTGAGGCCTTCGAAATGTAGATCTACCGCAGGATGTTGATGAATCTCGTGGGTGGACAGGGATTCTAACAAGGAAGCACTTCGAAGAATGAATAAGAGCAGAGAGCTTTACACAAGTTTTCTGAATATCCATATTATTCAAAGGCGAAAAATACGTTTTGCTACAGTTGATAGTAGAAGGCAAGATAGAAGGAAGAGAGGCCTAACATGGTTTAACATCAGTAAAACCAAAGAACTACTACGCATGCCACAGGACAGAAGAGCGCTTGAAGTGATGATGGCCAAAGTAAAGTAGTAAAAGCAGCTTATGTGTGAATAGGTTTGCTACTTTTGTGCAGCTTGTAACTTTTAAGCAGCCGCAACTCAGAAAACTGCATGTTGCAGGCTACTTTCGGTCTATGTGTAAACTTGACATGCAGCTTATGCAGCCGCAGTATAAAACTGCGCAGCAAAGTAACTGCATCTGACCTTACCATTAATTGTATATGAATTTTATACGTGCGTGCGCACATAAAATTTTATTGCTGATTGAAATATTAATTACATGTAAATTTTATGCGTGCGTGCGTACATAAAATTTTATTGATTAGTGCAATATTAATTACAAAATTGCATAGCACAAATACTGTAAAATCTGAGAGTATATTCAAAACATGTAAAAATGTCCTAATACCCATGACATTGGAAGATAGCTTATATACAGTAGCGCTCATAAATATGGTTGCACTCAATTTTTAGCAAAATTAATAAAAGCAAAACTTATTTTGCAAATTGTTGTATCATTCCTAAAAGTAAGTAGGCTAATACAGATTTTGACGTATAAAATTTAATGTTGTTAATAACGTGAACAGTATAAAAATATAATTATTTCTTATTCAGTGTCCAAAAGTAAAGTGGCATATTCTTTAAAACGTCAAAACTGTAAATAAAATTAATTTTTCGAAATAAACTTGTTAGAGTAGTTGCTTCAACAGTAAGAATTATGGTAAAGACGAAAGAATATTCCGAAGATCTGAAAATGCGATTTTGAAATCATTGAAAATGGAGACTCTTTAAGGACAGCAAATCGCAAATTTGGTATACCAAATCAAACTATAGGTCGTTGGATCCGTAAAATAAACCAATATGGATCAGTGGCCAATCGACCAAGAACCGGGCGACCACGAAAACAACCGGACGGGAAGATAAAATGATCGTTCGTGATGCGGTAAAGAATCCTCGTTTAATGGCTACCGAAATTGTCCGTGATTTTAACGAGAATCGCGAAGATAATATTAGTGTTTCGACAGTGAAACGTCGACTGAAGTCAGCTGGACTATTTGGTAAGCGTCCTTCTAAGAAACCAATAATTTTGAAGAAGAATCGGATAGCCCGATTAAAATTTGCCAAAGATCACTTAAACTGGGGAGTTCAAGAATGGTCTAAAATTCTTTAGAGCGAAGAGAGCAAATATAATTTGTTTTCTTCTGATGGTATTAAGTATATTCGCCCTCCAGTAAATAAAAGATATGATGTTAAGTATCAGGTTCCCACTGTAAAACACGGCGGTGGAAGTGTCATGGTGTGGGCTGCTTTTCCCGTGATGGTGTTGGACCTATACACTTAATCGATGGTATTATGGATCGGTTTACGTATGCTGACATATTAAAAGATCACATGCTACCACATGGGAAGAGAATAATGCCACGCGGCTGGATGTTTCAACAAGATAATGACCCGAAATATGCTTCAAAGCATGTTAAAGGTTACATGGCGAAGGCTAATATCCGCCTACTTGAGTGGCCTAGTCAGTCTTCTGACTTAAATCCTATAGAGCATTTGTGAGAAGAGCTCGAGCGACAAATTAGAAGTGGGACATACCAAAATAGGAGTTAGTTATGAGAAGCTTTAAGGAGAGAATGGCAAAAGATTCCATTGGAGCGTTTAGTAAGCTTGTTGACTCTATGCCTTCTCGATGCAAAGCAGTTATAGCCGCAAAAGGTTATGCAACAAAGTATTAACTGTTTTTAATCTTTATATTTATAATAAAGTACTTTAAATTTTGTTTTAAGTGCTTTTAATAATACTTTATTATAAGCAAATATTTCCTATTTTGTGATTTTTAAATTTTTACTTGTTTATAAAATTTTTCAAATAATTTTAATTATGTGTTATAATTCCAAGGTATTTAAAGAATAAATTTTGAAAATTTAGGAAAATTTCCTTGAAATTTAAAAAAGTTATCACAAAAAAACTAAGTGCAACCGTACTTATGATCGCTACTGTACATAGCTTATATACATACATACTACGTTGCTCTGATTAAAACATGTTATTTATTCTTCAAAGGTGAAAGAGAGGTGAAAGGAAGGTAACGAAGGAAAATTTTGAATTGTAATAGGTTTTGGTGTCATAAAGCTACGGTTTGTGCGCGACACATGACGTAGACGTACGGCAGAATCTGTCGCGCTTGACTTAGATCCGTTTTGGCAGTAGTGGTTTGTTATAAAGAGATCAGTAATAATTATTCTTCCAACACATGCAGTATTTAGTAAGTTTGTCACTATGAACACCGTAAGTTCAGCTGAACGACTGCGTCGAAATCAAAATCGACTACGCGCAGCTGAGAAGACTTAAGACTTAAGGCTATTTCATTACAAAATTTGTTCTATCGTCTCGTTTGGCAAACTGCATTTTCTACAAAATCGGTAACATTCATGTTTATAATAAAATTTTTACAATAAGTTCTTAGTTGCAATAACAATATCTTGAATGGCACACATGAATCCACCAGTTTAGAATATAATAAACTTTTCTTTAGTCAATCTACAGTCATCTTCTTGTCTAATAGGGATGTTGCATGGTATCGAATTTAGTGATAACTCCTTTTAATTCTTGAAAATAATATCAAATGAAATTTATAACCGAAATACAAATTTTTGAAATGCGGTCTGCGCTGAGAAATTCAAATTTGAAATTCAAAATGAATCAGTCAGCCGATTACGCCTTTGACGTCAGGCGCGTGATCCCGAACGTTTTATGGAAATTTTACAACGACGCAAAGATCGGACAGTTAAATATTTGACTTGTATTTGACAGTTGGAAACAATGTAACGTTTACCATTTAAATTGTATTTTTATTAATATAATATTTATTTTAATACAAACTGTACTCACAAACAATTATAGGAAAATGGTTTATTCCGAGTTTTCTGTGTTTTATTAAAATTCATTTTCAATTTTACACAAACTATTTATAGGTTACATTATCAACACAAACTGCATTTGCTGTGTTGCCAGTTGTTCAAAAAATATATTGACGTCATTCGCGCTAAAAACACGGTTTCAAAACTCATTTTTATAAATTTTTTGAAAAACTGAAGGTTTTCTAAACTTTTATCTGTGCAGTGCTGTTTACCAGCACCTAAAGTTTATAAAAAAAAATACTTCAAAAATCATGCAACATCCCTATTCTATCGGAATCCAAAAAGGTTGAATGTTTACCACAAAGCACCTTATTTTTTTAGTTTATATCTAAATTTATGCGTTTTTCGCAATTTACATTTATACTTACCAAATTTAGGGGTATGAAATATTGGTCTAGACTAGATTTATAATTTTAAAATTTGAAAGAAAATTTATCGAGTATAAATTAACACGCTATGATTTAATTGAAGATTTACTTAAATTGAACAAATTATTGAATAAGTACTATTATTAAATTTATAGTTAATGTTATTAGCCTGACGTAGGTGCAGTAAATTTTACTATAATACTATATAAAACTGCACCTCATGTGTTCATAAACCTAATTATTCAAGTTTTATTTTTAAACTGAAGTGAATACTTTGTTTTCCTGTTTATTTTAAAATCACTTTGTATTTAAAATGATTTACTAACTTGTGAGCTTATATATTTTAAAAAGGTTATAAATTTTTCAAGTTATTTGAAATTTTACAATTTCTAAATTAGTAAAATTTTTCCACTTATATATTTTTTATTTTAAAACATTATGTTTCGATTTTTCCTAAATCCCGTTAGTGTAAAAAAATTAAAAATAAAATAAATAGCTGACATATGTATTGACAAAACTACATTGATCCATTAGATATCTCTCTAGTAATTCGTCACAAAATTTACAAGTGGAATTATTTTTCAAAAAGATAAAATTTTATCAATATCGCGGTCTACGAGTTTTAAGCCGAATGACACATATATGGGTTTAAACTAAAAAATATGTAAGTGGAAAACTTGTTATTAAAATATAATTTCAAATAACTTTTTTTTGAAATAAAATCATTTTGTAATAGCAGAATTCATCAGATCAGACAGAATTATCCCTTCGATATCAGAATCGGAGGCCGGTCGAGTCCACATCAAATGCTCAATTTATGTTGAAATCAAAATTATTTAAATCAAAAAGTTTTAAACTTAAAAATAAAAATCCTTTACAATTACGTATTTTACAATTACGGGAGCTGCGCCTCCGCATAAAGTACAAAAGTAAGACAAAACTACACAGCTGGAAAACCATTTTCATTTTAAGTTTTAAACTTTTTGAATTATCTAATCACAATTTTGAAAGTGTTAAATTTGTTTTGCAAATTTTAACATTAAATATTTTAAAAATTATATGAAAATAAAATAGTAATATAAAATTAGTGGTTTAACGACTAAAATTACTTTAGCAAAAAATACAAAAGTAGTAAAATGATTCGAGTAATTTTAAAAAATTTATCGAAATTTAAAATTCAAAATTTTCGATATACTACGAATGTTTACAGGAGGTATGGCACAACTTTAATTTGAAAAACTGTGCAATAAATTATTTTAATACATTTTCAGAAATTATTCAAAAAGTTACAACGTATTACCATCACTTCAAAATATGCTCGAACCTCAAGAATGGGACAAATACAAATCACATGTCGCCTATATTGTGGAATATTTAGCAACTGTAGAAAAGGAACTACCTCAAGAATCTAATCAGTACATTAGGGATTTATTAAATTATACTTTACCAGGACACGTACAAGATACAGGACCTCTGGTAGTGTCAACATACAAGCATTTTGCTCCTCCCGAGGAACAAACGCCAAAAATATGAAATTAGTGTACACTGTGAGATGGGCTTACGATATGGTAAGTTTTTGGTTTTAACATTTCAGCTAAAATGTCGAAAACCTCAAATTTAGACATTAGTTGTAATTTTTAATTAATTTTATTTCTAGATAGAATGTTGCTATGAAATTGTTGATCATATACATGATTCATCTGAAATGCGTGCTAATAAACCTTGCTGGCACCAAATCAAAAACAACAAATTGGATGCTATAAACGACTCAATAATCATGGAAGAAGGTGCTTCGGTGCTTATAAAAAACCATCTCCGTGGACATCCTAGTTATATTCCAATTTTGGAATTAACTAACAACACCAAATTTAAATTTGCACTTGGTCAAATGTTAGACTTGGACTATGATTTACTACATTTAATATAGCAAGATGGAAACATTTAGCAAAATATAAAGGTATAATTCCAGTAGTTAAAGATCCCATTGCACGAGGAATGTACTTGGCAGAAGTTTTGATAAAAATTACATTCTGAGTTGAAACCTATTCTAAATAAACTTGGAGAATATTTTATTGCTCAGGTACCTATAATTTATATAGTAATAATTAATTTTGTAGTCGGCATTAAAATTTACGAAATACACCGGGTTTTGAATGACTTACCGGGGTGAGTTCGATTTACCGGACTCAAAATACACTTTCCTATAGAAATGGCTTTACAAAACGGAAAGAACACAAAAATACAAGCTCTTTAAGGTGAGATCATTGTTGTCGGACTTGTAAAAGGCACAATTTCATTTTGAAAATTGCAAATTTCCCATAAGAAATACATGTAAGTGTATTAAAATGAAAAGGTATCATTTATTCTGTTGGCGGTACGTGTGTGCCTGGGTCGACAGTGACTAGTGGTGGAATACCAGTCGCTCTCAGAGATCCGTCGCGTAACTTTCAAAATTTTCGAGTTGGACGTTAAGGGATGTTTTAATGAGTTTAGCGCGTGTCAAAACCGCTCAGCCCGGACTACCGGAGGGTCGCGTAGGGGTGCGAAGTAGAGTTTTGACAGCCAACACCTCGAAACGAATTCACACAAAAGTGATTTTTTCAAAATTTGTTGTCCGATCACAAATTTAATTCTTTTATTAGCTAATTACACCATTATCTTTCATAATTCGTTGTAAAAACGAGATTCTGGTATATTTCAGTCGCCACATCCTCTTTCAATTTTGGGGCGGGGTTACACTTCAAAAGAGCCAATGATAAAATTGCATTCCAAATTAACTTTAAAGCCGTTTTTTTCAAAAATGTGTAAACCGACCGCAAATTTTATTTTTTTATACGCTAATTAGACTCTCATCTTTCATAATCCACTTCAAAAATGGTAAAAATCCGTTCCGGTAATTCGAACCGCACCGACTTACCGATACATATACCGGTGTTCATTTTAAAACTTCCAGCAATTAATATCTCAAAAACCAAAAGTCAGATGAAAAAATGTTTCGAACAAAAGTTGTATGATAGCGAGGGGAACAGAATATGGCATAATTGTTTTCTTAATTTATTGACCTTTTCAAGGTCATTTGAAGGTCAACTTTGGTTTTTTAAATAGGTACCTTAATTTTTTAGCAGTTTCATATTTTGCATAAAAAATAAACAACTTTTGTTGAAAAAATTTTTTTATCCCACATTAGGATTTTCGAATAAGATGCGTTGAAACAAAATAAAAACATTTTAATAAACTGCAGCTGATTATATCGAAATTTATTTTTTTAAAAGTTAGAAGGCTGTTATTGCTTTTGTTATTATTCAACTTGAATAATTTTAGGACAATGAAAACAAAACACTGTCAAAACAAATAAATTGACATTAGTTTCTTCAACTATTGTTAGTTTTGTGATTTTCAGTGAGTTTTATTTTCCCGTTTGCTTTAGATCTGATAAAAGTTGGCAATTAGATCATTAAAATGGTTTATACTGTAGAAGAAAAAATTGAATTAATTTTCTTGTACGGAGCTCAACATGAAAATGCTGCAAAAACTGCAGAATCTTATAACGCGAGACAACCTGGTAGAAATGTCTCTCATAGGTATGTTATAGACCTTGTTTCAAAATTTGGGAAACAGGATCTGTCAAAATAAAACACGCAAGAATTCTACTAGAATATTGGATGACTTAGCTCAAATTGAAGTTATATGCCATTATGCTTCAAATCCTAATAGTTCGGTGCGTGAAGTTTCTGCTATTAGTGGTCTATCAGTGGGCACTGTTCATAAGACGCTAAAATTGCATAAATTTCACCCATATAAAATGCAGATTCATCAAACTTTCACCGAGGATGATCCCGACAGACGAGTGGAGTTTAGTGAAGAAATGCTTCAATTATTAACTACACATCCACATTTATTGAAATCGACTTGTTTTTTCAAGTCAATCTTTTCTCTTTAAATGGATTTGTCAATAAACACAACTGTCGATATTGGTGTGATGAAAATCCTCATGTGTTTACTGATGGACATACACAGTGGCCGCAGAAGGTAAACGTGTGGGCTGGTATACTTGGTGATACAATTATTGGACCATTATTTATTGATGGAAATTTAACAGGTCAAAAATATCTAAAAATGCTTGAAGATACAATCTATTCTTGAATAGTTGATGCGTTAGAAAGTCAAAGTGACGAAGAAGGACACCTGGAGCTCGATGAAACTGTTTTGCATTTTCAACAAGATGGCGCACCTCCTCACTATACTATTCCTGTTCGAAACTGGTTAGATGATAAATTTCAGGCAGTGGATCGGCAGACGAGGACCGATAGAATGGCCAGCTAGGTCCCCTGACTTAACTCCTCTTGATTTCTTTTATGGGGACATTTAAAATCTGTAATTTATGATACAATACCAGCTAATATTGAAGAGTTAAAATTTTGAATCACAGTGGCTTGCAAAAATATTACGAAAGAAACTTTTGAAAATGTTAGAAACGAGTTTCAACAAAGGCTGTATCATTGTTTAGCTGTAAATGAGGAACATTTTGAAAACTTGTTATGAAAACACTCGCTTACAAACATTTTTCTACTGTTTAATACTAAATTAAAACAGCAGCCTTCTAAAACATGTAAATATTAAATTTTGATTAACAATGGTTAGTTGATAATAATGTTTTTATTTTGTTTCAACGCATCTTACTCGAAAATCCTAATGTGGGATAAAAAATTTTCTACAAAAGTTGTTTATTTTTTTATGCAAAATATGAATCTGCTAAAAAATTAAGGTGCCATTTAAAAACCAAAGTTGACCTTCAAATGACCTTGAAAAGGTCAATAAATTAAAAAACAATTATGCCATATTTTGTCCCCTTCGCTATCGTACAACTTTTGTTCGAAACATTTTTCATCTGACTTTGGTTTTGAGATATTAATTGCTGGAAGTTTTAAAATGAACACCCGGTATAGTAAAGTTGCATGCAAAATCACATTTATCAACCATTCAGAGAGTAATTGATAATCAAAATCAATATGGATCATTACTGAAACCCTGCAATATCTGCAGAAATAAAAGTTTGAAATTAGAAAAAAAACACATTATTGGTGAAGTTCCAGGTAATTCCACCTTATCAAACGTAATTGCTGTCACACTGAATAATCGTCAAATCAGTACAAGAAAATAATCATATAAGTACAGTAACCATCTCGACATTTTTGAAAGTGATAATATGTACAACAGAATGTTATTCTGTGAAGGTCTTATTAAAAACCAATTTAGACAAAAATTTTAAATATAATAAAGCAACATTTAGTATTAATGGAAAATCAAATGCTCAAAATTATTGGTTTTGGTCCATCGATAATCATCATTTAATGATCGACAGTCATTCACAATATCCTCAAACTGTAAATGTTTGGGCAGGTATTATATTCGGCAATACGGTTGCCTGACAGATTATGCCAGAGAGGTTAGTAATTATTTAAATGAATATTATTCCAATTCTTGGATAGGACGTGCTGGACCTATGAAATTACCAGTTCGGTTACAAGATTCAGGTCGTAATGATTTTTTTTGTGGGGCCTTTTAAAATCTAAAATTTATGGTAAAAGACACCCCAATGTCAATTCACTAAAAATAAAATTATGAAGGAGTGTGGTAACATTACCGAAAGACAATTAGCAAATATGCGACGTAACTATTACAACCGGCTTGGTTTCTTTTTAACTGCAAATGGGAATCTATTTGTACATTTACTGTAATATTATTAAATTAATTATTGTTACATTGTTAATATTTGCATAACCAATCAAAATTGAATTAATCTAATTTTTACTTGTGTAATTTTATTCCAACCTATGATTTCCATATTAATAAAGTCCAAATGGGGAAGTTTAGGTATTTTTTTATTTTGTTGTATGAAAGTATAGATTAAACTGAGGTTTCAGTTTTTTTCAAATTTTTTGAGTACGTTTAATATAAGAAAAAATTATTTAAAGTTCAAAAATATAGGTTGTGACGTCAGTCCCCCTATTTGAAATCACCAATTAGATGATAATAACGCAACGCTGTTGCCGTATCTAAATGTTTACCAAGCTAACTTAATGTTAACTGGAACGTACATAAAAAGTTTAAGAGGATTTTTTAAACTGTCGTTATGGCAAGATGGTACAAAATAACGCTTTAACGTTTACCATTGCTTCATATAACCTCTAAAACACAGCATAAATAAAATTCTAAATAAAAACGATTATATAATATTTTATACTTACCACTTTAAAATAATATTAATTTGATTAACAGATTATTCAAAATTTCATAAATAATTTTAAAAGACCAAATAAGAGAACGCTTCATAATTAAATTCCAAAACAAATCACTTGTCATAACGAAACATAAGTGACATGATAGCTGACAACGTTGCAGAGCTGTGATTAACTATCATTGGTTGGCTATGGCCGTAACTTAAATAATTTTTTTCAGATCAACCAATTGTATAAATATTGATCATTTTATTGGACTTTCATATTCATATATTATTTTAAAATTAATTACCGACTAAACTCCCCATTGGCAAGGAAGTAATCGTTTATCAATTAATAGTTACCATAGAAACTAGAAACATTCTCAACTGTCTTTATATTTAATAATAATAATTTTTTCAGAACGACATGTTGGATTGTTATGGTGATCAACCCATAACAGGCAAATATGCAGCGATATTTTGAAAGGGAGATGTACATGGTTAGCTGTGCATGCACTTGCAGATGCAAATACTTCTCAGAGAGAACTATTTCAGAAGCATTATGGAAAATCCGATCAAGATAGCCAAAATATGATTTATGATTTGTATAACGAATTAAATATATTAGAAAAATTTTTAAGTTACGAACAAACATTATATCAAAAATTAAACGGAATGATTGAAAGGTTGCCAGACACAATACCGAAACAATTTATGTATCAAACTGTAGATGCATTTTATGGAAAGATTTAACGAGGTAACATATTTATTGTTACTTCATTGTTATAGTTATAATTATTGCCTTAACATAAATACTGTAATTATTAGCTCTAAATAAATTATATTAATAAATAATTTGAATTGTTATACATAGTGGCGAATGGATTCACGGATCATAAGATTTTTAGAATTAATATCTCCTCTAATTATTTTAGAAAAATCTGTATAACAGTTTTATGTAGAAAAATATAAAGCATTCATACACTTTATTGCTTTTAATTTTTTTCCATAACCGCACAAACGGGAACTAACAAGGAGAAGACCATATGCAGTGGTCGGAGTATTACCAATTTCACGCTGCTGTTACAACCAAATGGCTAATGACAGCGCGCTCACGTTTTGGCATACGTCAGTCTATGGTGTTGTTTGCAAGCCTACGCAAGTATATCGTTTTACATCGCTGTGTTATTGCTTTATTTTAGGCTGGCAGCATCAAAAAACGCCATGGAGGTGGACATCCAAAAACAGCAACATCTACAGAAATGGTTCGAAAAGTGAAAGCTAGAATTCAACGAAATCTACGACAAAGCGCAGTTTAATTAGCGAAAAATCTTAATGTGACTGCTCGAAACATGGGGACATAGTAAAAAATAAACTACGATTGGAACCCAAAGAAAAAAAAACAGTGCAAGATTTAGCATCTGCACAAGAAGCAGTTCACCTAGTAAAATATTTGTAATTCTGTGTACGTTTTTATGAATTTTCTTCTTTATTGTTGTTTCGTAATAAGTCATTCTTATGCCCGATTGCACGACCTCCAACTAAAAGTGGCCCTTACCTAAGTGATCCTTAACTATAAGGTGCAGATTAGTTTAGGTTGCATTGCACCACCTTTACATAACGTCGGCTTAGTTAAGCTTCAGATTAATTTAGCAACATCGCATTTGTATGACAGTTTTGGTGATATTTTAGGAATTTTACACAGACACAATTGTTAGGTTGGTTTAACTTGGAAACAAAAACAAATGCATATACATAACCATATATTTTTTCAAGTCAATACCTCTTATACAGTCAACGTTATTCTTCATTGTAAAAATTTATAAGAAATATCAAAACAGCCAAGTAAATACTTTTATTATTACTCAATACATATTTATATATAAAATATCGCTGTTATTTATTGCTTTTTATTTTTTGTAAATTCTGTTAAATGAGGTGTTTATAAAAATATTTATTTTTATAGAATGTCACATACTAGCAAACGACCTAGAGAACCTAATTATACACCTGAAGAACTTATTTCTGAATACACCAATATCATTAAAAATAAAAAAACCGATGCAGTCATTTGGAAAGAAAAAGAGACTGCTTGGAAGGAAATAACCTTAAATTTTAATTCTAGTAGCCCCAACGGATATGTAAGGAACGTACTCTTTAAAAAAGACGTATGATAATAAAAAAAAGAATTAAGAAAAAAATGTGCTGATGTAGTAAAATTAATTTAAAAAAACTGGGCAGAGTCGATGGCAGTGCAAGTAACATCAATAGCAATGACTCTTTACTCCTATCGATAATTACTCCTAAAACGGTATTAGGGTTACCTAGTAGATGTGGTGGAGATGTATTACCAGCGCTTAACATGGAAGTTAATGAAATTAACAATTTTGTTGACGACGTTGCAGATGAATTTGAGGTAATTAATATTAAATTATTTACATTTTACTATCTTAATTATTTTTTTCAAGTATTTAAATATCTTCGTAACGTATAATTTTAATATTTTGTAATTATTAGTAAGAAATTAATTATTTTAAGAAACAGTAAGGAATACAGAACAAGAAGAAGTTAATTAGGGTGATTATAAAAGTAGTCACCTCAAAACTCCAGTTAGTAAATGCCTTCGAAAGCAAAGTGAATCGAATACATCAAATTGTGGCTAACTGCTTCCGAATTATTCAAAAATTATTCAGAATTAGCTAAAGTGAAGTTGGAGTGCAGTCAGTTGGCATAGAAAATTTAAGGGAAGAAAAAGAATTGAATTTAATAAGAAATGAAAAATTACGAGAAGAAAGAGAATGTAATTTAATTAAAAGCCAATTGCAGCAGGAAAAACAAGAAGAAAAAGAATATATATTATTAAAAAAGAAAAATTATTTTTTAATTAATTATTAATTGAAATTTTCTATGAATATTTAGTTTTCATTTTTAAATTATTAACCGAGGAAAATAAGATTTTTTCTGGGAAAAACGTGGTGAAGATTTTTCTTCATAATTATCTTTATTTTGACATCAAAAATAGTATATCAAAAGTCCATTGCAAAGTCGTGTACGGTAAAAAAATTATTAAAGGTCAAAGATGGCGAAAATCAGTTTTCCGAGGCAAAAAACAAATGTAATGGTATTAAATTAAATATGCGCAAGTTATGCAACACAACATGCAATTGTTGTTAATGTTTCCTCTTGTATAAATCCTAAATAATGCAATCCTAACAATTTGTTTTTCTATCCTTATAAGGATTTATCTATAGATAAACTCAACTGGAAGTTCATCGAGCTAGCAAAAGTATTAATTTCCACAAAATGGTTCATTGACCTTATGTTTCACATCAAATCGGCCGTTTAGTAAATAAGTTTAATTTTTCATATTATTGTTTTCTCTTTCTAAATTTATGATGATAATATGAAATCCACATTGCAATACGTAAAATCATCAAATAGATTGAAAAAATTCGTTATGACTTAAATTAATTTAAAAAAAAAAAACTTGGTTTAGATATATTTTTTATTAACTGGAAAAACACTATTTTTTAAAACAAAACATTTTAATCTAATTAAGGTTAATAAAAATTGTGTTCACATTTATGCAATAATAGGTACTCTAGGTACTCATTTAAATCTTTCCAAAATACGCATCTACAGTTTGAAACATAAATTGTTTCGGTACTCTGTTTGGCAACTTTTCAATCATTGCGTATAATTTTTTGTAAGATTTTTGTTCGTAAATTAAAAACTTGTCGAATATATTCAATTCGTTATACAAGCGATAGATGATATTTTGACTATCTTGATCGGATTTTGCGTAATGCTTCTGAAATAGTTCTCTCTGAAAGCTATTAGCATTCTCCAGTGCATGCACAGCTAGCCATGTACATTTCCCTGCCAGAATATCGCTTCCATATTTGCCTGTAATGGTATGATCTCCATAACAGTCCAACATATCATTCTGAAAAAGTAATCAAACTTTCACATACGAAAGCGAACTTTGCTCGCATAATCTATCACGGATAGATACTTCCTGTACAATACATATCCACAACTCAACACGAACCTCGTTCATTATTAGTTATAAATATATAGATAGCAGTTATTAATTTTATAACATGTCCGATTTCGGTGTTACTCTACTAGATCACCGTTCGCAGCTGCACACTGACTTGTGATAGCCATAATCATTAAATTAGTAATACTTCGAGTACAACTTCATCACCTATCGGCTTTTATTTATGTACTATGCTTAAGATACCGCCTCTGTCGTAGCTTTGTGTTAAACATTGGATATGTATTGTGAAAGAAGTATCTATTTCAACAACATAATTATTCTTTATATAATATCTAAATTAGTATACCTGTGCTGAAAAATACTCTCCAAGTTCTATAAGAACAGTTTTAACTTTAGAATGTATGTTTTGATCAAAAACTTCTGCCATATACATTCCTCGAAGAACAGGATCCACAACTGCTGGAATAGTACCTTTATATTTTACTAAAATTTTCCATTTCGCTATATTAAAATGTTTAAAATTAAAGTCCAAGTCGAATAATTGGCCAAGTGCAGTTTTAAATTTGGTCTCGTTAGTTAATTCCAAAATTGGGATGTAACTAGGATGTCCAAAGAGATGATTTTTTATAAGCACAGATGCACCTTCTCCCATTATCACTGAATCGTTTATAGAACTCAATTGATTGTTTTGGTTTGATACCAGCAAGATTTATTAGCGCGCGTTTCAGACGAATCATATATATCATCGACAATTTGATAGCAACGCAAAAACTAGAAAAATATTTCATTTAAAATTACTGCAGCAGCTCAAATTTAAAGCCATCGACATTTTAGTTGGATTATCGAAACTACAAACTTACCATATCATAAGCCCATGCCATAGTGTACACTAAATCAATGTTTTCAGGTGTTTGTTTCTCAGCAGGAGCAAAATGTTTGTATGATGACACCACCAATGGTCCTGTATCTTGTACGTGTCCCGGTAAAGTATAATTTAAAAAATCCCTAATGTACTGATTTGTATCTTGAGGTAGTTCCTTTTCTACAGTTGCTAAATATTCAATAATATAGGAGACGTGTGATTTGTATTTTTCCCATTCTTGAGGTTCAAACATATTTTGAAATGATGGCAAAACGTTGTAACGTTTTGAATAATTTCTGGAAATACATTAAAATAACTTATTTTTTTCAAAATATAGTTGTACCATACCTTCTGCAGAAATCCTTAGTATCTCGAAAATTTTGAATTTTAATTTTCGATAAAGTTTTTAAAATTGCTCGATTCATTTTACTGCTTTTTCTAATTTTTTTCTAATGTAATTTTAGTTAAACCGTTAACCACTTATGTTATATTACTATTTTTAAAATATTTAATGTTAAAATTTGCAAAACAAATTTATCATTTTAAAAACTGTGATTAGATAATTCAAAAAGTTAAAATTATAAATTAAATAAAAATTAAATAAATAATTTCCTTCTGTTTACTATGTCAAACGCTTGCAATCGATAAACAGCATGTGCAAGTCCATATCACACTTCTGACATTTTTATTATCTGTTTTATGACATATGTATACCACATCAGTCGTCGATTTTCCTTCTGGAAAACCGTGCTGACCGCGAATCAGCTTGCGTATCTTTCACATAATTTTTCCCTTCTTTCTATTTTTCATTTTCTTTATAGCTGTCACGACATCCTCCCATGATGGTTCCAACTCAATTTGTTTATTTTCTTCCATTTTTTCGTCATTCTGCTCTTCGTACTCTCTATTACCTTCGTTCAACAATTTTTCAAAATACGTTCTCCATATTTCCTTGGTCTTTCCTCACTTCTTAAAGTTCTTCTTCTTTTTTGTTTTCTTCTTTTGTTACTTATGCGTGATTTCTTTACTCATAGTTATCTTCCAGTTAGCAAACTTCAGGTTAAACTGACGAAATAACCAATCAGATGATTGATTTATTTGTTGTTGTCATCTGATTGATTATTTCGTCAATTTAACCTGAAGTTTGTTAACTTCAAGATAACTACCAGTGAATAAATTGGGCATTAGTCGCTTGCACTCATTTTGCGACGCTAACTTGCAAAAACTCTTATACATTTATAATAATGTACGGTCAGGTGAAGGACTTAATAATCAAACAATCTTTATCTTAAGAAATTAATTTACTTGTGACATGGCGGTCTAACTAACATTAAAAGTGCAAATATCCGTTTTCTATCAACTTTTTCATCGTGGGTTACCAAACATAATGTGGAACCAATAAAACACAGTGAGTCTTAGCGATTTATCTTTAACGTCTTTAATTTCAACGTTCAAACAAATGCTGCATTATTACACAGGTAATTTCAAGCTTTCCATTTATGGTGTTTTATCTGCAATTTAGTGTTATTACTCTAATCGGTAATCAAACCTGTGCTTCTTTTAGTTAAACTATAATTGACCTATTCTTTGGTTTTCAATTATGATAAAAACGTATCTATCATGAATTAATGTTTATCTGTTTTATCTATCTAATTGGTATAGTAACCCAATTTTAAACTAATGTTTTTATTATGATTTTTTATTTTTTAATTTTGTCGTCAGTATTATCTAAAATAAATATTTTAAAGTAATAGTAGGTATTTTACATTTTAGGTAGGGTTTTAATTTTTTTAAATATAATTATTAAATATATTTCTGGGTTATTTTATTGTGTTGTATTAATTACCCAGTTGTAAATCAATCTAGAAAGTATTGCATGGTCCATGCCCGATTCAGCTCTCCGATCGCTAGCCGCAGATATCTTGTACGATTTCAGCTTGTTACAATATGCTATTTCTGAGATCGTAAATTGAATTCTTGTCTGTTATTTCATTTAGATATTCTTCCTTTCTTATTTGGGTATTAAAATCCTTCGGCGCTCTCACCGTTTTCTATAACGTTTTCATCATCAGTTTTTTCTTCCGTTGGAGAGTACACACTAAACATTGACAGATTGGATAGTTTTCCTTTAATTTTTACAAAAGCCAGCACTCTTCCACTTATTGGGTCGAATTTTGGAAATTTGGACGAAAACTACTTTTTTAATCTAAAATTTTTTTACTTCAATTAGTGGAGTGCAATAAATTCGGAAAATCAAACAAGGCAAATCATCGTTAATTATCACAACCCAGTGATAGTGCAGAAAAAAATTGAGATTTTGATGGATTTATACTTTTGAGATTTTACACATTGAGATTTTCGCCAATTGAACTGCGATTTGTCGTGGATTACGTTGAATTCTGGCCTTCACCTTTCGACGCAGTTCTGTCGATGTTGCTGTTTTGGGATGTTCATCTCCATGGTGTGTTTTTGCTATGAGTATCATTGTAACGTGTAGATAATGGTCCGATACACAAACATTTTATTTACATGTAATTGTCGTAGCTATTAAAATGACTGGTTACGATTTTTCAGACCAATACAAAGCAATTACACTGTTGCATTTGAGTTTCATTTTGATAACTTTTTAGACTGCGACGTAAAACGTATGCTTCCGTAGGCTTGTAAACAACATAGCAGACTGACGCATGTCATATCATGAGCGCGCGGTCATTAGCCGTTTGGTTGCTACGGCAGCGTAAACTTGGTAATACTTCGAACGCGGAATTCTGTATTTAATTTAAATAAAAATACAATCAATTGAAGTTTTAATCTAGCAATATGTTAAAATGTAAATACATTTCAATCTATTTAAGGCTAATAAAATAATGTGTACGCAGTAATAGGTGCCTATTTAAATCTTTCCGTAAAATGCATCTACAGTTTGAAACATAAATTGTTTTGGTATTTTGTTTGGCAACTTTTCAATCATTGTGTATAATTTTTGGTATAATTTTTGTTCGTAAATTAAAAACTTATCGAATATACTCAATTCATTATACAAACGATAGATGATATTTTGACTATCTTGATCGGATTTTCCGTAATGCTTTTGGAACAGTTCTCTCTGAGAGGTATTTGAATCTGCAAGGGCTTGCACAGCTAACCATGAACATCTTCCTTTCAAAATATCGCTTCCATATTTGCCCGTTATGGTATGGTCTCCATAACAGTCCAACATATCATTCTAGAAAAGTAATCAAAATTTCAGATGCAAAACAGAGCTGTGGTCGCGTGGTCTATCACAGATAAATACTTCTCGAGCAATACATATCTACAGCTCAACACAAACCACACCCAGCATTTGTTATAAATAAATAATTAACAGTAAAAACCTGAATTATATTAATTGTATAGCATATCTGGTTTCAGTGTTGCTCTACTGGATCACTGTTCGCAGCTGTACACTGACTTGTGACAGCTATAATAATTTGGCTTTGGATATGTATTGTGAACAAAGTATCTATATTTGACAACATAATTCTATAGAAATTTTATATAATATCTAAATTAGTATACCTGTGCAGTAAAATACTCTCCAAGTTCTATAAGAATAGTTTTAACTTCAGAATGCAAGTTTTTATCAAAAATTTCTGCCATATACATTCCTCGTAGAACAGGATCTACAACTGCTGGAAGGGTACCTTTATATTTTACTAAAATTTTCCATTTCGCTATATTAAAATTATCAAAATTATAGTCCAAGTCTAACAATTGACCAAGTGCGGTTTTAAATTTGGTTTCGTTCGATAATTCCAGAATTGGGATGTAACTAGGATGTCCAAAGAGATGGTTTTTTATAAGCACGGACGCAGCTTCTCCCATTATTACTGAATCGTTTATAGCACTCAATTTATTGCTTTTGGTTTGATACCAGCAGGGTTTGTTAGCCCGCGTTTCAGACGAATCATATATATCATCAACAATTTGATAGCAACGCATAAACTAGAAAAATAATTAATTTAAAGTTACAATTGCGGCTCAAAT
The DNA here is from genome assembly GCA_036346125.1 of Lycocerus yunnanus. Classification (NCBI taxonomy): domain Eukaryota; kingdom Metazoa; phylum Arthropoda; class Insecta; order Coleoptera; family Cantharidae; genus Lycocerus; species Lycocerus yunnanus. The sequence continues at coordinate 45,893 of JARFIX010000332.1, read as the reverse complement.
TTGATACCTTTGACATTGTATTTGGAATGTCGAAACAGTATACTTACCATATCGTAAACCCATCCCATAGTGTACACTAACTTAATATTTTCAGGCGTTTGCTTCTCGGGAGGAGCAAAATTCTTGTATGTTGACACTACCAATGGTCCTGTATCTTGTACGTGTCCCGGTAATGTATAATTTAAAAAATTCCTAATGTACTGTTTAGCTTCTTGAGGAAGTTCCGTTTCTACAGTTGCTATATATTCAACAATATAGGAGACGTGTGACTTATATTTTACCAATTCTTGATGTCCAAGCGTATTTTGAAGTAACGGCAAAACGTTGTAACTTTTTGAATAATATCTGTAAATACATAAAAATAATTTATTGGATATTTTTACAAATTCACTTTCTACCATACCTCCTACAGACTTCGGTGTATTGAAGATTGTGAATTTTGAACTTTGCTAAATTTATTACCCGATTCATTTTGCCTGCTTTTTAGCCGTTGTATCCGCTAGGTTAATATTAATATTGAACTAATATCTATTAAAAAGAGAGTACTGCAATTTTATAAATTGCACACGATTTACGACAACTAATTTTACGAAAAATTATACGTAAAGTGACTATCGAAATTGGTCTTAGGTGCTGTTGTCTAATTATTAAGTTTATTAATAACAGGGGATTCAAATTAATAAAGAAATATTTATTGGAAGAAATATTTACAAAACAAAAAATGTAAAATATTGGTTTACACAATAATTCCACACATCTCACTCGCGTAATCTATTTGATTACTGCCTTTTTCTGTTTATATTATTTTATTTATTTATTCGATTCAAATTTTTTAAAATTATAAGGTTAAATGAACAACAAACGAAACATTATTTGTGATATTAAATATTAAATATTAATTTCAAAGGTTAATATCATATTTCTTTTAAATTCTAATTCTTTCAAATGGTAATCTTGCGAAAATAAATCAAAGTCCCTATGCTCATATAATTTATTAATAGCATGATACATTCTCGTGTCATGCTTGTCATGCTTGTTTAAATCATTTCCGTATGGAACATAGTAGTAAATTTTTTATTTTATATTTATTAATACTATTTCTCTCTAGCTCCTAAAATTTAAAAAAAAATTATCGCGCTACAAAAGTTTTATTGGTTATAGAGAGCGGATTTATGTGCGATAAAGAACATCAAAATAAGTTCTTTTATTCGCAATCGGTCGGTAATTGCTCATTTCCTGACTTTTAAAAAGTTTGAAAGTATCATATTGTTAACTGCTAAGACCTACCAGTATGTAATGAAAATTTTTCACTCGATATACCACGTGCCGGTTAGTAATGAACAAAATGGGCGTGGTTTTAACGTGATATGAGCTATTAAAAATAGAGGCGCTGATACAAATGTCAAATATAGTTAGGTTATAACAATAATTAGAAATCATAATTATTTTCATTAAACCAACCCCAATTTCACGATTGCGAATAAAATAGTATACATGCTTTGGCGTAAAGCGTCATTACTAACTTCGGCCTATTGCTGACCTCCGGCTTCGCCGTCGGTCAGCAGAACAGACCTCAATTAGTAATGACTCGCTTTTCACCTCGCTATGTAATATACTATTACCGCATTATGTTATAAGATTTGCAACTACCTATTACAAAAACTTACAACGCTAAAATATAATCCAGCCTTAACTAGAAGACCTAAAACAACAGTGTCTTATGCCCGATTTATTTACTGATCATTATCTCAAGTTAGCGAACTTCAGGTTAAATTGACGAAACATTCAATAAAACGACAACATCAAAAAATAAATCAATCTGATTGGCTATTTTTGATTTAACCTGAAATTCGCAAAACTTGAAGATAGCTATGAGTGAAGAAATCGAGCATTAGTGACTTACGTTAGTGCAACAATAAAAGACTTTCACACTTCCCCCACACCCCGGATTACGCAGTTTATTTTTAATTTTGTTGCAGAGATCTGCCTCCCAGGAGGTATGGAATTTATAATTACGCAGTTTATAATTAATTATCAGATTGCGAATTAAACACATTTACTTGGCCATAGCTAATTTTAATAAACTTGAGATATGCTCAAATATTTAATTCACTTTTAATAAAAATAAATTATTTAAACCGGGGGGTCTGGGGGGTGTGGAACACCCTCCAGTGCCTCTGCAACGGGAGAACTTTAATTTACTTGTGATAAAAAGTAAACTACTCGGTCTGGGGTTCTGGACGTTCTACAATGTTCTTCATTCCAAAATGTGTGCACTGGAGGGTGTTCCACACCCCCCAGACCCCACGGATTGAGTAGTTTATTTTATCAAAAGTAAACTAAAGATCTCCCGTTGCAGAGAGACTGGAGGGTGTTCCACGCCCCCCAGACCACCCGGTTCGAATAGTTTATTTCTTATCAGAAGTAAACATCTCCCGTTGCAGAGATCTACCTCCCAGGTGGTACGTAAATCTGACAATTTAATTGTCAGATCACGAATTAAACACCCTCCAGTGCCTCTGCAATGGGAGATCTTCAGTTTACTTTTGATAAAAAATAAACTAATTAATCCGGTTGGTCTGGGGGATGTGAAACACCCTTCAGTACCCAAATAATACAATTCAGGTAAACATATTAAAGGTTTGAAAATTTAGTAGAAACTCTCTGGTACTGCTTCAGTTCTCTAAAAAAATTATGACATATTTTAAACACACAACAAAACAAAAACAAATCAAACACCTCATTGCTAATTTCGTCAATTTAACTTAAAATTTTAACTGATAGTCTCTGTAGAAACTCTGTGTAATTAATTAATCACGAAGAAATAATGAATTATCAAAGCTTTTTATTGAGCTACCAAACCTCCATGATATTCAAACAAATGAAGTAAAAAAAATTACAAAATTAACTGAAGAATTAATTTAATTAATTGATTACTATTAAACTAGTAACTACCAAAACTTTTAATTAGTAAAATAATGACTCCCAAAGGTCTATTCAGCGTTTGTGATAAAAAAATGTTAAGAAAATCTATTGATGTAAGTTAATTTGCTATCAAATAATTATTATTGAATACACGTGTCTTAGCTATGATACACATTGACCGTAGCGCATGCGCATAACCTAAGTTCAACTTCATGCAATTCACAAAAAATTTATTAATTTCATGATACTTCACTTGCACTTCAATATACTTAAAGCGTATTTTACCTACTTTACACGTACTTCATGTACTTTTCTAATATTTCATGTACTTCACATGAGATGTCATGTACTTCATGAGATGTATACAAAAAACTTCACCAGCGGTTAACCCCTCGAGTTTTCTTAAGTTTGTCCGGAGCTCTGCCCTTAAACAATCTTGTAGTGTTGCCCTGGGAACCCCGAATTATCTACTAACCGCGTTAATTCTTTTCCTTCCTTCTTTTACAAGTACCGTAAATCAACAAAATATTTTTTAAAATCGCCGTTATTTTTTATAGTCGGCCATGTTAGCCGAGCGCAAATGGTAAATTTAATTTTCATTTTAGTCTGCCGGCCACCTTTTCTTTAATGTAATTATTTAATTAATTTCTTTAATTAATTTTTTAAAAAATAATTTGAAGATCTTTTTTCGAATAAGCAATCAACATTTAATTATGTTACTTAATTAAATAATTCATTAGGTTACAAGCATTTTAAAATTGCTTTTTACTCTACACGAAATCACAGTGCACTAACTTTTTTTTATATAAAATTGAGACTACGTGCATAAATCTTAACGTCATCATAGAGAAACTTTATCAATTTTGTTCAAATTTTGACGGAATAATCGCATAAAATAAATCGCATAAAAGTAATTAAAATCCATTATAAAATTGTGGATCTGCATAATTTTGGATATTTTAGTTATTATAATCGTCCTTTTCTAGACTGCTATTAAAAATTGGGTGGTTAAATTTGAATCTAGTAGTTCGGTAAATGACATACCAACAAAAATAGTACGTGTGTTCGGGTTATTCAGCTAATAATATTGTTGCTGTAAGTGAGTGTTGAGGAAGAACTAAATTTATCAATTCCACAGCGTTTTCAGCAATTAGACCTATCCATGACTACCACATGGCGAATTTTGCGTAAAATTTGGATCTAAAACCTTATAAAGTTCAGTAAGTTCAAGAATTAGAACCAGCCGATTATGATCATGACTTTTATCATTGATCCAAGTGATTGTTCTCGATTGAATGATTTCTAGTGATCTACAAAGTTAGACTCTTGTGGGACTATGTGAAAGATTAAGTTTATGATGTAAATAATCCAAAATTCATTAAAGCCTTGAAAACTAACATCCGACGTCTGATTGGTGATATAGAATAGCAATAATTATGCAAAATGTAATAGAAAATTTGTTTCAATTTTGGAATCTAATAGAACACCACCGTATAAATCAGATCTAATTAATTTGTGCAGATCTTGAGGGATATATTTAAAAGATCATATTAATTATTGCCACTTATTTCACATTATTTATTATTTATTTTTGTTTTTCCTTGTACATTTACATTCAGGAATTGGAATTTGTGATATTTCCGACCAGAAATCCCTTAATTCATTTAATGTTAAAGCTTTATAGTTTGAAGGTATTTCATCTGTACTTTCTTCTTTTCTCACAACCTGGAAATAGTTTTTCATATTACAATCATATATAATAAATATAATAACTGCTATATTGCTACTTACAATATTACTTTCTTTGCTATTTGTAGCCTTGTTTTGTCTTCTTCTTGTTTAAGTCGTTAAGTCGTTAAGTTGTTAATCTCCTTCAGTATTCAAACTTGCAGCTCTAAGAAATTTATCTATTACTGTCAATAAATTGATTATTTAACACGAAAAGTTCTTACTTTACAAGCGGAGGATTTTTAATACCATCAAGTCTGCTTGGAGATTTTTCAGACTTGACTTTATTTTCTGGAATAGCTGTTTCAATATCCACCGTGGAATCTTTAGTTAAAAAAATCAGTAGATTAGTACTTGAAATAATTTCTCTACTCAATAAAAACTTACCTGTATTTTCTGTAACTAAATCATTATTTATATTCGTGAAACAGGAAACTTCTTGATTAACAGTAACTTCGGTTAATTCCACTTCCTGCTGCAATAAAAATTGAATATTAAAATTTAAAATTACTTAATATGGTAATAATAAACAATCTACAATAAAAGTTATAACAACTGTCAAGTCAAGACATTGACGAAAGACGAACGTTTTTATAAAAAAAAAAATATAAAAAACCAACTCGAACCTACAGCCCGATCTACCTTTTCGCGCAAATTCCACCTACTTCATATCAACTCCAAAAACATATTAAAAAACTAACTCTAAACTGCACCCCGATTTACTTTTTCACGTAAAATTATTATTCAGGCTGCTGTCAGTGATAATAATAATCCCTCAAGTTAGAATTTCAAAACGATTAAAAATTCATTCATTTTATATAAATAAAATGTAATGTATGCTTCGCTGAATAAATATTTATTTGTAAGATAAAAATTGTTGTAAAATAGATTGTAGATAAAATTGCTACCTCGCATGTACTTACTTTTTGATGAGCTGGAATCTTGTAAACTTTGATCCTGTTAATGTGAATGAAATTGCTTCAAAATTACAAATAAAATACTACAAAACTTGACCTTTTTGTACTAAAACTTTGTATTGAATTGCAGTGTTTACATCAAATTACAGATGGCATCGACGTAGCTTCTTTGTAGATGTATCTTTCTTTACTAAACTAATGTGTTGACGTGTGGAAGTGTTTGTGATTTAAACTAAGAATACAAGTGAACATTTGAAATTAAAATTACTTAAAACTAATTAAAGTTAATATGGTGCAAAAATTTTTATAGTTCAAATTCAAATTAGTTGATAATAAACTAACCGGTGCGTATCACAGCTGTTTTAAGTAGGTCATCGACTCCTCTTCGATATTCAGTAGTACCAAAACGCAGGCACGCCGCAACAATTCGTTAACATTTGTGCAGGTAAATACGAAAATTTATTTTATTTTCTTTTTCTCCGATGCACTTTCTTAAATTCACTTTTACTTATTTAAATTATCTATAGCGTCACTAGTAATTGCACAATGCATGTCGAAAAATTATTTTTTTTGGTTAACTTTCATATTTTTAATTTTTCAAGACCCAAAATTATACGTGTTTACTGGACGAGTGAAATGGGTCTACTAAACGTATTTTTCGCATCGAGAGGCACATAAACTCGGAAAATTCATTTGTTTATTCTCGGTTTTTCCATAAATGCTCGAATGCTATTGGCTGGGGAATCTTATCAAACGGATGTCCATGAGACTTTCACGAAAATTAAAGACTTCAAAGCCGTTCCCTACAAAATTGTTAGAAAAATTCTAACTACACCGGTCGTTCCATAATCGAACGTCAAAGTACGAATTCTTTCTTTGCACCCCATGTTAATTTTCACACACTTTGTCTATCCTAACCACTTGCATAACACTTAGTTTTTAATTCCTCTTCCTTCAACACTAATCTTACTCAAATCCTTATCCTAATAACAATTTAATCACTAAATCTAAAATTCTGACATATTTGTAGGTTAAAATTTCACATTTTACAATGGTGAAGATTCAATTTGTCATCATTCAATCATCCTCACTTGGATTGCAAATCGTTCTACAAATTAATACAGTTCTTTTGGTATGCCTTATGATCCAATTACAATTTTTATGTTACCTAAATCTCTTTTTTAGGTTTCCCGTAGGATGAAATTTTCTTTGCTCATATTGGCATTATTTTAATCTTTTAGATTTTGGATTCATGTGCAAAAGTGCCAAGAAATGTGTACGCTACTATTTAATATGCAAAACAATTCCAACTTTAATCTGTGATACCCGTAGGATGAAATTTAACTTTTAGAATGCTAACTGCTTCCGACAGCTTATAAAATGAAGTTTTGTATTTTAAATGGCTCTAATGGCATTCCATGAACCTATTACAACTGCTACATGCCAAATATTATCAAACCGTTACACAAATTTTCCATCCGAGGATACAACTTTATCTACCGAAGTTACTGGTTTTCATCCGAAGATGCAATTTTCTTTATTAAGGTTATTTATTCTAGTTTTTAAGTTGCCAACATGACAAAAATTGTTTGAAAATGAAACTACAAAGTATAAAGCAAAGTTACATGGGTTTCGAAGGTAAAAGAGCCTACTTTTCTTCTTCTCCTTTGATTTCTCAAAGGAGAATCTTCTTCGATCGGAGGAGTAGTGATCAGTTTTGCCTGTCTGTCATCCCAGTGGTTCTCTTCATGATCTCTCGCCACTTCTCCCTATTCATAGTCCCATGAGCAACCTGGTACATCAAACTCTGGGTTGTCTCTCTAACTTGATCAGACCATCGTTTTGGCGATCGGCCCCTTGGTCTGGCTCCTCTATTTTTCCTTGGGCAATGAGTCTCTCCATATTATCGTCGCCTCTTCTTGATGTGTCCAAATGATTTGAGAACACGTGCACACGCCATTTAGGAGAGTCGATTTCCTTCCCGTATCTCACCCAGGACAGACTCATTGGTTCTTCTTGCCGTTCAGGGGATACGGAGCATTCTCCTCCAACACTACATCACCAACGCGTCAATCCTTCTTTTGTCCTACACCTTAACCATCCACGTCTCTGTACCGTAAAGGAACACAGGGAACACCAGGGTTTGAACTATTGACCGTTTCGATTTTTCCGGTGGTCTTTAATTGGGTCTTCTTATCGATAACTTTCTTTGTGCTCATGTCTACCAGTAATTTGAATTTTTCCAAAAAATCTGCTCCTATTATTGATTTAGTTATGTCGACGATAATAAAAGGCTCTCCAAACGTTCGACAGAGATCGAGGTCTACTGTGTCTATTTGCTGGGTAAAGCTTGATGTCGTTAAGTTTATTCTTTTTTACTTTGGGTATTGGAGGTATTATCCAGTGTCGACCAAAAGTTTTAGGTTGAGGGTTCTGTCGAATATAAACAAAAGACTGGATTGTGTTCGCAATACCTCATCTGCTTCTGGAGATGGGTATTGCTCCGCTAGTTTTTTGAATGGTTGGTATTAAATTTGCACTATTCTGTGCATTTCCTTGCGTTTGTACTAAATTTGTAGTGATACCAACATATGTCGTATGTACTTGAAAGTGATGAACTGCGGGATCTTGAAAGGCTACGATTTCTTGAGAATGACCTTCTATGTTCGAACCTACATTCCATTTTTCGGATAATTAGTTAATTTGTTTTTCTAGCTTGTCTTCGTTGCTGTCTATATTCGTACTTGTTGCTGATGTTACAAATTTGGTTACCTCCAGTATTTTATCGGCTGTTTCCGCCTTCTGTTTTAGGTTTACAAGTAATGATCTTACAATTGCACGGTTGTTTCGTTTAATTTGGAAAGTCTTAGCGATTCGATTACCTCTTCTGTCATAGACGCTCCTGCCAATTCTTTTATTTTCCGCAACAATGCAGCAGATGGTTTATTGTCACCTAAATCAATACCTTGCATTAGTTAGTTTTCTAGGTTTTTTCTTGTGACTTGGCATATTCTTGTATAAGTTGTTTTTAGTGTATCATATCGATTGGATTTGGAAGGTTCCGGATGATGTCAGCCACGATGTCCAGATATTGAGGTTCGAGTGCCGCTATGATGTTGTCAAATTTTGTCTGATCTTTTTGTGCCATTATTTCGAAATTGTGCTTCGATCTGATAAAACATAAATCGGGATGTTTTGTGTGAAATGAGAGGACTCGGTGGAAACTTTACTCGCTTCACGGTGAATTGTTTGCTGTAGTGTCCTCCTCAAGTTGTTCACTTCTGTCATCTCATCTCTGTGATGATGTTTTGCTCACGTACGCTTGCCATTTTTTTAGGTTGGTTGCACGTGGTGGTTGCGGACGAGAACGTGGTTACTTTTGTTGGCCAAAAACAGAAAAAACGATACTTTAAATAGTAATGTATTTTGCTAGCTTACTTGTAACTTAATTTCCACGTAAGTGTTGAGTTAAGTACGACAAGCAGTAATGTAGAACTTGATCTACAGGATGCAATACAGAACAACTCGAACTTCAAAGAAAGCTGGTCAAGGGCACTCGTTGCCTTTCAGAATTCGTTTGACCTTGTAAGTCAAAAGTGTTACAGTGTTGATAGAAACACTACATTTTGACTTGTTACGGGACATCGAAGTATTTGTTTCTCGTTTTTGTATTTCCCCCCTTAACAATAAATTATTAAGTGATAAGACAAGGGATAAAATCTATTATATGTTCAAAATAATCTGAATTCTCAAAACTCCTATTCCGACAATAAAATATTGTAAATACATTTTCTGTAGATTTAACAAATTAACCAAACTTCTGGCGATTAAACTACAAAATGGTAAAATTTTAACAAAAAAGAATTAAATTCGTGTATTACCTAAGCAAAACTGTTCTTTTTTATAATATATTGATAAACACCTTAACAAAGAATTCTTTAAGGTTAGCTTTTTTTTAACAACTTAGCAATTTATAGCAATATACACAGCGATTCAATTATTATATAATTATTGTAGTACTGAGCGAGTTCTACTTCATTATTTTACGGTTGATTAAATTAACTTATCCTTATAAATTAAAATTAAACAGTAAACCCATATTATACGTCCATACTTGCCTTTCGTTTTACACGTTCTGCCGAGCACTACCTTTTTTGCAGGATAATTTAGTTTTTTCGGCATCAAACATCCAAAGCCTGTATGACACTATCACACTTTCGTTGAACTTTTCGTTCAACTAGTTGTCAAATGTTTGCTGAAAAATTTAAGCTGTATTACACTATCACATTTTCGTGTTGTTTTTGCGTCAAACAAAATAGAGCCGGTCACATTTTCGTTAAACTTTCCGGTCAACTTTTAAATAAATCATGCGCATTGCTGCAAAAGTAGGCAACGCCCATCAACGCCAACTTGATGAAAATATTATAAGTTACCATAAGTTACCAGTATTTTCTGCCAGTAACGAAATTGTTGTTTGTGAGTGTTTATTTAACAAATTTTAAGTTTATTATTTAAACAAACGTTTGTTGTTGTTTTTTGTAGTAAATTGAAGTTTTTAAAGGTAAATAGTACGTTATATTTTTATGATGACTTTGATTATTTTAATCGATTTATAGGTTATAGTAATGGAAGTAGAAAAAAAAATGGCAAGTTGAAACAGTAAAGCATTTAATCGAACTTTACGAACTACAGCCGCTATTGTATAATGTGAATTCGCCGGCTTATCACAATAAAATGTCTAGACATGTGGCAGTTGAAACCATTGCAAACGAATTGCAATTAAAAACGAAAGTAAAGTTTACCACCGACGAGGTTTTGAAAAAGCTCAACAGTTTAAGGACGCAATTTTTGAATGTTGAACGAAACCTGAAGAAAGGAGATCCGAGTGGTTCTGGACGGTCGTCAACTTCCAAACCAAGTTGGTGGTTGTACGATACCTTACAATTTTTACGACCGTTTACTAAAAAAGGATCGCGGGGACACTAATTTAGTGCACAAGAAATCTTGTGGAAATGCTTACTTGGAAGAGAATTTTGAACTTGATGTTACTATGGTTAGTTCTGAAATTACTTATAATATGAACACTAACTTATGTAATTAAATTAAAATTTTATAGACTGAAGTGGAAGAACCGATTAGTGAAATTTACACGATATCGCCAAGTGGAGTTTTGTCACCTGAATCTGGACATTCAAGAGCAAATTCTCCTAGTCCAAGTAGACCACTTAAAAGAAAGAGAAATACGAAAGAAACACCTGAAGGTATCCTGCGAGCTACTTTGGACAAAATAGTGGAGGACAAAGACGACCCCATCGATTTATTTACCGCTTGGATAGGAAGCGAGTTAAAAGGAATTAAATGTAATCGAATATTAAAAATGGCAAAGCGGAAAATAGTAAGCCTTATACAAGATGCACAAGACGAAGATGAATTAGTTTAATAATTCATCCGCTTCGCCATTTTAATATTCGATTACATTTAATTATTAAACTAATTAGATAATTAGTTCAATTATTTTTATTTTTGTTTATAATTGTAGATAATTAGTTTAATTATTTTTATTATTTATTTATTTTTTTGTAATTGTAGATAATTAGTTTAATTATTTTTTATTAAGATAGGTAATTATATATTACGAAAAATTATTAAATAATAACTGACGAAAAAATATTGCAAAGTTTTTATTATTTTTTGAATTATTCAGAAATATATTATGCACTTGGCCGGATTTGCAACAAAACACTGGTACTTATCTAAATATTGAAAAAAATTACTTAGATATTATAAAATAAAGAACTAATAATATTATGATAAAGTAAAAAATTATTAAAAAACCTTAAAAAATTAAATTAATATCTAGTAAGCACATTAAAGATACAAAGTTAAAAAAAATTAAAAATGTAAATCTTCGGCAAAGATGACCATTTTTGTAAAATGTGACTTGTCCGGTTGTTATATCATGTTTTCTTGCCACTCTACCCTACCATGAGTGTTAAAATATGTCATAAATGTTTCACGGATCTTGATAGCTTCAGTACTTGGACGTCCTCGATGATAAGTTACATCATGTAGCCCCGAACCATTTTGTCTCCACAAAACGATTCTAATAAAATAAATCAGTTGTAAGTGTAGTCTAATCAGTAAATGATTAGTAAGCGTTGTTTACTTTTAAATATTTTTCATGAAGACACTCATATATTGCTTCTAGAACTTCAGGTATGAATTTTGTTATTGCCGTTTGTGAAATTCTTGTGTTAAACGACAAGCTCTGAAAAGTTTCTCCTGTAGCAAGGAAACGTAAGGTTACGGTTAACCGAAATTTTGCTGAAATAGCTTGTCGAAGCTGAGTATCATGGCGTCCAATTTTATCTTCTACTGCATTTAATAAAATATTGAAACTGTTCGAGTACATTCTCAGATAATTGGCATACGAATGAGCATCTTCACACAACAATTCACTATGTACAAATGAACAAGCCCCAAGAAGCATTTGGTCCCTTCTCAACAGCCAGGCTCGACTCCAAATACGTTTGGGTTTCTTGGTAGCTTGTTGTAAATTTCCATTACTTTAAGCGCCTTTGCAATTTTTTTAATTTGCTTTTGAACTGCTCATAATTAAGTTACTATTTTAACAAAAATATACAAACAAAACTTTTAGGTTAAACACATTAAACGGTTAATTTCGACACTAGTAACTTTGGTAGTTGGCAACGCTAATTATGTAAAGCAGTGTGAAGTATGTTCCGAATGTTTTGTTGCCAGCTTCACTACAAACACATCCCCACTTAAAATTTTCGTTCAACTTTCGAACAAATGTTTGACAAAAGTTTAACGAAAAGTTCAACGAAAGTGTGATAGTGTCATACAGGCTTTAGAAATTCGGATATTATTTTCAAACTTAACACAACTCTGTTATTTACCTTTGAAGCACTATAATAAACAATAAACACTCGAATCTAATTTTATCGAAAACAGTTGCCAACAAAACCACAGAGCAAATAGTATAGGCTATGTGCACAGAAAATCATAGATAAGAAAGAGTAGTATTACAATAGAATGACAACTGAAGGTTAAAAATAAAAACAATCTTCAGCGCCTCTCGCCACGTGGGTACTAAGTTAAATTGGTAAAAAATGAATAACTAATAGACTGGAAAAGTACTGACGTTACAAAATGACCGGCGATCAGCTGATGGGTAAAAACAAGTTATCAGGGTCATTTCTTCCCATAAGGTTAACACGGTAACTTTTAGTGCGAACTTAATTAATTATTTTCGAGGTGTTACTGATCAATTTAGTGGAATTGAAATATCAGACAATCAGAAATATCAGACAATGTGTGTATAGTGTTTATTAACAGTATTAATTTTAAAAAATGCCTTATTGTTATTGTCCTGGGTGCAATCACGTTTTTAAATAATATTAAAGTGAGAATTTAACATAAATACTGTACACACTATTGTCTGTTATTTCAATTCCACTAATTTCATCAGTAACACCTTTAAAATAATTAATTAAGTTTGCACTCAAAAGCTACCGTGTTAATCTTATGGGAAGAAATGACCCAGATAACTTTTTTACCCATCCGGCCATTTTGTGACGTCACACTTTTCCAGTCTATAGATGGTATTATTCTATTCTATTTAATTTTTTATTTTATAATTTTTAATTGGTAATTCAAAATGATTATTGTTTAATTAAATGTTCCAGTAATGTATCCACAAAATAAAACTGAATACTTTACTAAAACAATTCATAATACAATTAATCATTTTAAATTAGCAATACTTACAGAAAAAATAATTATAAATTTAATATTTTATTCACATATTCTGCTGAATAATTAATTACATTTAATTAAACAATGTAAATTAATAACTAGTCCTTCTTCAAATCACCCTCGATTGTCCTTGGATTTTTGAAATCCAGCATTTTCAAAACCTAAAATTAACATAACAAATAATTAAACCTGACAATAAAACTGTTGGAAATGCATTTGGTTGCAATAAGTGATTTTGCCCGACAAAATGCTGTTCAAAATGGTCGTGTCATATCCTTCTAGACCTATAAACCACATCAGGATTTAGTGTCTGTAACTTGGCATTTCCACACAACGAAATCCATAGACGGAATCTATCCAAATAGACATTTGGATTAGGAAAACGGTGCAAAGCTTCTCCTTGGCTGAAACAAGTCTGGACACAACAGCTACGCCCCGTAATAAAAAAAAGAAAAGATTAAATTAGTTAAGTATATTAATTTATGAAATTATCAAATTTAAAACCCTTCACCAGTATATACAATTAATTATCTTGCTCCTTTGGATAAATAATCCAATTTAGCACAATCACTTTCTTCTTCTTCTTAAATTAGAACTAGGTCCTGTATTATCCAACAGTAACCTCGACAAAGATCCAAAGCTACTGCTGGTACTGTGAGCATATTATTTGTTTTACATCTGAAGTAGTTTGGTAGACTGGCTTCAGATGTGCCTGTTACCCTATATTATTGTTAATGGTGGCAATTCATTAACGTAGGAGGACCACCGGCTTTACGTGCCTTCCGAAACACGGGGACGGCCATAGATAGAGAGAGAGAGTCAGAAAAAAACTTTCCTTTGTAGGCTCCTCCCGGGTTCGAAGCGGGTGCCTTAGAATTAGGTGTCATCACTTTAAAACACAAAAATTTACACAGTTACCACAGAAAAGATTTTCAAACAATATCACATAAACTAAGAAATCAGTAGACCACACAGAAAGTAGACCACAAAAAGACGCTTCTTTAGAATGCAATATGGCTACCTGTCTGGTGTAAATTTTAATTTTCAACGTGTCACTTGATTGGTTAGGTTATGAAACAGCGCCCCATAGTCAGTGAAACGGACTACGGACTCTCTCTAACTTGATTCACAAAAGCCCATATGAGTTATTTTGCCGCGAACAGTTGTATGGTGTGTATGGTGCTGTACAGTGTTGCGCAACGTGTTGTGCAACTAATTGTAGAAATTCAAACTTGTTTGAAATTAAGTGCACAACGAGTGGCGTTGCGCAACTATTACAAGTGTATGGGTTAATACATTTAGTTGTGCAACATCAGTTGCGCAATACGTTGGCCGGTGTATGGGATCTATTAGAACCTCGGACTTCAGACTTAGAGCTGATTAGATTTTGGTTAAAATCTTATTCTTAATTTAATATTAGTCTTTATTTAGTATTTTAAAATTAATATGAATTTCAAATCCAAATTTGAGATTTCGTATCTTTTTGGTAAGAAATAGAGATAATTAAATTGTGATTGAAATTGGTTCATGGAAACAATTTTTTTTTTATTAAAAATTTCAAGAACTAATGAGAATATCAAAACTAAATTTAGTATTATGTATCTTTGTATTGAGACTTAGTCCTGATTAGATTTTTGGGTCAAATTGGTTAACGGAAAATATTTTTTTCTTTTTATTATTAAAAATTTTTTTTTTAATATTTAATAAAAGTATGATCAAGTCATGGGTATGGCCACATCTTTTTTTTTATTGTTAATGATGGCAATTCATTAACATAAGAGGACCACCGTCTTTACGTGTCTTCTGAAGCACGGCATTGTAAAGTGAGCTCTACTCGGACTCGAACCGGGGCAACTTACATTAGGAGTTCATAGCGCTAACATCCAGGGAAATGACCGTCTCATTTAATTATTTAAAATTGCAATTGTTTGTTAAGAAATTTCGTTCAATAATTCAGCTGTTTCATTAAATAATAATTTATCTGCTTTGTTTGACAAATACAGCTGTAAGGTTTAATATATTAACTGTTTTGTTTAGAATTTGGATTATTTGAAGTTTAAAAATTTGGTCGTTTTTTGTTCTACAATGCGATTGTTTTGTTAAGAAAATCAACTACTTTGTTTGATAAATGCTGTTTTGTCAGTTTGTTCACAAAAGTTAGTAAAATTTAATTTTGGCGCCATATATGATCAATTAGTTGTGCTTTTGGCCGCTTTTTGAGCTTCGAGTTGGCGCCACAGCTTTCTGAAATTTGGTAACACTGGATACGAGTATTCCTGTTTGGTTGCTACGGCAGCGTGAAGTTGGCAATACTTCGAACGCGGAACCGTGTATTTAATTTTAATAAAAATTCAATCAATTGAAGTTTTAATCTAGCAATGTTTTAAAATATAATACGATTATTATACATTTCAATTTGTTTAGGGCTAATAAAAATAATGTGTACGCAGTAATAGGTGCCTATTTAAATCTTTCCATAAAATGCATCTACAGTTTGAAACATAAATTGTTTTGGTATTTTGTTTGGCAACTTTTCAATCATTGTGTATAATTTTTGGTATAATTTTTGTTCATAAATTAAAAACTTATCGAATATACTCAATTCGTTATACAAACTATAGATGATATTTTGACTATCTTGATCGGATTTTCCGTAATGTTTTTGAAACAGTTCTCTTTGAGAGGTATTTGCATCTGCAAGGGCTTGCACAGCTAACCATGTACATCTTCCTTTCAAAATATCGCTTCCATATTTGCCCGTTATGGTATGGTCTCCATAACAGTCCAACATATCATTCTAGAAAAGTAATCAAAATTTCAGATGCAAAACAGAGCTTTGGTCGCGTGGTCTATCACAGATAAATACTTCTCGAGCAATACATATCCACAGCTCAACACAAACCACACCCAGCATTTGTTATAAATGTATAATTAAGAGTAAAAACATGAATCATATTAATTTTATAGCATATCTGGTTTCAGTGTTACTCTACTGGATCACCGTTCGCAGCTGTACACTGACTTGCGACAGCTATAATAATTAGGCTTTGGATATGTATTGTAAAAAAGGTATCTATATTTAACAAATTTGATATAATATCTAAATTAGTATACCTGTGCAGTAAAATACTCTCCAAGTTCCATAAATATAGTTTTAACTTGAAAATGTAAGTTTTCATCAAAAATTTCTGCCATATACATTCCTCCCCGAACAGGATCAACAACTGCTGGAAGGGTACCTTTATATTTTACTAAAATTTTCCATCTCGCTATATTAAAATTATCAAAATGAAAGTCCAAGTCTAACAATTGACCAAGTGCGGTTTTAAATTTGGTTTCGTTCGATAATTCCAGAATTGGGATGTAACTAGGATGTCCAAAGAGATGGTTTTTTATAAGCACAGACGTAGCTTCTCCCATTATTGCTGAATCGTTCATAGTACTCAATTTATTGTTTTTGGTTTGATACCAGCAGGGTTTATTAGCACGCGTTTCAGACGAATCATATATATCGTCGACAATTTGATAGCTACGAATAAGCTATAAAAATATTTAATTTAAAATTGAAATTGCGGCTCAAATTTGAGAGCTTCGACATTTTATTTGTAATGTCGAAACTGTAAACTTACAATATCGTAAACCCATCCTATAGTGTACACTAACTTCATGTTTTCAGGCGTTTGCTTCTCGGGAGGAGCAAAATTCTTGTATGATGACACTACCAAGGATCCTGTATCTTGCACGTGTCCTGGTAATGTATAATTTAAAAAAATCCCTAATGTACTGTTTATCTTTTTGGGGAAGTTCCGTTTCTACAGTTGCTAAATATTCAGCTATATAGGAGGCGTGTGACTTATATTTTGCCAATTCTTGATGTCCAACCGTATTTTGAAGTAACGGCAAAACGTTGTAACTTTTTGAAAAATATCTGTAAATACACAAAAATAATTTATTTAATATTTTTGCAAATTAAAGTTCTACCATACCTCCTACAGACTTCGGTATATTGAAGATTGAAAATTTTAAATTTTGCTAAATTTATTGCCCGATTCATTTTGCCTGTTTTTAGCCGTTTAATGCGTTTGGTTAATATTAATATTAAACTAATACCTAATGAGAAGAGAGTACTGTGAATTTTAAAAATTGCACAAAATTTACGACTTTTACGAACTAATTTTCGAAAAATTATTCGTAAATTGACAATCGGAATTGTTCTTAGGTGCTGTTGTAATTATTAAATTTATTAATAACAGGAGATTCAAATTAATAAAGAAATATTTATTGGAAGAAATATTTACAAAATAAAAAATTTTAAATATTGGTTTACACAATAATTAAACACGTCTTACGCCCGCGAAATCTACTTGACTACTGCCATTTTTATGTTTGTTTAAATCATTTTCGTATGAAACATAGTAGTAAACTTTTTAATTTTAATTTTTATATTTATTAATACTAATTTTCTCCAGTTTCTAAAATTTTGAAAAATTATTGCGCTATAAAAGTTTTATTGGTTATAAATAGAGAGCGGATTTATATGCGGTAAAGATTTCAAAATAAATTTTTTTATCGCATTATGTTATAAGATTTGCATCTACCTTACAATGCTAAAAAAATAATCAAGCCTTAACTTGAAGACTTAAAACAACAGTGTCTTATGCCCGATTTCTTCACTAACTTTTCAAGTTAGCGAACTTCAGGTTAAATTGACGAAATAACCAATCAGAAAACAACAAAACAAATAAATCAATCATCTGATTGGCTATTTCGTTAGTTTAACCTGAAGTTTGCAAACTTGAAGATAGCCATGAGTGAAGAAAGCGGCCATTAGTGACTTACGTTAGTGCAACAATAAAGACTTTCAATCTCAAAATATATTAAGGAGAACCATCGGTGAATGACTTTTCTATTCAAGTTTAAACCTTATATACCAAATTTACTTATTCTTCTGTATGAATAGATCGAGGGTCAACCGCTAGAGGAAATCGTGTACAATTAACTTCACGTAATTCATGATAATTCTGCATACTTCATACTTCATATAATTCAGGAATTTATAATTACTCAATTTATAATTAATTGTCAAATTACGAATTAAACACATTTACTTGACCATAGCTAATTTTAATAAACTTGAGATATGCTTAAATATTCACTTTTAATAAAAATAAATTATTTAAACCGGGAGTCTGGGGTGTGGAACACCCTCCAGTGCCTCTGCAACGGGAGATCTTCAGTTTACTTCTGATAAAAAGTAAACTACTCGGTCTGGGGGTTCTGCACGTTCTGCAATGTTCTGCAATGTTCTTCATTCCAAAATTTGTGCACTGGAGGGTGTTCCACGTCCCTAGACCCTCCGGATCGAGTAGTTTATATTTTATCAGAAGTAAATTGAAGATCTACCGTACAGAGGCACTGAGGATGTTCCACGTGACCAGCGGTTAACCCTCGGAATAGATTGTAAATGTGCACTTGAATAAATTTTTAAAAAATACATACAACAACGTGTAACAAATAAACAAGCTAATGCATACAAATCCGCTCTCTAATAATAAACTATCTTCTAGGATATAAATAAGATTCCAAGAATAAGTGCACTAGGGTTTTTGGTCTTAATTTAAAAAATCTTTATTTTTAGAAATTTTGTAAAAATTTTTAAATTTTTGAGCATGCTACCGATTTTTTAAACGTATTCACGTCAAAAACTCAGAAAACACACTTGTCTTTCGATCGTCAGCTTATTTCAAGTGGATTTTTGGCCTACTATTTTTTTAATAAAATAAAAATGCAATAAAAAAGATAATAAAGTGCATCATATTAAATATAAAAATTTGAAAAATGTTTCAACTTAAAAAGGTAAAAATACGATAAATTTATAATAATATTTTGAAATTAAGTCAGTCTCAGTAAACAGATATAAATAATTACGTTTTCCAAAACGGATGATTGTATTAATTTTATGATGTTTATTTAAAAACATTATAAGGTTATTACTACCATTTTTGGACTCTGTCGGGATTATCAAATGCAGCCATGAAATAAACATTTTCTTCGGTCGAGGTAATAAACCTGAACTCAAAAGTACACTTTTTCTTATAAAAATGGCTTTACCAAACGAAGGAGCACAAAAATGCGAATCATTTAAGGTGAAGATGAATTTAGTCGGACTTCTAATAAGGCCGTAATTTAAATTTTAAAATTACAATTTTCCCTAAGAAATACGTGTAAGTGTATTATTGTCATTAGAGTCTGCATTCTATCACTCGTCCGTACCCTCAGGGGCTTAGGCTGAAACAACCTAAGTACGGGTATGGCACACCCGAGGTACCCTAGCTATAGACGATACACGCCAGTCGTCTATTAATACCGTAGGATAGTTACTCTGCAACAACAACCAGCATTAGGCGTAGTGTTGGTATGCTGCAGAGAGAACATCGCGGGGGGATGGGCTTAACCGCCTGACCTGCGAGGAGAAAAACCTCTATAAAAAACCCTAAAGTCAAGGTGGAACAGCATATGCCGAAGACTGTATGGCTGGGAAGGTAATTCCAGTTAATAATATGCGAACTCCGGATACCAGGCGACCTCTCGGTTTCAATAGCCTTCTTGTGGTAAGCAGGCTCTGCTGCAAGTGACTCTTTATCCTAGCTTCTCGTGGGAACAAAATGAACATGTACACAGAAAAATTAAAGGGAGACTCGCCCTTAACAGAGTCAACAACAGAGGCTCCCCAAAGCCTCAACCCAATCTTAACTATCCAAGAGCCTATGGTTCAGGATGAAAATCCTGACCAAAAGGCTAAGGATACGGAGCCCATGGTACTGGATGAAAGTCCAGATCAAAATACAGAGGACGTACTCCTCGCGAGCAGCGAAGAAGATGTCAACAAAGCCTACAAAGTCTTCAATTGAAGACTGAAAGGGTTAGACTAAGTGGAGCTGCTCGCAAAAGGATGAAATATCTCATCCAAAAGGGTCAACCGGCTGACAAAGCCAGGGAACTTGCCCTCAAAGGATATAATCCTAGCAAAGCTGCCAAAAGAAATAGATCTGATGGCAGTACTCCGGAAGCCCGTGATAAAAAACGGGTAAAGTTTGGTGAAGGTAAGGCTGCACCCAGTAAGGGTGAAAAGCCGACATTCAGCCAGGCCGTAACCGGGGTAAAGATAGGAATAATACATTCCTTATATCCAAAAGAGCTCCTGACTATGGAACAACTTGAAGCCATTCAGGAAGCCATACTGGACAAAATAATGGAGAAAAGGAAGACGGCTGATATAAAGCCTCAATTCCACCAAATCCACAAAAGACCAGGCTGGCTCGGTATTACATGTACCAATACAGCCACAGCTGAATGGGTAAAGGGCCTAGAGGCCGAACTTAAACCCTGGGAAAATGCCGCATTGAAAGTCGTGTCAGAGGCAGAAATGCCTCACACGGAAATATTTGTGGCATATCTCCCGGGAGCCAAGATACAAAATGAGAAAATTCTGGGTCTCATAGAAGCCCAGAATGAGGATCTCATTACCTCAAACTGGCGAATTGTACGAAAAGTACAAATAGGCCAAACTTTAGAGGTAACTCTTCAGTTGATGTTCAGTCAGCTGAAAATCTGAAAAAGCTGAACTTTAAGATCGGCTACAGATTTGGGCAAGTCCAGCTACGCCCGAAAAAGGGCAAACCAGACAAGGCCCAAACAACTACTGCAGGTGCTAGTGAGGATGCCTCAACGTCCAATGCACCTAGCACTAGTACAGATGCACTCATCTCCACTCAAAAGGGGGCAACAGGGTGCTCTGGTGAAAATCCCAAAGTGCCCAGTACGGGCAGGGAAAAGAGTCAGAGCACAACTGGGCTTTCTAGAGTGCAGCCCTCACAGGCGAAGAAAGCTGGGAAGGGCCCTTGAAGCAGAAAGCAAAGCTATCGGAGAAACGAGGGGCTAAAAACAAGCCATCAAAGGCACAAAGTGCATCCAAATAAACCTCCACCATTCAAAGGCAGCTTCAAGTGCCTTATATTGGAGGTTTATTAAGAAACAACTCTCCATAGGGCTAATACAAGAGCCCTGGATAAATGGAGACAAAATCAGGGTCTCCTGAAAGGACGGCCAACGTCCTAGCTGATTACAGGTATGGTAATCCAAGAGCAGCACTACTGCTCAGGAAAGACATTAACTTTGTTCCCATTCCAGAATTCAACACCAGGGACCTGGCAGCTGCCGTGGTTGAACTCCCAAGGGAGGGAGGCAAGAGGTCTATAGTAATAGCCTCAGCCTACTTTCCGGGAGACGAGACCAAGGTACCACCAGAGGAAGTACAACGCCTCATAAGCTGGTGTCGAAAGGGGAACAAACACCTACTTCTGGGCTGCGATGCAAACGCACACAACGAGATCTGGGGCAGCACAGACACCAATAACAGAGGTAAGGACTTACTTGAATATATTTGTTCTAACAATTTAGACATTATAAACAAAGATAAAAGCCCACCTTTATAAACGCGATTCGGCAAGAGGTAATCGACCTCACACTGGCCACTTCGTTTATAAGTCAAATCTTAAAAACTGGAAAGTGATGGAGGAGGCATCCTTCTCTGATCACGCCTCTATCACATTCGACATAGAGAGCACAAAAGTGGAAATGGTGAAATGTAGAGTGCCGAAAAGACGGACTGGTGCCTCTATCAAGAGACACTAAGGACCGAGCTAGAAGGCCTCCGATACGAAGTAGCCACCACGGAGGACCTGGAATCAGCCTCTAACCACATTAGTCAGTGCATAATGAACTCTTATGAGGTCAGCTGTCCACTGAAAAAAAGAAACATCTCTCGAGATGTACCTTGGTGGAATGCAGAACTGGAGAGACTTAAAGTCATAGCCAGAAAAGCATTCAATAAGGCCAAAAGGATAGGCCTATGGGAAGAATATACAAAAGCCCTAACAAGGTACAATATTGAATTGAGAAAATCAAAAAGACAATCATGGATGCGCTTCTGCGAGGGGATAGATAAAACGGCCCCAGCAGCGCGCATTCAGAAAGCTTTGTCTAAAGATCACTCAAATACCATTGGACTCATAAAACAGCCCAATGGTGCTTACACCGATAGTATCGGGGAAAGTTTAAATGTGTTACTAAAAACACACTTTCCGGGATCTACGATGATAGCGACAACAAACCTAACGCACGAAATGTCCCTGGATCACATTCCAGCAGGGATAGCAGAAGGTTAGCAGGAAAAATCTTTACTTTAGAGAAAGTAAAATGGGCTATTAGTAGTTTTCAGCCCTACAAGTCACCTGGATGGGATGGAATCTTTCCGGCCCTACTTCAAAAGGCATAGACTTGATCGCTCCTTGCATAACGGCAATATTCAAAGCCAGTTATTCAATGGGATATATACCCACATCATGGAGAAAAGTGAAAGTGGTATTCATACCAAAATCGGGCAGGAGGCCTCCCGAAGAGGCCAAATCATATCGCCCGATAAGCTTATCCTCCTTTCTCCTTAAGTCAATGGAGAAAATTATAGATAATTATATTAGAGGCGAATCGCTTAAAAGGACGCCGCTTCATACTAAGCAATTTGCCTATCAACCAGGCAAAGGTACGGTGGATGCACTTCACCACCTTGTAAGAGGAATTGAAAAATCTCTTGCAGAAAAAGAAATCGTTGCAGGAATATTTATAGACATAGAGGGTGCCTTTGATAACACCTCAAATAAGTCTATAAAGAACGCTGCTGAGACATGGCATTGAGCTACCCACGATAATCTGGATAGAATCAATGCAAAAAAGCCGCATAGTAACGGCCTCACTAGGAGGAGGAAATCTCGATGGCCACGGCGAGGGATGCCCACAGGGCGGGTGTTGTCACCACTCTTGTGGTCCATCGTAGTGGACGACCTACTGAAGAAATTAACTGATGATGGATTCTGCGTATTGGGGTATGCAGATGACATTGTCGTTACAATTAGGGGCAAGCATGAAGGCATAATATCAAACCTAATGCAAACTGCCCTAAACAAGATAAAAGAATGGTGCGTAAAGGAAGAGCTCACAGTGAATCCTTCAAAAACCATCATAGTTCCTTTTACTAAGCGTAGAAAATGAACCTTAAAGCGCCGCAGCTTTGGGGTTCATTGATACCTTTTTCCGGAGAAGTGAAGTATCTGGGGGTAACCCTGGATGCCAAACTCACATGGAAACCTCATGTGGACAAAACTCTTTCCAAAGCAACGGGAGCCTTCTGGGCCTGTCGCAAACTTTTTGGAAGGAACTGGGGACTAAGACCAAAAATGATCCATTGGTCATATACATCAATAATAAGACCCATTGTCACATACGCATCACTCGTATGGTGGACAAAAACCAATGAAATAACGACACAAAGCAGATTACAGAAGCTGCAAAGATTAGTGTGTCTGGGTATTACAGGGCTATGTGCACAACCCCAACCGCGGCTATAGAGGCACTCTTAGATCTGTCACCTCTTCACCTACGGGTGAAGAGAAGCCTACAAACCGCCATAAAATCACCCAAAATAGGAAATTCAAACCGGGAGACAGAACAGGTCACCTAAAGATACTGGACTATTTAAAGCCAGATCTACTTGAAAAACCTTGGGACATAATTCCAAAACCTTTGACTTTGAGACGCCGTACAAGTTGTTATTCAGGACCGAGCTACGGCGAAAAGTCAAACAATACAAACGGACACAAAATCCTCCAACTGGTACACAGATGGATCAAAAACTGAATGGGGAACAGGCATAGGCATATATGGCCCAAGATATGAGGCATCCATAGCCTTAGGTACCTACCCAACAATCATGCAAGCTGAAATACTTGCAATTGCATTATGTGCCCATGAGTGCCTGCAAAGGAAGGTAAAGGGAAAGCAAATAAACATAATGTCTGACAGCCAAGCTGCGATAAAGGCACTAGAAGCCAATAGCTTCGAGTCCCTGTCCACCTGGGAATGCAGACAATCCTCAAAAACTGGCAGGGCAATAAAATTGCCCTCCGCTGGGTGCCAGGGCATGAAGGAATTGAGGGAAACGAGATGGCTGACGAGCTAGCCAGACTGGGCTCAAATGCTACCCCTATTGGGCCCGAACCCTTCTGTGGGCTATCCAAAGCACTTAGGGGGGAGGCGGTCCAGAGGTGGGAGGCAGAGAGCAAAAATATCCTCTGGCATAATGCACCAGGACAGAGACAGGCGAAGAAATTCATAGAGTACTCGACTGAAGAAGCTAAAAAGCTTCTTCTCTTATCAAAGAATGAAATTAGACTCATTACGGGGCTGCTCACTGGCCATTGCCAGGTGAGATATCACCTCAAAAAAATGGGTTTTGAAGAAAATAATGAATGCAGACTCTGTGAATCGGAAATTGAATCGGCCGAGCACATTCTTTGCACTTGCACTGCACTAACTAGACTTAGGCAAAAATATTTGGGACAAACACAACTGACACCAAGGAGGTGAAAAGCAAGCCTCTTAGGACCATTCTTTGTTTTGCTAGCAAGATTGAATTCCTAAAAGCCAATTAGAAGGGTTATGAACAAAAGATCAAAACTGGTCGCAGTTCTGTAAGGCACACATAGCCAATCGACCCCTAAGTACAATACAATACAATCACTCGTCCGTGTGCTGTACGTGGGTCGACAGTGACTAGCGGTGGGGAGCTGCCAGTCGCTCCCTGAGATCCGTCGGACCAACATCTACACTTTGCCGAGTTACACCGTTCTAGGGAGATGTTTTTAATGAGTAAAGCGCTTGTCAAAACAGATTGTAGCGGAGCGAAGGCTGCGGAAAGTCGGTTTTGACAAACGCAACTACGGCAAGATTCGGATTCACCCTAAAATATTCTTTTGCATTTTAATATATTAAAACATAAAAGACTTATTTACAATTAGTTTTAGCTCTGAAAACATAATTTTATAGTCGATGGGCGGGGTTACAGTTCAAAAGAGCCAATGAGTAAATTGCATTGTAAATAAATTTTAAAACCTTTTTTCCAAAATTTCCA
The DNA here is from genome assembly GCA_036346125.1 of Lycocerus yunnanus. NCBI lineage: Eukaryota > Metazoa > Arthropoda > Insecta > Coleoptera > Cantharidae > Lycocerus > Lycocerus yunnanus. The sequence continues at coordinate 20,519 of JARFIX010000332.1, read as the reverse complement.
AGACTGCCAGAATCAACAATAAAAGAGTTACAGGCACATTTTCACCCTGTACTAAGCAGCCATGGGGCTCTTAATGCTTAAACCTTACTCTTAGAGAAAGAGGTTAATGCCCAAAATAGGCGGTAAAGGCTAACTAAGAAGAAAAGAATATGGGACCGTTCATAAAGGCCCCCTCCCTCATTTTGTCACAGTTGGTCACAATCTTTTATCCTTCCTTCCCTAAACGTCCAATGGTCATAAATCAAGGACCCCCCTCTATTTATCATCATATTTTAAAAGTATAAGAAAAATACTCAAGCACAATTATTTTCAAATCCCAAAATTAAACTTTTATGCGGACGTCACATTAGGCTAACCTCCACAGGTCACGTTTTGTAGCATCCCCCAAGGCAAAAACGTCCTTTATGGACGACCCTATAATAATTATCATTTATAATATTTGGTGCTAAGGTTTGGATTTCAAATCCACGTAAAACTGTAGGTAGGTAGGAAGTATCAGAATGGGATGCACGTACAATCGATTTAAAATACTTGGAAAATTTGGAAATTTTTAACTTCATTTTATTAATTAAAGATAAATTTTTAATTTTGCTTAAAACTTCCTAATAATAATTGTTATGATTAATTTACCACAAATATTGAAAAAGTAACGAAAGCGAACATTTGCCGAACCTCGCATCGTGTGGGAACAGCATAACTCAAGGATAAATTTTTAGGTTATTTGAAATTGACAAACGTCAAAACGCCACTACAAAACGCCTTCTTTTGTCAATTCTAACCTAAATTAAAAATGGAGCAAAAGTGCAACAATTCTGCAGTCTTAGATGTAGTAATAGAAAATAAAGACATATCCAATATAATAAAAGAAACCAAAGAAAACGATCTCACTAGTATATGTAGCAATTCGACCTTTGAATGCTCGTTGGTACTTATTTTAATTAAATCGTTATTTATTCACGAAAAAATCAATTATTTTTAGGCACAATCTCCGAGTTTGGAAAGCTTTTCGACGCTACGCGACACGGAAATCTTATCCGAATTGAATGTGGACGAGAATTCTGATCTGTGGGTCCAAGTTGATAATCCTCAAAAACATTTAGATACTTTGGAGACGTACATAACGTTTCGTATTACTACCAAAGTTGCTAGAATCGAATTTAGTGAAAATGAGTACATCGTCAGACGTAGATACAACGAATTTGCGTGGCTCTATCAGAAGCTGATCGAATGTCACCCGTTTTGCATTTTTCCGGTACTTATTTACTAAAATTAATTTTTCCCATTATGACAACGAAAACATTGTATTTTGTAGCCTTTGCCAGGTAAACACTCCCTTATGGGACAACTCGATAGATACTCAAAGGATTTTATATACGTACGCATGAAACTATTGAATACGTTCATGTGCAGAATTGCACAGCATCCGATCTTAAGTTGTAATCAACACTTTAAGATGTTTATTACCACCAATCAATCGGTGAGTAACTTTCAGTTTCATTTTTATTGCTTTGGAGGCTTGATTAAGTATATCGAGGTTATAAAATTACCACCTTGAAATATGAAACGCAATCATTAAAGCGGCTCATTTCCTATATAAAAAAAAACCTTCACCCTGAAGGGTCCTTGATGCACTTTAGATCAGCAAAAACAAAATTAGGCGTTTTAAAGCATAATTTACATCGTAATCCTGTTTATGTCTAATTTACCTCTTAACGTCGACGCAACGGTTAAATAAAAATGAAGGGATTTCCGTGAATTTTATTCTAAAAAAATTAATTACCCCTCCATGAACTTTAGCTTCCTTCTTGTACCTCGACCAAGCAAAGATCCATGGTTTCCCGCTCTACCTGATGAGATGATCTTTCTTCTGGTTATGAAATTAAGTTACCAACTTAAAAATTTAGTTATCATTTACGTTTCAAATGGTCGTAGCAAAGATAATATTATAGTATGTCCCTCGAACAGTAAGCACCTGACCATCTGCTCTAGGTACCTACACATTTGTTTTAGTTGCATGCAACCGTAAAAACCCAATTTTTAACTTGTTAAATTTTAGGATTTCACTTTGCACCGCAAAAGACGTTCGTCAACAACAAACAACAAAATTTCTGTAAGCAGCAATGGAGTCACAACGTATGTCTCCATAAAAAACAGGCACATGGAATTTGAAAAAATGCGAGATTATTTAAACGTCTTGTCGGATAAATTGGGTGCGGTCGAAAAAATATCCTTCAGGATAAACAAGGAACGTCACGATTTCGTCGACGAATTGCACACTTTTTATCCGAGTTTCATGAGTTGGTCCACTTGCGAACCTGAATTGGCACCTATTTTACAGAGCATTGGCAATGCATACGAGAAATGCACGTTTGCAAAAAATTTTATGATCTCTACGTACCCTAATGTTGTCGCTAATCCCATCAAGGAATTTCTGCTGTACATCGACTGTGTTAAGGACACACTGCATAAGAGGGAAGTGTATCAGCACGTTTATGAAAATTCATTGGACGAACTTAACAAGAGGCGTGCGGAAAAAGATCAGGTATGCTGGGGTATTCTCCAAAAATAAAGTTTACAAAAACGTGTTCTTTACAGTTATTGACAGTGCACCATTCATCTCCTATTTCTGGAAGCTTTTCTTTATGGAAGCAGCCAAGCATGGACACAAAAATAGAGAAATTGGGTACTCACATCCCGCAACTGGTGAAAAAGGTGGAGTTGAACCAAGACAATTTGGAATGCGCCAACGAATCGTTGCGCAGCGATTTGGATAGGTGGCAGGAAGAGAAACAAAAGTGCCTGAAAAAATTTTGCTCGATTTTGTTAACAAACAAATTGAATATTACGAAAAAAGTGTTACTGCGTGGGAAAACGTTGCGTCAGACTTGGCAGCACAAAATATATCACTAAGAAATTCTACAAAAAAATGATTGTTAAGCAACACTTAAGTTGACCAATATTTTGATTTAATTTTACATTCCTTATGCTAAAAAATGTAAATATTTAATTATTGTAGGAAAATGCTCGTTAATTTTATGTATTTATTGAAATTTGTTTTTCAAATAATAAATTAATTGTTTTAACACGTTAAAATATTTAAATAAATAAATTTTTGTTATCTACACCTAAATTTGATTTTTTTTTCGAAACCCGAGAGATACATTAAAGATAATTTATTTGTACCATTCGGTGCTTTTATTTAATTTATATATTGCACCGACTTTGCAAATTCAAAAAAATATAATAAAACAAAAGATTTATTCTTTGAAGAGTACAGAATTTTGGAGATGGTATTTTGAATTAATCGTGACAACCTACTCTCTTTGCAAATATGATTTAAAAAGTTATTAACAAGACAAATTTCTCAACAATTTTTTAATTTAAAATTGTAACTTGGGGTTAGATTTAGTTACATCTTCCAAACAGTAGCTACTACTAAAAAGAACCATAGCAATATATTAACCTATGAAGTTAAATAGTATTAAATTTAAAAATTAACTCTTAATTTTAAGCTGTTATTAAAACAGGTTTATAAATAAAAAACCTGTTCACTTCTTGCTTTTACACTTAATTAAACGTCATAAAATAATGTACAATATAATTGTAAAATAAGTCCTACAATACTTAACTCTATTACATAAATTATTAAAAAATTATTGTTTGCTGCACCACAAGTTACCTGCAGGATAAAGGGATTGTTAGCAAGTTAGAAAGTGAAATTTTGTGTATTAAATCATTTTTACCTTGGATGCATTTTGTTTCATGGCTGGCATGGGATTACTTACGGGTGGGGTCTGCCGGATATCGCATTTGATAGTTAATATGCTATTAATAACAGCCAAAATTAGTTCCCTCAACGTATCGGCTGCTTCGTTTCCACATAATTTGGCTGTTTTCACATAATAACAATCCGCAACATCTTGGTAGGTTCTTTAAAAAAGAAACAAAAATACCAAGTTTATCAACTGCATGTTCTGAAACGAAGATGGCGTTCCTGTTTGTAATATTTTATATGTTCCTGACAAACTGCGACTTGTATAATATTTTTTCCATGATTACTACATGAATACATTCCAGGAGCAATATAAATCTTACAATGACCAACGCCATCTCTATTTCGGAACTTGTGCCTCTTAATAAACCATCGCTGCCACCTACCTGCACACTTTACTATTATTATTATCTTCGTTCCAATCAGCCGGACCAAGGCAATCACGATAATCGTTCGATAGAAGTCGATAGCAATTAAAGTGTTTTTCAAAATCTAAATTAAAAAAATATGAATGAGATTATTACTAGAACATTTGCACCAATACTGACGTTTCTTAAAATTACCGCCTTCACAAAGTTTTGAATGTAAAGTGTGCACTCCACGAATTAATTGCATATACAAGTCTTTCTGTTGGGGTGGTTCACAAGTTGTTAAATATTTCTCAATTTGGCCCAAACTCTTCTTCAGTTTACTGTAAATTTTCGATTCAATAAAAAAATTAACAAGCTTGGAGTTAAACTATCATCACTTGCACGACTCTTTTAACTCGTGAACAGTGGACAGATTAATAATGTTTTCCGGATTGATCACTTGAATTTCGGCCAAATACATCATCAGTTGGTCTTCATTACATGGAGGCAACTTGTTGGCGTGTTTTACGCGCATTTTCCTGTGAAAAAACATTTTCTCGTCGTCATAATCACTTATGTCTGTATAAACTAAAAATCATGCTAATTTTTGTATTAAATTTAAAAATTTGTTCCCGTTTACCTCTATAAATACAAAATAAAATTATTATTAAAAGCAAATATTTCATTACTTGACATTTTGAACTTCAAATTGACTGATTTGATTGTTGCTGTATAATTTAAAACGTCATATTCGTGAAATCTGACACTTTAGGTTTTAAAAATATGTCCGCCTTTATTCTAAAAGTCGCAGGTTAAATTTTTAATAAGCTTTCATTTCAATCGTTTCTCGTTATTTAAAATCTAATTCGCAATAAAATTCAACTAAAGCATAGAAATCAAAAAAAATTCTGAAAATGCAACCATATGGCATCTGACCTCACAATACGCAGTATATCCAACACCAAAAGACAGAAACTTCATTCAAGTAAAGTAGGCACCAATTATTTACTCTTACTAATACAAAAAAAAGATCGAAACGTCACAAATTCCAATGAAAAAGCTTGGAAATTAGAAAACCTGGAATAAATCTGTAAAATCTTCCAAAAAATTTAAAACTGCAAATGGTTCTCAAGTTATAATCCTTATTATGTATAAAAATTATCTATGTACAGAAAATAAATATTTAAATTAATTTTAAAACTTAATAATCTACAGCAGTGTTGGCCAAATAATCGCGTCTGCCAATATTGGAGGCTTGTTTATTTTGTAGAGCCTCTAATTTTGGACAATCTGTAATCCTATGACCCAAACCACCACAATAACTGCAACCTCTGTCGTCCCCAAGATTAAGGTACTTCTCGCTTTCCGAGCACAATTCCGACAAGAAATTGGGAATCTTTTGTTTCGCCTCCATCAAAAGATGCTTCAAATCCAACAGTACAGATTCGTCGTTTGCTTTGTTGATAAACGTCGTCGCCAATCCCTGTCTACCCGATCGGCCGGTACGTCCAATTCTATGCACATAATTTTCAACATCATCCGGCATGTCATAATTAATCACATGCTGAACATCCGGAAAATCTAATCCTTTCGACGCCACATCTGTGGCAACTAAACATCTTTTGTTGCTTCCTAAAAGCTTCCACAGATCGCGATCGTTCTTCTTGATCTTTTCCTCCGTGAATGGCAACAGCTTCGACGCCTTTCAGCAACAAATACTCGTGAATAGCATCAACGTCCTGTTTCTTTTCTGCAAAAATCAATACAGGAGGCGTTGTCTTTTGTAAACACTCTAATAAGTAAACAACTTTAGCTTCTTGTTTTACATATTCCACCTCTTGAATGACATTCATAGAAGCCGCCCGCGCGACCGACGTTAATTGTTATTGGTTTTACTAAAGCGGAACGTGCAAAGTTCTGTATCTTTTGGCATCGTGCGAAAACAGCAACGTTTGCCTTTGACCGTTGAAGTATGAAAATATCGTTCGAACGTCTTCCTCAAAACCTAAATCAATCATTCTGTCCGCTTCGTCCATGCATAGGTAACGACAAACGCTTAACCTAACGATTTTCTTCTCCAACATATCCATCAGGCGACCGGGAGTTGCCACCATAATATGAATACCTCTTTGTATTACCTCGACCGATTCGGATACCGGAACGCCTCCAATTGCCAGGCAACTGCGAATTTCGGGCAGTCCATGTTTTTGAAGCGCATTGGTGAAATGCAAAATTATGTCGAAAGTTTGTTTGGCCAATTCGCGCGAAGGACAAATAACGAGACCGTAGGTCCTTCATTTTTGCAAACGGCAATTTCAATTCTTGTTCTATACAGAACATTATTAGAGGTAAAATGAATACGAGCGTCTTTCCTGATCCAGTAAACGCAATACCTGTTTAGAAAAAAATAAAATAAATAAAATTGTTTGCCTAAAATAGTTCGTTTATAATATCTAATTCAAATATAATAGAAGGGGGGTGGTCACCATTAATTTTTTTTTCAAAGCAGTCCCGAGTTTTGCTACCCGTTTTATTACATAATATAACGTAGAACTGAAAAAAATAGTTCGAATCAGGGGAAAACGTCATAAAATGGTTCAAAAGTCACTGCAAAGTCTTTCAAAAATGAATTTAGAAAACTTCACTTTAAAGCTTCATAAAATGTGAATCCTTTCTGTGCCAATAAAATTTTCCCATCAAAATAACAAATAAACAAAATTTTCCCATCCCATGCAATAAAGTTCTCACAAATTTCAGTTTCTCAGGGCCTCAAAATTAAATAAAGAAACTCACCGATCATGTCTCTCCCAGATAAAACCGTCGGTATACCCTGAATTTGAATGGGAGTCGGTTTCCTAATATGTTTTTCTTCCAGGGCCAAAATAATCCCTTTGTGCAGCTTCATTTCCTTGAACGACCTCAACGGTGGTGGAATATCCTCACCTTCGACTAAAATCCTCAATTCGTGCCGCAACTTATCATGTCTAATTGACGGCATCTCGAGTACATACTTAGGACACTTCCAACTAGTTTTAATGGGTTCAAAATATTGTATTCCTTTAGCCAACTCGGAAACACCCATCAACGCCTTTTTCTCAGCAACACTTTCTAAAATCTCCTCCTCTTTACGCAACTGCCTTTCAACCGCACTCATTTTTTTCGCTTCAGCCAGTTTCTTCAGTTCTGTATGTTGGTCCAACAGAGATATGTTGTTCTTTCTTCCCCATGCTTGCTCGTCGTCACCGTCTTCCCCATTGCTATCATTTTCACTCGACGACTTTAATTTATTTTGCTCGGCTTCTTTTAATTGTCCAATCCGTCCCAACTTCAACAGCTTTTGCTTCCGCCTTTCTTTCACCGGTACGTAGGGCTCATAGTTAGAATCTTCCGAGTCGGACTTTTGCTCCTCTCTTTTGTATTTCTGAAATTTAAAACGAAATTAGAAATTAAAGCGACAAAATAAAGTTGGCTTACCTTAAGTGGAGGATCCATTGTGATATTTAAAACCACAGGAATATAAAACTTTGACGTATGATTCTATTGTACTTGAAATGATTTTTAGGTTAAATTATTATAGCTAAAGGCTCGCCTACACGTATCGTCGATTTTTTCGACCATTTAGTTGGTACCGGAAGATTTAAAAGGATAAAAGGCATAAGGATTTTAGAAAAGTACTAGATTTAAGCGTTATTGTAGTTTTTTCTTTATAACATAACCGAAATACAATTTTTCACAAGAAGACTTCCGACAACGTTGTTAATTAAAATGCAACATCGCCAACATTTAAAAACAAATGTTTGAAACGTTAACTGCAATAACTGTCAGTGTAATAATTCACTTGTTTTTATTTATTTTTGCAAGTGTATTCTGTGATTGGGCTATTAATGTAATTGGATTGTAAGTTAAAAATGAACGGAGCAGATTTACTGAAGTTTCAAGTTAATGACGAAAACGCAAACACTTCGCCTGGTAGAAATCCCTTTGACGTTCTTTCCCAAATTGTGGAAGATTGTTCGTTGGCTAATAACACAGAAGAGCAAAGAATACCCGAGGATGATTTTAAAATTACGACTGATTTTTTAAATTTTGATAAGGGAGCCTTGGTGTTTGATTTGTCTGGAAAAGAGTCTTTAGGTATTTTAAATTTGGAGAGTTTAAATTGTAACTTACTTAAAGACGATTTGAGTGGATCGAACAATGACCAGCTTAATAGTGCGTTCTTGCAATCACATTCCTTCGGTGGTAAAAGATTTTCCTATTTATCCAGCAATTCTTCGGTTACTCCTTCGTTTTTTCTTAACTCGGGGAGTTTAGAAGCCAGCGAGTTGTGGAAAAGTTCCATTACTTCGATTTATAAGTGCGATTATTCGATCCTGTCTCCGGACGATTTGAACAATGGGTTTGTTTTATCAAATTCGACAAATGTGCTAAGTGAAAGCAAAAACATTTTAAATTTAGAATTAGACAATGTAGAAATTGACAAACAGAAAAGGCCCTGTAAAATTGAAAATTTAGAGGGAAGTATTTTAAATTGTTTACAAGAAGAAGAAGAAACAGATGTTGAATTTGTAAGTATCATTATAACTTTATCCCATAATGTTTTTTTAATTGTAAAAATTATTTTAGGACGATTCTGTTTTTTCCGAAGCTCGTCACTTAGCTGCAAAATTTGAAGATGGACGTGCAGAATTTACCTGTAAGTTACCTTTGTGAGCAAATTCTGTTGTTTTTCAATCTAGCTTGGTTGCACTAGAAAGAAATAGTAACCATATTTTGAGCGTGGGATTATTTAAATAATTAAAAACTAATTCTTAAGAATTTTTAATAACAAAATGTCTCGGCATGCTGCTTTAAAAGATTCGCTAGCTTGCAAAACAACGAAATTTGCTAACCGTTTGTAGTTAATTTTTAATTTGATTAAAATAATTTAGCAATTGAAGATGACCAGCTTGATAGCACCAGTCCTCCTGAGTTTGTCGAAATTAACGAAGATGAACAAATTCAAGATCTAGCCGATTTAAAAGTCGAGGTGTTTAGCAAAATTGATAAGATGATACCTTTAGTAAACGCCCCGTTAAATCCAGTTGAGTCTGAAAACGTTGATGCTGCTCCTCTGCTTGATAAAAATGTTTTAGCCAATAACACAATTGAAAGAAAGCAAAATACATCGAATACTTTTAGAAACAAATCTGACAGTTTATCGGCGAGATTTTCTGTTAGTAACGGTAGTAGTTGCTGCAGTTCGAAAGACCCAAAAAGAAATTTTACGAAATCTTTCCGAAATAATCAATAACAAATGCAAAGATCCGCAACAAAATTGGGAAGGACAGCAGTTGATTGCAAATCTCGCTGATATAATTTTTGCTGACGCCCAGTTTAGTGAAACACCCAACGAAATTGTCGAAAATTGTGAACCTTTAGATTTGACGTCGAAATCAACGTGGTCCAATGACGAGGGAGCTGTAAACTTGTCAATCAAAAATTTAATGAGCGAGAACGCGCCAAAAGAATTGATCCAGTCGTGTTCAATTTCCACCCCATTGCCTCCGAGTAAATTGCTCAAAAATTTTAAATCTAAAAAGATTTCTTCCACCGGAAGTTTGGATTGCGATCGCGACAATAACGGTTCTGAATTTAGTAAGTTGAAACCGAAGAAAATCGATGAGAACAATTCCGATAAGAAAAAAGGACCTTTAAAAGCAATCATACCTGTAGGCAACATGTCGAAGGCTAAAGGTGAGTTTTTTGTTGCAATTGGCTCAACAGTGTTGTTTTAATCTTTGTTTTAGATGGTTGCTTAAGTAAGCAATCGTTAAATGGCGAAGTTTTGACGCCGTCTAAAGTAGATCAGCTGCAACCCAATTCCATTAGATTTAAAAGAACTAGCACTCCGATTTTGGTAATTATTTATGTTGCAACTATTTTTTCAATTAAAAATTATATTTGTAGAACCAACTCAAACCGATAGCGCAATCAACACCGGACAACACGAAAATCTTAAACAACTCGTCGTCCAGTACATCCCAATTACGGCGGCCAAGTTATTGTTCGCCAGTTTCGCCATTAACTAAACTCAACAGTTTGCAAATGTCAAGGTAAGATTTTAATTTTTTATTCTGAAATTCCTTTTATCAAAATATGTTTCAAACCTAGTGCAAACACCGCAGATGTTAAACCATCTCCAAAAGGTTATAAACGAGAGTCTTTGTCCGAGTTACAAAATTCCATGTACAGACAACACTCCACAACCAAGATAAAGAGCAACAATAATGTTTTGTCTAAGTTCAAACGTACCAGTAGCACTGGAAGAAATTTAAAAATTTCCAGCGAAATTAATAAGGCGAAAGAAAATTTGTCTCCATTAAAAACATTAATTAAAAAAGCGACAAGTGCTAAAAACCACATTTTGTTTGATCAGAATTGCATCAGTAAAACTGTTAAATCGATGAAAGGGGTGCGCTTTTGATCACGTCCAATTTTTTACCTTATCAATTTGTTTTGATAGTGTAAGGTAATTTAAAATAGTATTTTTCTTGGCTTAGTACCATGTGCTGTGATATAAAATATCAGCCTTTTGTGTTTTAATTGTTGAACAATTTTATTTATATGGATTTAGTATTAAAAATGATCTTTTTTTTCATTTTTTTTTATGTGTTATTTGAATAATAAAATTATTTTCTATACGAAGTTAAGGTTTTCATGTGCCTCTCCATGTCACATCTCTGTTATTCTGATACCCACTGTCGTAAACGTCCCAAACTGTGCAAAAAGTTGTATAAAGTCTAGTACGAGTGAATTCGGAAAACTTTGGTTTAAAGCCTCATAAAATGTAAAATACTGTATCCAGGTGAATTCTATTTGCTCCATTCTAATTTTTTTATATTTTATAATTTTGTTATAAAATATGTCGTGAAAACTGGGGCCTCTCAAAAGAACTGCTCGGTAACTAAATTATTGTCAGTGCGGGCCTGCCTAGCAGGTTTTTTTCTAGTGAGTTTAGGCAGTTTATAAATCTTTTCGTTTGCTCCCTGGGAAGATAATAATTTCTAAATACCCAATATCCTGTGGTATGATATCCTAACCCCTTCCGGTTTGTACCAGTTTAAACTGTGTTCTTTCTCTTATTATTAATCGCACTTTGAGTCATTTTCAGAAAATATGTCAAGTCGTAGGTGTGATTTTCCCTTGCTGAAAAGCTATGTAATTGAAGGTTTTCAAAATTATCAAATTTTTACTATTATTTATTAATTTTACCGCAACAGTAACTAAATATATAACGTCACCATAGCAACTGGCAAGCAGATATGCTGAAATTAATTCAGTTTTGATAAAATAAGAACTGAACATTTCAATTTTATAATAATTTTTTTAACTTGACATATACTACAGGTGTGCAATTGTCACACCTGATATATATAGAAAGCCGTCACCAGCCAACATCGTAGTAACACCCACATACCGTAAATTAATTTTTCTTCCACCGATAATATCTCATTTCACGTAAAACGAAATTCCACCGATCATCAATAGTCTAGTCAAATTAGACAAAAAATAGACTTCGCCTTGGAAAAATTACCATTAATTTATTACCAATAAATTTTGGTACACACCTTTATTACGTCGTTATAAACAATCAGCATCAGCGGCTTTCCATTCCTGTCGGAATATAACCACTTCCATTCTGGAAGTCTTCACAATCCGTTTTACGAGGTGGATTACTCCTCTGTTTTACTTTAGACAACAGGCGAGTATGGAATTCGAACCTGCGACTACTTATTCGTAGTCACATACGTCTCCCAACACGCCACTCTCCTGCTACGTCGTTATAAACAATGGTTTTAAAAAATTCGATGTCAAAGGCCACGAAAACGACCTTTTCGTAAATATCTCGCTTTTGGAGTTTACTCCTTAAGAATCGATTTTCATATATAAGGCGCCCGGTATGATAAAAATATGAGGTGTAAAATCTACTGATGAATGACCTCGTTACTTTTTTAGTGCGCACCTATGGTGCGCAAGATAATATTGCCGGAACATCTAACAACCACGTGGGTAAAAGGTACGTTTTTAAAAACGAAAATGAGAGGCGTATCTTTACATTAGCGCAACCGCACCAAATCCTGCCCGCTTTTTGTTATACATATCAATAATTAATATTGTTATTGTGAAGTTATAATTTTATCATTATATTTCGATATTTAATCCAATTTAGACAATTTCTAACCTAACCAAAAATTATTTTCGATGTCTATAAATTCCTCCAGGTTATTATGATTTATTTTATGAATAATTTTAAATATCAATAATTCAAGTCAATAATTCGATAATATTATCTGAAAAATCAACAATATTTCTTTATTATAATGATGATTATATATAATAATGTTTTTATAAAATTTTCTTTCGAAAAGTTATTTTTTAGCATACTTAAATAATTTTCATGTACTATTTATTATTGTACGTAAAAGATTTAGTGACAATTATCTTTTTATAACCATATTTTGTTAGTTATTAAGATAATATTATATTTTAAATAAAAATAATTATAATAGTTTTAAAAAATGTTTATAAAAACATTTTTTATCAATTTTCTTAAAGTTGGTTATTTTTACGGGAGTAAACTCCAGTCGTGCGTCGGAGCTGACACACACAGTTTTTTTATTTATCATACGATAAAAAGTATCAAACAAAAATTGTAGAGGAGATAATTATCTACAAAAAATTCTTAGTATCCGAGGCTGATTGTTGGTGATTGAAAGTCGTTTTTTTCCCTGTGCAGGTGACTGGCCTGTAGCAGGTAGGGTGTTGATGGGCTGCCATCTCCGAGCTTTCACCCTAGCTCTCTGTCTATTATTATCCAGACAGATGGACATAATTAAACGTAGCATTTCCTCTGCGTTTGATGTACTGTTATACCGCCGCTACTCGGTCGTCAGAGCCTCGTTTGTGTTGGCAGGGTACACCACGGGCAGGAGAGGTTGACATTTGAGTAGGAGAGGCTATATCTTGCGCTTCTCTACCCCATTAGAATACATAAGATTACTTGGGCAACACGAGGACAAATGTCAACTATAGATTACATATTGAGTAACCATAAAACATCAGAATTGATCAGAGACGCAAGAGTATACCGCGGCGCGGATGTTGGGTCGGATCACTACTTACTGCAAACTGCACTAAACCTAAAAACTAGGTGGTTCAAAAAGAAAATAAAAATAGATAATGGGAAAAACTTGTTCAAGGTGCATCTACTGGAGGAATATTCAATAAGAGACCTCTACCAAAGAAGACTAAATGAATATAATAAAAACACTCCAATAGGACAAGATATAGAAGAAGAATGGCTCAACATTAAAAAAATATTAAAGAAAGCAGCTACTGAATCCCTTGGATGTCGAAGAAAAGGTACTAATAAAAAAAGTTTTAAAGTATGGAGTACGGAATTAAAAGAGGCTATTGATTGAAAAAAGATAGCGTACATACAATTACTAGGAAGAGAAACGCCAGAAAACAGAAATCAATATAACGACACAAAGAAAGAAGTAAAAAGAATACATAAAAACTTACAACAAAATAAATGGGAGACTTTTATTAGCAGGATTGAAAACGACATACACGGGAGACAAAACGTAGCGTATAAAATATTAAAGCACCTAAACAGATCACAGAAAGAGACAGCGCAACACTGGAAATTATAACCAATGAAGAGTGGCTGGAATACTATAAAACTATTTGGCATAATGAAAACGACATAACACCTAAAACAGTCGAAGAAAATTATGAACAAGTTGACCCAATAGAATGTAAAGAATTAGATGACGCTCTTAGAGTGACTAAGAATAGAAAAGCGGCAGGAAATGACAAAGTGAGTAGTGAGCTGATCAAGTACGCGTCGGGAGAATTCAAGCAGAGATTTTTGGAGCTGATAAATCAATGTTGGACGAGCCTAAAGATCCCAAAGGAATGGAAAATAGCAACTGTGAAGGCTATTCATAAGAAAGGAGATAAGGCATTATGCGAAAACTATAGAGGAATTAGCCTCCTTAATACTTCCTACAAAATATATTCAAAGATCATAACTACCAGATTGAAAAGAATAGCCGAACATATAATATCGGAAGAACAGACTGGATTTAGAATGGGACGATCATGCACAGATAATGTGTTCAGCATGAAACAAATAATAGAAAAGCATAGAGAGTTTAATCGCGAAACTCACATCTTATTTATTGACTATACCAAAGCATTCGACCGCGTACTGCGTAGCAAACTATGGGAAATATTACGCAAACGAGGTATCCCACATCACCTCATAAATGTCATAAAAGAAATATATCAAGATACACAGATATGTATATCGGGGAGTGAAGGAAATTTACGACATATCAATAGCGGATTGAGACAGGGCTGTAGCCTCTCACCGATATTGTTTAACATATATTTAGACGATGCTCTTAGAGAGTGGAAAAATAATATACACTTTTACTCCTACAATATCAACAGACAAAAATGGGTACTAACAATGCTGTTCGCGGACGATCAAATATTGGTAGCAGATAGTGAAGACTCACTCCAGTATGCATTCCACAAGCTCCAGCAAATTATGAAAAACTACAATATGATGGTCTCAACTTTGAAAACAAAAACAATGGCATTCATGGGACAAGAATATATAAGATCTAAAATAGTACTTGAAGACTCACCTATTGAGCAAGTCAGTAACTTCAAATTTCTGGGCTGCACGCTAGACCTACATCAAGAAAGAGACATCGAAGAAAAAAATTGAGAAGTTTAATTACCTAAATGGAACGATCAAGCGAACATTGAGTAAATGCACAAATAAAGCCACTCCTTTAAAATTCTATAAGGTGATGTCCGTACCTACAATCACTTACGGCAGCGAAACATGGGTGATGACAAAGAAACTGGAAAGCAGACTGCAACACGCAGAAATGAGATTCTTGAGATCTATCATGGGATGCACTAGAAGAGACAGAGTGCGAAACACGGACATCCGGAACACTTTGGACATCTTTAATCTAAACAACAAAATAGAACAATACCGTGAAACATGGAAAAACACCTTATGAGAATGAGTAGTACCCGACTTCCAAAGCAAT
Source organism: Lycocerus yunnanus (assembly GCA_036346125.1). Classification (NCBI taxonomy): domain Eukaryota; kingdom Metazoa; phylum Arthropoda; class Insecta; order Coleoptera; family Cantharidae; genus Lycocerus; species Lycocerus yunnanus. Next base: position 5,277 of record JARFIX010000332.1, on the reverse strand, counting down.
TATACCTATATAAACCCATGGGACGTCGTAATGTCGGAAGGCCAAGAAAAAGATGGAAAGACCAGTAATGGATGGTGACGTAACGGGCATACTTGCCTAATACATGCAGAAGAAGAAGAAGAAAATTCTTATGACATTTTCATATACATACAATCTTTGTATTCGATGGATATAACGATAACAGTAAAAATATAAAGGCAATGGAACATTGCCCACCCCCAGACTCGCATTATGGTACGTTAGGTGACCAGCCTGACTTCCCCATGGACCCGTGCCTCCAACAGCGGTAGGTGTTACGAACAAAGGACTCCCCGCCTCGCAACTCACCAGTGATCACACCGAGCTAATGCTGTGTATTAACTGCAACATGTCGATGTTGCGCCCCAACTAGCCTGGTGTGGCGCAGCCAAGGGACAATTTGCCCTCAAAACAGGGGGACCGCCGGCTTTACGTGCCTTCCGAAGCACGGAGACGGTCATAGAGAAAAAGAAAGTAAGAAAAAAAACTTTCCATTGTAGACTCCTCCCGGGCGCCTTAGCGTCAGTAGTCGATTGTTCTAACTACTAGGCCAGTGGCCGTCTCATGAAACGATGAATGTACATATAAGCCAAAAACCATTTCTTTCAAATCCACCGGCTTTACATACCTTCCGAAGCATGGAGACGGTCATACAAAGTGAGCCTCTACTCAGATACGAAGCAGTGATTGTCTCTACTGACAGGTAATTAACTTTTGTTAAATTGACTAGAAATAATAAACATATCAAATTATCATTTCTCTCACCCACAACTAGTGCCGTCCAACAGCATCTGCATCGAATTTATTATCAAGTACAAACCGTATAACCCGCACCTCATGGCTGGCCCGTAGTCAAGGGAAAATATTAAAAAATTCTTTTGAAAGTAAAAATTTGTATTTTGAAAATAAATAAGTGAAGGTATTTTCAAGTTGGAAAATTTTACCCCACCCCGTTACGGTGTTACATTAAAATTTTGTCCTCGGGCATATTTTTTAAGTAAGAGGGGGATTTGTTACATTAAAATTTTGTAAATTTAAATTTTAGTTTTATTAGGTTTTTTAGCGGGATTTTTAACTCTGCTCGAGGTTAGGAAAAATGTGGGAGATAAGATTGAGAGAGCGCATCGATTGCACGAGTAACGCATAATTTGGTAAATTCTCAAAGTTTTAAATTTTGATCACCTTCAAGAAAACTGCGGTAATACTTTTTATGTCCTATTTGGAGTTTTGTTGGAATATTCGATTTTTGGACTCGCACTATTTGCGGATTTAAAGTGGACAGCAGAATAATTGGTTTTTTCTTTGCGCTGTATGGCTTTGGTAGTCTGGCAAGGGAAACCATATCACATTGTTTGTGGATTTAAATTTTCTGGAAAAGTGGTTGAATTTGATGCAAGAGAAGAACTTCACGTAGTTACGTTTAACACCTACGCAATCAATAATATTTTGGAATTGGATGTTGCGTTTTGGTTGTCTTTTGTTTTGGATTATTGACGATTGCTGATTTTGGAATTGGATGTTGCGTTTTGGTTGTCTTTTGGTTTTTTTTGGATTATTGATGATTGGTTTACTGTAAGATATCCTGGAAGTTTCTTTGGTACTAGTCTCACTCCATCGTGTTCGAGCCTTATTTCGTTTTCCATGGAAAGCCCTTCCACCAGCTTATACGGATAGTTTGGATTTTGGTTTGGCTATCGTTCTACCTACCCCATCAGGAATCAGCCGAAATGTAACAATCCTAGCGTCTTCGAGGGGTCGATGTTTTCCTCGTCGGTATCACTGCCACCACCTGATATTGTTTATACTTTGCGAGAATCAGGAAACTCGCCGGTGAGCGTATCTAGAAGCGGCCTTAACTCGGAAACGCAGGGTAAACACTTCTCTTTCAACTTACCTATCTTTTTTTTAAAAAAGGGGTTGGTCAAGGAATTAATTGTTTTATAAAATGCAAATTGAAATTAAGATTATGTATTGACTTTATATTTTTTACATACGGTACTGGACACAAAGGAGATTTCCAACTAATAGAATACTAGATATTTAACTTTAATTTAGGACTTACCTTGAGTAATTCGTTTACCGGTACTACTGGTCTATCTGGACGCTGTAGAACAGAACTTTAAGTGGCGCGTTAACGTTTTGAAATTTGAAAAAGAAAATATAAACTAAACTCCCGAATACCGGTTAATGATCGAATGAATTTCTCGAACTGTCGTATCTCGAATGAATGCCGAATTGTGAATGCCGAATTGTGAATTGTCGAATGAATGCCGAATTGTGAATGCCGAACCGTGAATATGAATCTCGAATGCCGGATTGTGAATGACGAGTTGTGACTAACTGTCTAAGATTTAAAAATTACATATATTTATAATCTCGTCACCCACCCTTGTTTCATAAGGGTGTGACCCCGGTAAGTTTCCCATGAATTTCTAATTTCATATCTTTAAGCGTCCAGATGTTGTGGTGATGGATATATTATTTTTTTAAGGTGTGACATCCGCTTAAGTCCGGGATAGGCCAGATCTTAATGGCTTTTGCAGATATTTCGAGACACTTATCTATTTGGTACATGCAAATGCCCAGATAAGTGTATCTAATACCTAGAATCTCGATAATACTTAAGCAGATGTGCTTCATAAATCCTTTAACAGTTTCGTTTATTTCATCCACTCCCAGTGAAAGCGTACCAAGTAATGTGAATTACTACAGAAAGATAAGTGGGTTTTAATTTAAATTTTGGTTTTGGATTTGACGAGTTTGCGCGAATAACGGCTATATTTTGTGCGAAACATTTGATAACTTTTAGGGCGCATTATTAAGTAATTGTTTTTTTAATTGACAAATTTCTAATTTACCGATATTTTGAATTCCATCGTTGTAAGCGTATTATACGGTGCACTGTACATTACGAGCTCGAGTATACATAGTATTGTTTACAATTTGGTAAAAATATTTGTTATTCATTTACTTGATACCATTACGATCGATCTGCGTCCGATTGATTATACAATTGTGGATGAACCGCACAAAATTAGTGTGCGTATAAGATTTTATTAAGATTGTCGGCCCTTCTGGCTTCTTGGAGACAAGTTTATAGTTTAAAATTAAAACCTTACTGTTTGGAAAACTGGTGCCTCTGTCGGGGATATTGTTATACGAGTTGTTTATATGTTTTTAAAATTTATATGTTTCGGGAGATGTTTGTTAAAAAGTTTGTAAATATACCTTTGTTATTTTGACCGACTTGGTTAGTATTTTTTTATTTCCGATTCGGGGGTAGCTTCAGTTTCGTGTTTTAGGAAGCACGGGACCAACCTACATTGCCAGTAAGGATTTTGTTAAAATACGTGGCGCTACCTTCCATCTTACATCCGGCCGTCCACTTATAACGCTGGCTTGGGCATCCTTACTGTCAAGCTGGTTCTCACTCCCCTGGAATCCTTTGGTGGAATTACAATTTTATTCAACAGTGCGGTCATTAATTTTGAGTGTGTAGCGTCTGAGCTAGTTTTAGGGTAACCTTCTGTACCACCCCCTTTTGTGGGGTTTAAAATTCCCACCACCCTGAGGTACCCAACGCTAAAATTAACTTGGCAGAATTGTCGCGGTACAACGGGCTTGTGAGTAAAGTTTATTATAGCGCTTTGGTTTTCTTGAGAACGATGCCATATCATCCTGGAGGGAATTCATAATCCTCTCTCCCCAGATTTTCGGTCACTGCTTTATATTTCTTGTGCTAAAAACTATCACTATTAATCGCTTAATACTGAAAACTACAGAAATTTGTTTCTAATAAAAAATAAACTGGTACAAACCGGGGGGTGTGGAACACCCTGTTAAAAGGCAAAACATTCAATGTTTACTGATTATGAGTTGGGTTTTTTGTTATAGCGCTTTGCTTTCCTTGAGAACGATGACATATTCTACTGGGGTGAATTCATAATCCCCTCTCCCCCCAGATTCTCGGTCACTGCTGTATATTTCTTGTGCTAAAAACTTTCACTATTAATCGCTTAATACTGATGACCATAAGTTTGCAAATTTATCTATCACAGTTTGACTGTTTCTGGGGGGTGGTCCACACCCCCCGGTCTCTAAAACTTTGGTTTATAATTTGGGCTAATTGGAATATTAGTTACTCGAGTGTGACTTGTTAAAAGTTAGGATAACTTCTTTTTTCTACATCGGTTATGCTGACAAAAAATAAACTGCACATACCGGAAGGTCCGGGGGTCTTGGAACACCATCCAGTACCTCACTGTTGATAGGCAAAACATTCAATGTTTACGGATTATGAGTAAGCAGGCCCGTAACCAGTTAAATAAAATTCTTTTTGAATGTAAAAAATTTAAATTTTGAAAATAAATAGGTGTAGGTATTTTCAAGTTGGAAAATTTTTACAAGTGCCCCCCTCAAAATGAAATCCTGGCTACGGGTCTGCCTCATGCATTGCTAAATATGATTTTTTGTAACTGTAGAAAAAGGCTGTGGTACTACCTGTGACTGCAGAAAAATTAGAATTAATTGTTCGATTATTTGTGGATATTCCGTGGTCAATTATGTTTGACTTGCACTCGACTATTTGGTAGTGAAGAAGACGATGCATATAATGTTGACAAAAACCAAGAAGATAAAGAAGCAGAAATCCCAAACTTGCTTTTATATTTACTTTGTTTTGACGATTAGATAACTGTGAGAGATGAAATTTATCAACTACATGAACGAAACCATGAAAAACGCGCGTTGCTTCTACCTCAATGGCGGTGTGGAAACGAATGCATTCTTATTAATTCGTAATTTTGTATGCTGAACATTAAAATTCGTATATTGCAAGAACGGTTACTTTTACATAAAAATGTTATAACAGTTTTTCCCCTTTCCTAACCAGAAGGTAGTCCCAGGGAAAAATGTTAAACCAAGAGGTGGGTCTTCTTGTTTAAAAAATACGTTTACCCCTTGCCCTTGCATTGGATAGGTTCGACGGTATGCGAGGGCCATGAATTCCATCAGATAATCTATAAGGGACGAATAATAAAACAACAGAGCTAAAATTTTTAATTTATTCTCTCCGAAACATTGACGGAAAGCGTGTGTATGAATGTTGAGATATGAGACAATACAAAATATATAACATAAAACACAGGAAATAAAAATGAACCCAGGCTGAAGGCCTGGCGTTCACAAAGTCAAACAAACAATGTGACCTTCTATTGAGAATGGGAAAGCCACCAAACTCAAAAATACAGTTTAAATTCC
>JARFIX010000331.1:0-95263 GCA_036346125.1 Lycocerus yunnanus | reverse complement strand
GTTTGTTGCTATGTTCGTCACAACTTAAAATGTAAAATAATCGAAATTGGTGATTGCGATGGTAGCGGCCTGGAACAATTTTGGTTGAACTTAACAATAAAGGTAAATCTTATGCCCTGGGAACCTTGTATCGTCCCCAAATGCTCCTGTGTCATCTTTTCAGCAATTGGAGGAAGTACTATGGAAACTGCACGTGGAATATACTGGTATCATCCTATTAGGAGATTTAAATGCTGACTGGGTATCAGAAAACAGGCAAGCTCTGTTGATGAAGTCCTTTTGTCATCTTTAAGATGGTACAATTAGTGAATGAACCTACTCGAATTACTGCCCTGACTTCTACCTTGATCGATCTTATCTGCAAAGCGATAACATCTCTTTTTCTAATGTTAGGACCCACGATGTACAGTGCGATCTAAAGTAAGTTGGCAAACAGTTTTTTACAAAAAAATTATTAGAAAAGAAATCATTTAGTGGACTATCATATATTTTCTAAAAGTATGTAGATTAATACGTAGTTTAACGTATAAAACTTGCAGTTGGTATAAAACAAAGAAGTATATAAGCGAATTGAATTTTATGGAGGGTTCAAAAGAAAATTGGCATAACATCCAAACAATATCAAAACAATAATAAGCGTTCATAAAAGTTAATTTGATTGAAATATATCTTTCTTGATAATACATCGACATGCCCAGAAGGAAAGAGTATTCAGAAGATTTAAAAAACACGGTTCTTAAATGGTTAAAAAATGGAAATTCATTGAGAGCAGCAGAACGCGAATTTGACATTCCAAATCAAACAATAAGTCTCTGGTGTCACAAATATAATAAATATGGATCAGTAGAGACACGCCCAAGAACAGGGCGACCACGAAAAACAACCAAAAGAGAAGATAAAATGATCGTTCGTGAAGCAATAAAAAATCCTCGTGTAACGGCTACACAAATTGTTCAAAGTTTTAACGAAAATCGCGAAGAAAATATACATGTTTCGACAGTGAAACGTCGACTATATGCAGCTAAACTATTTGGCAGACGTCCTTTAATGAAACCATTATATCAAAAAGAATCGGATAGCCCGTCTGAAGTTTGCTAAAATCACTTACACTGGGAAAAAAGATTGGTCCAAAATTCTTTGAGTGACGAAAGTAAGTATAATTTGTTTTCCTCGGATGGTATTAAGTATATTCGACGTCCAGAAGGTAAAAGATATGATATTAGATATCAAGTTCCTACTATAAAACATGGTGGAGGGAACGTCATGGTGTGGGGTTGCTTTTCTCGTGATGGCATTGGATCTCTACACAGAATTGATGGCATTATGGATCGGTTTATGTATGCCGACATACTGAGGATCATTGCTACCACATGGCAAGAGAAAATGCCGCGCGGCTGGATATTTCAGCAGGATAATGACCCAAAACATGCTTCACAGCATGTTAAGCAGTACATGGACAAAGCTAAAATTCGGCTTTTAGAGTGGCCCAGTCAATCTCAGATTTGAATCCATAGAGCATTTGTGGGAAGAGCTCGAACGTCGAATAAGAAGTGAAAATTATAGTAATACCACTAAATTATGGGAAGCATTGCAGAGAATGGTCAAAAATACCATTAGAACGTTTAGAGAAGCTGGTTGACTCGATGCAATCACGATGTAAAGCTGTTATCGCTGCAAAAGGGTTTGCAACAAAGTACTAAATGTTTTAATCCATAGTTGTTACTATATGTATTTCTTTATTTTTTGTTTTAAGACTTTTGTCATAACTTGATAAATAGAAATATTTCGAAATTTTCGTTTTTGAATTTTTCACGTTAATAAATTTTCTAGAAAATTATATTTATATTTTTAATTTAAAGCCTTTTAAGGAATAAATATTTGAAAATTAAAGCAAAATATTGAACTTTGAAAAAAACTGTTTGCAACTTACTTTAGATCGCTACTGTAAATGGAATATCAGATCACAAGCTAGTATCCTGTCAGTTATCTTTTCTCGAACTAAATCTCAAGTGATCAAATCTCAGAGATACTAAGAAGAATGAAGAAGAATGGCAAAACAGAAGGGTGATTAACACGGTCAAAGCGAGAAAACTAGATTTGGGACATATTATGAGAAACAGAACAGATACCAACTTCTGAGCTTTGCAAGAAAATAGAAGGGATAGAAGAAGAGTTTTGAAAATGTTTTAATGCGACAATAAAGCTAGTATCCTGTCAGTTTTTGGGGTTTTTGGAAAATTAAAAAAAATTTCCAAAGGGAAAAATTTTGTAAAAAAAAAAAAAGGGGGAAAATTCTTTGGGTTGAAAGGTAAAATTTTTTTTTTTAAATTTTTTAAAAAAAAAAAATTTTTTTGGGGGCCCCAAAATTTTAGGGGGGGGGGGGCAAATTTAAAAGGAAAATTTTTCCCCTTTAAAAAAAACCTGGGGATTTTGGGAAACCCCAAAAAAAAAAATTTTTTTTTGGGAAAAAAAAAAAAAATTTAAAAATTTTAAAAAAAGGGGGTTTAAAGGGGTTAAAGGGGGCCCCCAAAAGAATTTTGGGAAAGTTTAATTTTAATTTTTTAAAAAATTTAAAAATTTTCCCAATTAAAAAAAAAGGAAGTTTTTTTTTCTTAAAACGGTCTTAAAATAAATCTCAAGTGAAAATTTTCAGAAATTAGAAAATTTTTTCAAAAAACTGGTTATTTTTTTAAAGTTTAAAAATAAAAAGCTGTTTGGTTTTGAAAAAGTAATTCTAAGATAACCTTTTGTCATCTTTTAAAATGTAAATAAGAATTGACCAAAAATACTGGCTAAAAAAACCTTGAAACTTTTGATAAGAAAAACATTTTGACTAATTAGACAAAATGTAAAGAATATAGACCAAAGATAAACTTCAGTTATTTAAAGAAACAAATCTCAAGTCAAATCTATTACCTGCAAATTTTAACAAAATTAATCTTGAAGAATTTGCGAAAGACGCTAATATGGTAAATTGGTCTCTCTCTGAAGCTTTTGTTAATGTAAATGAAAAACTTGAATTTATGAACTCCAAGATTACCCAGCTGTTTGATCTCCACTCTCCATTTCATACAATCAGGATTGGTATCCCCAAACCTGGCTGGCTTACCGAAACAATCGACTCTATGATTAAGCTCCGTGACAAAGCGTACAAAAAGTTTTCCAGTACGAAATTAAATAAGGACTTCAACTATTATAAAGAACTTCGAAATTGGGGTAACACAAGCAATCAAGAACGAGAAAAAAGCCTATTTTAAATACGAAGTGGAAGCTAACATCCACAATCCACAGAAACTCTGGAAATTTTTTGATCGAACCAATATTCACTCTAAACCCAAGAAAGAAATTACCCTAGACGAAGCTGACGCTGAGGATCTAAATAAATTTTTTATAAATGCTGTCCCAAGCACTGCCATTGACACAGCCACACTGGACGACTTTAAATCCGTTTACCCGTATCATTTACCCGCAAATGTCTGTTGAAGTTGAAAAAAAAAGAAAACTTAGTGGTTCTACTCATGATTTTACTTTGCCATGCTTAAATTATAGATAAAACTTTTAGTTAAACTCTTCTTTATAAAATGTTACTGTTAGAGCTAATCGGGAAAAACAGGTCACAGTTTAAAAAGGTTATAAGAACCTGACACGTATAACGTGGCAATACACAATTAAAAATATAAAAATTCTTTAAAAACTTAAAAATTTACATAATATTGAACAACATTTTAAGATCATCGAGTGTTAATTTATTTTGATATTTAATTTTAGCACCGGTTAATAGTCGATTTTCAATAGTTGGCTTGTTGTCTTGCAAGTTTTTGATTCTTTGTTCAATCGTGTTTAAAGTCAACAGCCTAAAAATAAATTATTAAAATAAGTACCTACAACAATTACCTTGTAATTACTTGTAAACCATTACGGGCTTGATTTGCCCCATTCGAGATATAATATCTTCTGCTTGCATATCCAGCTGTAGATTCCAGTGCAAATCTGCCAAGACTAAATGATTAGCACCTACTAAATTTAATCCAACTCCTCCAGCCGTAAGAGAAAGTAACAGAATTTGAACTTTATGAGAAGCGTTATTTATATCACCGACAATTTTCATGCGTTTGGACACTGAAACAGTACCATCTAATGCAAAAAATTGCACATTATTTGTTTGCAAATGTGAAGCTACTAAATGTAAGAACGACGACCATTGTGACACAATAATAACTTTATCTCCAGTTGGCAGGATTTCTGACACTAATTTCACGATGTTGTAAATCTAAAATAGAGAAAATGGAAGCAACGGCATGTTAGATTGAAGTAATTTACATTTACCTTACTACTGCAATAATTTTGAGAAAAAACAGGATTTGAAGGGTTTAAAATACCCTTGGAGGCTTCAGCCAGATCTTGTTCATCTTCAAGGTTTAAACTATTTAATTGGTCCAATAAGCTCATATCATCGGCACCATCTATGTCTTGAATATCATCTTCATTTCCCAACATCTAAAACAGTTACACTTAGCTAATAGTACCTATATGTGATAAAAAAAACTTACACCTGTAATAAGTGATGGATGACAACAAATCTGCCTAAGTCTTAGCAGCAATACCAAAATTTCGTGCTGTTTAATTTTTTTGACCCTGTTCATCGCAACAAGTCTTTTGTGCATTTTATAGTACTCATCATTCGGATTAGCTAAAATTAAAATCATCAAGGCTGTACATCAAAAAATTTATTAAAAATTCTCACATGAAAGCTGTGGCATATTATCTGTATCTCGCTCAGCACGTTGATGTAAAAACTGCGCAAACAAGGTGCGTGAAAAAATTAAAACTTTTTGATAGACATTCAATTCTTGTTTACTGAGACTAATTTCTATCAGCTTCCAAGTTTTTTCCGGCAAACTGGGTAGCAAATTTTTCTCACTCAACTGTTGTTTCGTGCGCCTCAAAATCAGCGAAGACATAACCATGTTTAATCTATCTTGCCCTCCGGTTGTCTTATCGCTAACCCATCGTTTCCACACCTAAAAAATTGACACAATAAGTATTAACTTTTAGCTCTGAGGTGTATTTAACTTACAGCTAAATCATCAAAAGGTGAGCATCTTAAAAACTTTAATAGTGCATAAATATCAAGTTCCTTGTTGTGAATCGGAGTTCCAGTAAGTGCCCATCGTGACTTTCCTACAAGGTTACAAACAACAAAAGAAGTCTGGGATTTATGGTTTCTAATTTGATGAGCTTCGTCTAAAATTATGTGCTGCCATTTAATGTTAAACAGCGGCCCTTTCTTGTCGTAATCTTTTATTACCAAATTGTATGTTGTAATGACAAAATCGTGCTTTGCGAGGCTGTAAAAGCAAAAATTATTTGGTTGCAATAATAAAAGTAGTAACCATGTTAGAAATATTCATCACAACCATTACATATTACTACAGACATTGTAATGTGATTGGCATTCAGAATGGAGATGGTAAAATAAGTTTTAAGAATTAATTTTAATTGTAAATGATTATTTAATTGTTGAATAAAACATTTTAAAAACGATAGTCAAGTAATATAATTTCTTATCTTTCCAGAAAAGTAGAAACTTTTGTTCCATTTTCACTACTAATTGGATGTCCCAAGGATTAAGTACATGCCAAACATTACTGCATTGGCCAGCGTGATAAAGTATGGTTAAAAACATCTCTAACAAGAACAGAAAGTTTTTATGTTCAGCACTGGTAAAAGGCCGCTAGATAAGTATTTTGGGAATATGAATAAATTCACTTACCGCTTAGAATTGTTTTCTCTATTGGCTCCGTAATAGTTTTCAACAGAGAGTAAACCCCGTTTTATGTGTTTTGAAATTTCAGCTGACCATTGATAAATTAAACTAGCAGGACACACTACTAAAATTCCACCATGATACTTGTAATTTTTTTCATTTTTGTTGGTTTCATCATCTGAATCTTCAGAATCGTCAGAATTATCTATTTGGAGATTATGTAATGTGAATGCTATCATGGTGAGAGTTTTTCCTAAACCTAGATCATCAGCTACAAAGTACAAATAAAATTAGATATGCAGTTTTCAAAAGTTAAATCTCAAAAGCTAACCCAATATTCCTCCAGAAGGGTTTTCCCCTGTTCTCCACATTAACCATCCCATTGCGTATTGTTGATGAGGCATAAGTTCAACTTTAAGCCCTTTGGGAGTTTCAATAACGGCGTCTTTTTGGGGGCAATTATTTAAAGCACTATGCATTTCTTCCAGTCGATCCAATGTCAAAGCTTTTTGTGTGTTAAAAGTCTGTAGTGCTACAATTAAAAATATAAAAGTGTGTAGGTGATAGTTGACATATTACATGGTTTTAATTCAACTATGACAGTTTTCAGAAAATTTAGGTACCCACCTCTCTTCCCTAACGTTCTAGGTTGCATGTTATTCATTTGCGCTGCAACGTCTTTCCAAGCCAATGGATTTCTTTCGTTAGGTACAGAATCTGTTATTTTGGCTTCCTGTTCCTCAAGAGCATTTACATTAACCGATTTTATGGTTTTCTGAAATTTATAAGTGGGTTTTAGTTATTATCGTTAGTTTAAATTTTTAGTAATTTTAAAAAGCACTCAGGTCCGTCTCGAGCTCTTCGACACCAGATGAACTAATTTCATCCATGCCCAACCGATTTTCTCAAGATATTCAATACAATGAAAGTTTGTCGAGGTTTTATAACCTTTTTAGTGCCAATTTTACGTTGCCTTTATACGAATTTCTCCTTTTTTTCAATAAAAAAATGTGTAAACTTAAATTTGTTATTTCATGGTTCCCAGCGAATTTTCTAAAACAACTTTTGCAAGTTTTCCCTGATAAAAATTGATTTTGCTGACTTTTCGAAACTTGGTAAACAAAAATTAAATTTAATGTGGATCAATAATTATTGTATAAAATATATTTGAATTATTGAACAAAACACATAAATTATTAAACAAACGAGTTGTTTTATTTCACAATTTTTTTTGTCTTTAGGACCAAGTACTTAGTAGCTTTTTGTATTAAAACAGTAGAATTGTTGAATCAAGGATAATTGAAGGAGTTTCACAATTTTTTTTAAATTTTATTATTTAGAAGTAGAGGTCAAATGACGAATTTTGACCTAAAAAAAGCGGGGTTTATTAAAAAAATTGGTTTTAAAATCAATCCGAATTAAGACAAAATGCCAATTTCCAATTTTTACATTTATAATTTTATTAATTATAAATAATTTATAATTATTTCCTCGAGTTGATTTTGATTCTAGCGAAATAACGAAATACTATATTTGGTGACGGCAAAGTGTTGTCGGCAAACTTTTCATTTAAACAATTTGACTATTTTGATCAACATTCAACTGTTTCCATCAACAACTGTTTTATGCAAAAAATCTATTAATTTATCTAAAAAATGCAGTTGTTTGGTTCAATAATTCAACTATTTATTGTTCAACAATTCAATTTGTCCAGCAATGCAACTGTTTTGTTAATTCAACTATAGTTTGTTCAATAATTTAATTATTTTTGATTTACACTTCAATGGTATGTTTAACAATTAAAACTATTTTTGGTACAATAATAAATTGATCCAAATTTGATTTTAGTTTACCAAGTTTTGAAAAGTCAAGAACCGTGCTTCGGAGGGCGTATAAAGCCGGCGACCCCCTCATTTGAGAGAAAATCGCTCCTCCGCTGCGTGACACGGCCAGTTAGAGCGTTGAGCCGGGATCCTGGTCAGAAGGCTATACCCAGCGACTGTGGTGACCCCTTGCACTGGTGGAGTGCAAATCATGGGGCTTCTTGACTCGGTCCTCCGCCGAACATCAGGATGCTGCAGTTAATACACAGCATTAGTTTGGTGTGATCGCTAGTGGGTTGTAAGGCGGGGAGTCCGTTGTTCGTAACACCTGCCACTGTTGGAGGCACGAGTCGATGAGAAAGTCAGGGTGATCACCTAACGGCTGCATACCTAGCATAATGCGTGTCTAGGGGTGAACAAAGCTTCAGTGCAAGTAGGTCTAAATCCACACCCACAAGATTAATGAAATGAAAGAAAAGCCAAGAAAAATTATTAATTTTAATCAGAGAAAACCTGGAAAAGTCGGGGAATGTTTCAAAAAATGTAGTGGAACCCCTGTAATAAGCCAATAAAATTTTTTGGTTTTAATGGTTTGTTAAGAGGTAAAACCACTCTAGGATGTTTTTTTTTGTCTTAAACAATACTTTAGGATCATAAAACAATATGCAGTTGGTCCTATAGTGAAAACAATTTTTAAAAGTTTAATTTTAATTTAATTGTAAATGTTTATTATTACTTGTTGAAATTATATGTTGTATAAAATATTTTAAAAGGTTTCAAGTTTAATCGAATTTAAAAAAAAATTTTATTATTTTTTTTATATAATTTTTATATAATAAATTTTTTTTTCAAATTTCATTGAACTTGAAACCTTTTAAAATATTTTATACAACATACAATTTTAATTTATTGTAAAACTTTAAACACGTTTTTCTCGAAACCACTTTTTTCAAACTGGAAGAACGGATTACTTGAACACCGTTGCATGGATTGATTTGAAATTTTGATGATAGCTTCATAATTACATTGTCTGTGGAAGTACGTAGCCGTTTTTTGATTTAATGTAATTTTTTTATAAGCAATTTATTGTTTATTTTCGATTTGAACACATCGATTTATTTTTTAAAACAAAATTAGATTTAGAAAATAAAATCTACATACTTCCATAGCCAATAGTATACACATTATACATTTTTAGCTTTTTACTTCAACGCTTATGCTTTACGAAAAAACCGTTCTCCCATGACGGTGTATTAAAAAAAGGCGATTTTTAAGATTAGGCTTTTTTTCATACTTCAATGTGCTAAATAAACCCTCATAAATAAATTCTATTCCTTCTTTGATAATCCCAAAATAAATTGCCAAAGTCGGGCATTTTTTTCTGTCGCTAGAGTGGTTTTACCCCTTAAGGTCGATGTTCTATAACTAATCCCTTATGAAAGAATCCTTTCACTACAGGAAAAGCTTGGTTTCCATGTAAAATTATATCAAAAATGTGTCAACATTTTGCGTGTAAACTAAATTTTATGACTAAAATCTCTATGAGTGACTCAAACCAGAACACAGGATGGGACCTTTCGCCCTCGCCGTTGCTTAGTTAATATTCAAAACAGCTGTAGTATAGAACTAAATAGCAGAATTATTGAATAAAATAGTTGCATTGTGAAACCAAATTGTAGCTCTTTTGCATAATTATTTTATAACATAAATTATTAAATATTAAACTAAAAATAATTAAATTATTAACCTAAAATTATTAAGCAAAACAAGTGCATTTCTGAATAGAACAGTTTCATTATTGTGCAAAGTATCATTCAACGTTAAAGTAGTAAACAAAATAGCTGCATTTTTGCATAAAAATGTTACATGGTTTAAAAAACAGTTGGATACATAAGAACTGTAATTTCATCATTTCTTCTACTCTCACTTAAAATTTTTTTGATTTTCCATGACAGCATTTGACTTTTTGGAACTTGGTCCATTTATTTTTATTTGGAATTTTTATAACTAAAATTTTTTTTTTCAAGTTTCGAAAAATGTTGACGATTCAAATTTTAATTTTGTTGATTTTTGATTAAAACTAAAAAATCCCTGACTTTCCATGACAAAATTTATACCCTGCGTGTAAATTCTTATTATTATAGTCGATCGATATAGCATTAGTAGTCGATCGCTGTAACTACTATGTAGGTTAGTGACAGTGTAACAAGCAGATTGCTTGTTACAATATTTTCAATTGAACAAAATTATTTTAATGATCGCTCCCAAAATAATTTTAAACATAAAAGTTCAAGAATAAATTTGTTATGTGTGATAAGGCAATCTTCTATACACAGTAAGATAGAGAGGTCGAGTGAAATTTTTATTTTAGAAAATTTTCGAAAATTTTGGATTTTCAAATTAAATTTCATATTGGATTGGATGATTATTGCGATTTTTTTTTGGTCTTCTGTTGGTTGGAGGATATTGATCCTGAGTTTGACCAGATTCTTTGGAATTGACAAATGCCATTCCTGGTTGTTAACGTTTCGAAAATTTCCGACAGTTTGAACAACTACTTTTTTTGGAGGTCATATGGTGCTATACGAGGTCTCTTTGTAAGATAACGCACAGTCGACGGAAAATCCCATCTGTGAAGTGTGGAATAACTACTCGACAGATGTTTAAGGAGCTTTACCTATCCCGTCAATATCAATTGAGGAACACCATCTCTAGGGCCGTAGAATCCAGGAACTTATCTTTTCCGAGTGCATTTCCCGTGATGGAGTGTTAGTGGCAATAGACCCTATATGTATTACCATTTTGTTGTGGCTATTACAGGTTGCTGCTAAAAGAATTTTAGCCGGTTTGGTAATTACTATTATAGCCAGGCATACTGTGTATGTATGAATTTACAAAGTTGTTTTTTCTAGCGATTACTATCACGCATTTGTTTTTTTGGTTACCAATTTCCAGGAAAGACAGATCTGGATTGCTGGTATTGGTTTTTTTTTCATCCATTCAAGCCAGGTAAGACAACTGTTGATATTTTTTTATATGCATGTGTGTGCCTTTATTTTTGAATGCTATATTGTTTCAAACCATCGAATTGAGGAAAAATAACGGTTAAAATTTATCTTTGGTAGCAACAGATTTAGCAATATCGTTGTCAACTTTTGCAAGTCATTAAATTGTATGGACGTTGAGTACTATTTATTATTTTTATTTCACTTATTAATTCAGTGTTTAATCCCCTTCCCTGTCTGGGTTAATTACACTGTGTTTGGCGCCCTGAGGATATTCTGGTTGGTTTCAATTATCCAAAATACCGGAGGAAAACCTAAGCAGGAACCCACGACGGTAATAAGTTACCACCCACGTTCTCCGACTGTTCCTGAAAAAGGTCCAGTTAGCCCAAACCAAAAGCGGCACAATTTCTGCGAGTTTTGGCACAACAGTCTCCTGTGCAAATTAAAAAATTAATTTCTTCTATAGTTGTCATTATTCGTAATAATAGTACTATAATCATTTACCTAAATTTACTTTAACATTATCAAATGTATGTTCAACTGCAGAACGTGTTTATAAGGATATTCCATAACCAAAAAACAAGCATTTTTAATTTTATTGTCAGGTGCTGGGCATATATAATAGTATGTTTTTAAAGAAATGCATCGACAATGCCCAGTAATTTGTGAACAAGTAATACATCAACATTATCTAAATCCTACCTTTGCCAAAGCCGCATCGCTGCATAAATTTTCAACAATTTGTACTTGATTGTCGTATTCCACATTTGAAACTTGCAACTTGGACGAAGAAGTAGCAGTTGTGCTATCAGATATGTCAATTATCAATTGTGGTCGAGCGAGATTATCCGACACATCTATAGTTTGTTCATTTGGAATAACGTTTTCTTTAAAATTGTGGTCTATCTCCTAATTGTACTTTGATGTGTTGGAGAAAGATGCTCTACAAACAATTTGTTAAAATTTCATCAGCAATGTTTAATTCAAATTACCTCGTCATCACTATCTATATCAATTATCTTCAATTCATCGTCGGATACAGGACTGGGACTTCTTGAATTAATAATTGCTAGTGATTCACGATAAGACTGCCTCCCAAATTTTAAGTACCCACTATTTCGTGCGTTTTCATTATCTTGACTTTTATTAATGGATTGTTCCTTTTATTACTGGCCTCAGATGTACTCATATCTGTCATACTTCTTTCATTTTCTTTAATTTCAGTATTTTGTGTACTTTCCACTTTTCATGTGAACGTTCTTTATTATTATTGCAAGTATTTTGTCTTCATCATCGTCCTCTTCCGCTGAAGATGTAACCCTCATTATTGTATTAACCTTTTTAAACCACTTCCAACTAAAATGTAATTGCATTAGATTACTCACTTACAAGCATTTATTTAGTACATTTTATCTTACCGATTGAATCATCATCACTTGAATATTTAGCATTTCGAAACTAGCAACCGCAGATTGAAAATTTTCTTCTATGGATGAATCAATTATTGAATATTTAGCATTTCGAAACTAGCAACCTTCTTCTTTCTTCTTCTCAGCCGTCTTTCGCCCACTGCTGGACATAGGCCTCTCTAATTTCTTCCAAGCCTCCTATCTTTAGCCATTTGGTACCATTGTTTTCCAGTCTTTTGTTTTATGTCATCAAGCCATCTTTTTTGTGGTCTACCTACACTTCGTTTTGTTAATCTTGGGCGCCACTGGGAAATGCGAATCGGCCACTCTTCGTATGATTTTCTTGCTACATGTCCCACCCAACTCCACTTCAGATTTGCTATTCTTCTGACTACGTCTGTCACTTTAGTTGTTTTTCTTATTTCCGAATTTTTGATCCTATCTCTCAAGCTAACTCCTAGCATAGCCCTTTCCATCGCTCGTTGTGCAATACGTAGCCTGTTCACGCTTTTCTCTGTTAACGCCATCGTCTCAACACCATATGTCATCACTGGTAGAACACACAAGTCAAAAGTTTTTGTTTTTAAACAAGTTGGTATTTCTTTGTTCTTCAGAATCTACCCCAGTTTCCCAAAGACTGCCTCCCAAATTTTAAGTACCCACTATTTCGTGCGTTTTCATTATCTTGACTTTTATTAATGGATTGTTTCTTTTTATTACTGGCCTCAGATGTACTCATATCTGTCATACTTCTTTCATTTTCTTTAATTTCAGTATTTTGTGTACTTTCCACTTTTTCATGTGAACGTTCTTTATTATTATTGCAAGTATTTTGTCTTCATCATCGTCCTCTTCCGCTGAAGATGTAACCCTCATTATTATTTTTTTATTGACATCCTAGTGTTTTACAATCTATCTACATAGTACGATAATAAGTAAAAGGCATGACCTTGAATAACTGACACAGAAGAAGATTGCCCAGTGGCACGCTCCTTTACACCCTAACCCCCGGGGAAGTGTTAAATTAAGTTACCATTTCAAAAGCGGTGAGGCAAGTCCAGTGGGTCGTAGCGCTTTAATCTCTTGGTTCGATGAGAGGATAATAAGTCCACAGCGAGGGAGTTGGGATGGTCTCTGATACGATCTTGATATTTAGTGCTGAACGTTTTGATACATTCTTCAACTGTGGGTATTTGAAGATCACGATGAATGATATAATTTGGTACGAACCAGGGGGCGTCTGTGATAGTTCTCAGGGTTTTTGCTTGGAACCGTTGTATTTTGGCGATGTTGGAATTACTTGCTGCACCCCAGAGCTGGATGCCATACGTCCAGATTGGTTTTATTATGGTTTTATATATCAGCATTTTATTTTCCAAGGACAGTTGTGAGTTACGATTCAATAACCACTGGTGTTTCCTGAAGGAATGGCCGAGTTGTAGTCTCTTGTTCCATATGTGCTTAGCCCAGGTCAACCTCCTGTCCAGGTGCATTCCGAGGTACCTAACTACCTCACTTTGTGGTAGTATATTTCCATTGAGGCTAACGGTAGGACATGTGTCTCTTCTGGTAGTGAAGGTTACGTGCACAGATTTTTGAACGTTGGCTTTGATACGCCATTTGCTTAGCCATATTTCTAATTGATCCAGATGCCTTTGTAGGTTTGCAGATGCTATTATGGCATTAGGGTGAGAAGCCAGGATCGCCGTATCGTCTGCAAAGGTTGCAATGAATGTATTTGAAGTGGTCGGTAGATCGGCTGTATAGATAAGGTACAGAAGCGGGCCCAGGACGCTGCCCTGTGGAACTCAGAGTGGATTGGCAGGAGTGGTGATATCTCATCTTGGTATTTTACAAGGAAATGTCTATTTTTTAGGTAGGATCTAAGTACCGGGTAAAGGTTATGTGGAAGATATGATTTAATCTTGAATAATAGACCAGGATGCCATACCTTGTCGAAAGCTTGTGTAACGTCAAGAAATGCGGCTGAACAATATCCTTTAGTTTCTAAATCTTGCTTGATTTTAGCGGCGATTCTGTGAACCTGCTCGATCGTGGAGTGGTGTTGTCGGAACCCAAATTGATACTTGGGGATCACTTGACGTTCTTCAATTACTGGCATCAATCTTTTCAGAAATAATTTTTCAAATAATTTAGACAAGATAGGAAGCAGGCTGATGGGCCTGTACGAGGCAGTCTCCGTTGGTGGTTTGCCCGGTTTGGGTATTAGGATAATTTGCGCCACCTTCCATTGTACCGGAAAGTAACCCACTCTCAAGATAGCATTGAAAATCATAGTTATCAACCTGATTACGTTGTTGGGGAGTTCTTGAAGGACTCTTGCTGTTATGAGGTCGAATCCAGGAGCTTTCCTTGAGTTTAGGTGCTTCTTAATGTAGGTTGAAATCTCGCTTTTTTTAAATTTTATTACTGGGAGTTCCATTTGAAATGGGGCTTCAAGAAATTCGTAAAAGCCGGCTTCTTCTTGTGGAGATACTGCTGGAAACGGTTTGAAAACTTCGGCCAGGTGATCTGCAAATGCATTTGCCTTTTCTTTGTTGCTCCTTGCCCATTCTTGAGTTGATGTTTTATAGGCGGGATCGAAGTTTGTGGTCTTTTAGCTTCTTAGTTGCCTTCCACAGCGAATAGTCCGTAGCTTCAGTCGCTGTCAGTCCATTTAAGTAATTTAGAATTTCTTGGTTTTTATGGTCATTTAGCAGTTTTTTGAGGTCTTTAACTGCCTTGTTATAGGTTGTTTTATCACTGGGGCCCGGGTATTCTGCCATTTTTTCTTAGCTTTCGTTTTCTTGTATTTTACTTAAAATTCGTTTTGGGCAATAGCTTTTAGTTTGATGATTTTGGATTTCTGGTGTTGCTTCCCAAGCTGCTTCTTGTATATTTGCAGTTAAGTATTGTACTGCTTCGTCCAGCTCGTATTCCGATTTCAAGGAAACTTCCTGCGGTAGCTTATCCCAAAGGACCTCTCTGAACTTCTCCCAATCAGTTTGCTTATTATAAAGAGTTACGGGTTTGGATGTTCGATTGATTTGTGAGGAGAGTGTGACTATGATTGGGGAATGGTCCGAAGAAAGTTCAAGACTGGCCTCCGCACTAAGGTGGTTGTGCGAAATGCCTCCAGTCACACAAAAGTCTAGCAGGTCGGGTAGTTTTTCCCTATCTGTGGGCCAATAGGTTGGTTGACCTGTAGAACAGTGATTCAGGTTCCTTAATTGCATCACTCGAAACAGCTGTCGACCTCTCGGATTTATCAATCTTGATCCCCAACACGTATGCTTGGCGTTAAAGTCCCCACCTGCAATGAAACGATTACCAAGCATATGAAAGTAAGTTATATATTGGTCTTGACTGATTGTGTGTCCTGGAGGGCAGTAGACTGCAGATAATGTTGTATTGCGTCCATTAACTTCTTCAATCACTATGTTTGTGGCCTGTAGATGTGTCTGAGAATATTTAAGAGATTCGTAGTGTTTAATGTTATTTTTGACGATAACGGCTGTACCGCCTCTAGCTCTACCACTCGGATGTTGTGTGTCATATACTTCATATTTTGGTATTTTGAAGTAGTTTTTAGGCGTAAAGTGCGTCTCAGAAATTAACATTACATCGATATCATGGTTGGATAGGAACATTTTGATTTCTTGATTGTGACTGGCTAGTCCGTTGGCATTCCAGACTGCTACTTTGAGCTGAACTGCCATTAGTTCATTTTTTGTGAGCATAGTTGTGAGGAGATTTAGAAGAGTTTCCATTTTCTCCATCATCTTCTCCATCATCTTTTCTAGTTTCGAGTATTGTTGGAATGTCTGTGAATTTGTTGGGACTAGTTGTGGATTTGTTGGGACAAGTTGTGGATTTGTTGGGACAAACTGTGGAGGTGGTATGACTGCCCGAGGTTGCTGGGTTCCCCTTGTTACATTTGAATATGAGTTACCCGAGGATAAGTTTGGATTACTGTGGATATTTGGATTACGATTATTTGTGATGTTTTGAACTGGATTAGCTAATTGGATGGGAATTTTTTTCTCTCGTAAGCCTGGGTAAGTTTTTTTCTGAAGGTCCTTATGGACAATGCAGCCTCTATAATTGGCCGGATGGTTGCCCTCGCACAGTACGCATTTTACACCCTGGTCTCTTTCCTTTCTGTTACAGTCTTTGGTGGCGTGGGTCCCCGTACATTTAACACATCTAGCCTGCCTATAACAAAACTTCCTAGTGTGGCCGTACTGCTGGCACCTAGTGCATTGCGGAATTTCTCTCTTCTGGTGGGGCGGTTCGAAACCTACAATAGAATTCATTAGTTGTGTCACCTTGTAAATTTCTTGATTATTTGGGTTTGTTTTTAATTCAACGTGAAAGAGCGGTAGTGGATCTTTAGTGACTCTTGATCGGATGTTGTGAAGATTAACTACGGTGTGACCAAGTTCTTCGATTTTCTTTCGAAGTGTCACTACATCAGTTTTGGGTGCATACCTCGTAGAACCACCCTGTAGGACCTGTCACTTTTTAGTTGGTAGGTATAAAAGCGTGTATCCTTTGCAGTTAGCCCTTAACGATGGCACTGTAACTTTTTCTGACTTTGATTGTAATCGAACTTGGTTATTATATAGAATTTTCATCACATATTCATCTTTGGCTGTTTCGTCCAACATTTTCGTTAGCGCTGAGATATTATTTACTCCATCAATAAATATAGGTGGTGGCTTAGGGACCTTTGGGGGTTCTATTTTATCATTGTCTTCGGTGTTCTCTCCATCTTTTTCTTTGTTTGCCAAGGCATCGAATTGATTTGTGGTTGCAATTGGGGCATTCAACCAGTACCCTGGCAGCATGGTCTGTTTGGTAGCTCTTCTTGGTGCTTCCGGGCTGTCTTTTCTACCTCGTTTCCTACTCACAACTTCCCACGGTTTCTCCTGACTTTGCGGTACTGCTTGCGGTTGATAATGGTCTTGAGATTGTTGGTCAATTTGGATAGGGTTTACATTGTGTTGACCCTGCCCTTGTGTAATTGGCGGGTAGTTTTGATTGTAGTACACCAGCGGCATTTGTTGCATATTTGGTAGGAACATCTCAGTAGGTTGTTCCCCTCATGGGTTGTGACCCTCATTATTGTATTAACCTTTTCAAACCACTTCCAACTAAAATGTAATTGCATTAGATTACTCACTTACAAGCATTTATTTAGTACATTTTATCTTACCGATTGAATCATCATCACTTGAATATTTAGCATTTCCGAAACTAGCAACCGCAGATTGAAAATTTTCTTCTATGGATGAATCAATTATTGAATATTTAGCATTTCGAAACTAGCAACCTTCTTCTTTCTTCTTCTCAGCCGTCTTTCGCCCACTGCTGGACATAGGCCTCTCTAATTTCTTCCAAGCCTCCCTATCTTTAGCCATTTGGTACCATTGTCTTCAGTCTTTGCTTTATGTCATCAAGCCATCTTTTTGTGGTCTACCTACACTTCGTTTTGTTAATCTTGGGCGCCACTGGGAAATGCGAATTGGCCACTCTTCGTATGATTTTCTTGCTACATGTCCCACCCAACTCGACTTCAGATTTGCTATTCTTCTGACTACGTCTGTCACTTTAGTTGTTTTCTTATTTCCGAATTTCTGATCCTATCTCTTAAGCTAACTCCTAGCATAGCCTTTTCCAGCGCTCGTTGTGCAATACGTAGCCTGTTCACGCTTTTCTCTGTTAACGCCATCGTCTCAACACCATATGTCATCACTGGTAGAACACACAAGTCAAAAGTTTTTGTTTTTAAACAAGTTGGTATTTCTTTGTTCTTCAGAATCTACCCCAGTTTCCCAAAGACTGCCTCCCAAATTTTAAGTACCCCACTATTTCGTGCGTTTTCATTATCTTGACTTTTATTAATGGATTGTTCCTTTTATTACTGGCCTCAGATGTACTCATATCTGTCATACTTCTTTCATTTTCTTTAATTTCAGTATTTTGTGTACTTTCCACTTTTTCATGTGAACGTTCTTTATTATTATTGCAAGTATTTTTGTCTTCATCATCGTCCTCTTCCGCTGAAGATGTAACCCTCATTATTGTATTAACCTTTTCAAACCACTTCCAACTAAAATGTAATTGCATTAGATTACTCACTTACAAGCATTTATTTAGTACATTTTATCTTACCGATTGAATCATCATCACTTGAATATTTAGCATTTCCGAAACTAGCAACCGCAGATTGAAAATTTTCTTCTATGGATGAATCAATTATTGAATATTTAGCATTTCCGAAACTAGCAACCTTCTTCTTTCTTCTTCTCAGCCGTCTTTCGCCCACTGCTGGACAGAGGCCTCTCTAATTTCTTCCAAGCCTCCCTATCTTTAGCCATTTGGTACCATTGTCTTCCAGTCTTTTGCTTTATGTCATCAAGCCATCTTTTTGTGGTCTACCTACACTTCGTTTTGTTAATCTTGGGCGCCACTGGGAAATGCGAATTGGCCACTCTTCGTATGATTTTCTTGCTACATGTCCCACCCAACTCCACTTCAGATTTGCTATTCTTCTGACTACGTCTGTCACTTTAGTTGTTTTTCTTATTTCCGAATTTCTGATCCTATCTCTCAAGCTAACTCCTAGCATAGCCCTTTCTATCGCTCGTTGTGCAATACGTAGCCTGTTCACGCTTTTCTCTGTTAACGCCATCGTCTCAACACCATATGTCATCACTGGTAGAACACACAAGTCAAAAGTTTTTGTTTTTAAACAAGTTGGTATTTCTTTGTTCTTCAGAATCTACCCCAGTTTCCCAAAGACTGCCTCCCAAATTTTAAGTACCCCACTATTTCGTGCGTTTTCATTATCTTGACTTTTATTAATGGATTGTTCCTTTTATTACTGGCCTCAGATGTACTCATATCTGTCATACTTCTTTCATTTTCTTTAATTTCAGTATTTTGTGTACTTTCCACTTTTCATGTGAACGTTCTTTATTATTATTGCAAGTATTTTGTCTTCATCATCGTCCTCTTCCGCTGAAGATGTAACCCTCATTATTGTATTAACCTTTTCAAACCACTTCCAACTAAAATGTAATTGCATTAGATTACTCACTTACAAGCATTTATTTAGTACATTTTATCTTACCGATTGAATCATCATCACTTGAATATTTAGCATTTCCGAAACTAGCAACCGCAGATTGAAAATTTTCTTCTATGGATGAATCAATTATTGAATATTTAGCATTTCCGAAACTAGCAACCTTCTTCTTTCTTCTTCTCAGCCGTCTTTCGCCCACTGCTGGACAGAGGCCTCTCTAATTTCTTCCAAGCCTCCCTATCTTTAGCCATTTGGTACCATTGTCTTCCAGTCTTTTGCTTTATGTCATCAAGCCATCTTTTTGTGGTCTACCTACACTTCGTTTTGTTAATCTTGGGCGCCACTGGGAAATGCGAATTGGCCACTCTTCGTATGATTTTCTTGCTACATGTCCCACCCAACTCCACTTCAGATTTGCTATTCTTCTGACTACGTCTGTCACTTTAGTTGTTTTTCTTATTTCCGAATTTCTGATCCTATCTCTCAAGCTAACTCCTAGCATAGCCCTTTCTATCGCTCGTTGTGCAATACGTAGCCTGTTCACGCTTTTCTCTGTTAACGCCATCGTCTCAACACCATATGTCATCACTGGTAGAACACACAAGTCAAAAGTTTTTGTTTTTAAACAAGTTGGTATTTCTTTGTTCTTCAGAATCTACCCCAGTTTCCCAAAGACTGCCTCCCAAATTTTTAAGTACCCCACTATTTCGTGCGTTTTCATTATCTTGACTTTTATTAATGGATTGTTCCTTTTATTACTGGCCTCAGATGTACTCATATCTGTCATACTTCTTTCATTTTCTTTAATTTCAGTATTTTGTGTACTTTCCACTTTTCATGTGAACGTTCTTTATTATTATTGCAAGTATTTTGTCTTCATCATCGTCCTCTTCCGATGAAGATGTAACCCTCATTATTGTATTAACCTTTTCAAACCACTTCCAACTAAAATGTAATTGCATTAGATTACTCACTTACAAGCATTTATTTAGTACATTTTATCTTACCGATTGAATCATCATCACTTGAATATTTAGCATTTCCGAAACTAGCAACCGCAGATTGAAAATTTTCTTCTATGGATGAATCAATTATTGAATATTTAGCATTTCCGAAACTAGCAACCTTCTTCTTTCTTCTTCTCAGCCGTCTTTCGCCCACTGCTGGACATAGGCCTCTCTAATTTCTTCCAAGCCTCCTATCTTTAGCCATTTGGTACCATTGTCTTCCAGTCTTTTGCTTTATGTCATCAAGCCATCTTTTTGTGGTCTACCTACACTTCGTTTTGTTAATCTTGGGCGCCACTGGGAAATGCGAATTGGCCACTCTTCGTATGATTTTCTTGCTACATGTCCCACCCAACTCCACTTCAGATTTGCTATTCTTCTGACTACGTCTGTCACTTTAGTTGTTTTTCTTATTTCCGAATTTCTGATCCTATCTCTCAAGCTAACTCCTAGCATAGCCCTTTCTATCGCTCGTTGTGCAATACGTAGCCTGTTCACGCTTTTCTCTGTTAACGCCATCGTCTCAACACCATATGTCATCACTGGTAGAACACACAAGTCAAAAGTTTTGTTTTTAAACAAGTTGGTATTTCTTTGTTCTTCAGAATCCACCCCAGTTTCCCAAATGCTGCCATTCTATTCTAGTTCTTCTTGTTACTTCGGCAGTTTGGTTTTGTTTTCCTAATTTTATGAGATGTCCTAGGTATATATATTCTTCCACCTTTTCTATTTTTGGTGGTTAATAGAGTATTGTTTGTTGCTTTCGGTCATAACTTTTGTCTTTTAATATTCATTTCTAAGCCGATGTTTTAGCGTTCTTTCCAATTTCTATTAGCATCTCTTCTAGTTCATTTTCATCGGAACTTATGATTACAATATCATCTGCGAAACGGAGGTGGTTCAAAACTTTCCGTCGATATTAATTCCTTGTTTTCCCAGTTCAATTTCTTGAATATGTTCTCCAGTGCTAGTGTAAATAGTTTCGGGGATATGATGTCCTCTTGTCTTACGCCTTGTTAGGTGATTTTTTGAATTGTAGCCCACCCAATTTTCGTTAAAAGTTTGTTAAAAAGTCAAGAAGTTTTCAAATTTTAGTTAAATTCATTTAGTTTCATGATCGCTCAAGTTTTATTCCGTAGAAAGAAGTTTTGAATAACCACCACGCGCGGTTTTTCAGACCACCTTCAACAATTTTCGTTCAAGTTAAAGCGTGCTTGCAATAGCTGCCCGCAGCTGCAGCTTATCGCTGCCGTCCGATTGGTCCAAGCGCGTTCATGCTATCCTTCTTCCGCCAAATGAAAGAGTCGACTGTTAACCATCAACGAGTGAACCTCGAAAAGTTAGAGGCAAAATGTGGTGTTAGTTTTGTAGACCGGTGACGTCAGTTTATTGATAAGATGCGAGTGCCACCAAATCTTACGTACCGTTTTATTTTGGAATTACCGTTTTAGTATGATAATACACCTATTTACCCGTGTTTGGGGAGAAAAATTATTGGTGCACCAAATCGTTCTTGGTCGTTCCGTGTTGGGAAACAGCCCGCTGAGGAAAAGTTACGTCATCACCGTGTCCAGCAACATTACAAAATCACCTTGCGTCTCTACAAATTTTCAACAAGTCAATGACCCGTTTAAGACCGTCCCAGCTGTTTCTCATAGTACCGCCGTCAGGATAAAGCAAATTCGATCGCAACAGCTGGATCGCAATAATTAAGGTTAGTTATGTACTTTCGATTAATCTCACAACTTGCAGGGGAACCCGGGGTTAATTGTGAAATCAACCTGAATTTTCCTGACACAAATTTATTTTGTGTCGCCGTTGATGGACGGTTTCGGCCAGCTGTAGGTTATAGACGGTGAACGAGGGTGAATCCGCTCTCTCTTTGTCTTTTGGTTACCTCTGTTAAATGATGCAAACAATGAAACTCAAAAAGTTAAGTAAAACAATTTATTACCAAGTTGAAGATAGAGTTGCTTTATGGTCGACAGTACAACTGCGAAACAAATGGGTCAACAACCCCAACAGAATTTCACGCAACTCCAGCGACAATGGGTCGCTACAACGTGATTAACAATAATCACTTCAATAAAAATTGACTCCAAACGGAATATACCTTAATTAAATTAAATGTTAAAACTCACCGATCGGTTTGTTTTGTACAGGAGTTTGAGGTCGACAATAACATTCAAATAAGGCGCACTCCGGAGTTGATGGTGAACTAACAAAGCACACCGATTGCACTGAAAATTGCACAGGTGACGAAAGACCGTCGAGGGTTGGCCTGGAAGAGTTTTCTCGGCGTCGAATCGGTGTCGGGTAGCACAAGTAAAGGTGAACAGAAAATTCACTATCACGATCTTGGTGGTCGAAACGTCGGAGAAGCAAATTATGGACGACCTTATCGCACTAAGGTAAAATTTATGAAGTGGTTGTTAATCGTAAAATAAGATTACTGCACATTCGCAAGCCGTTGATAAGCAGATAATTACTGCGTAATTCGAAAAATAATGTGCAAAATAATCGCTCGCACCGTGACAGATGGTCACTTCCAGCTTATCTGCGTGCTCGAAGAAAAATGTGCGCAGCGGCCGGCGTTGAAAATTGCACGTACACAAACAGCTGATTTCTCGAAAAATGCGTAATTGACGATAACATCCGCATATAGCGCTTAGATTGGTCATCAAATATTCACTCACTACTATTACTAACAAAACTTCCACTTAATATAGTGAAATTACAATGGTCTTCAAAATAAAATTTTGAAGTCGTAGCGCTCGTATCGAGAGTTCGTTGACCACTCGAGTTTTGACCTAAATTCGTGCGCAGCGCTCTGTCGCCCCACCACCCGTGTGACCTGGTGACCTAGAGAGGGTTGGATGGTGTTAAATCATATTCAAGACGACAAATTTAACAATTTATCGTTACACACCCCTAAGAATTTTCACTAGGTGAAAATAAACACGGTAGATCGATGGTGATGATCAAGAGGCAGGAGACCGCTTGCAAAAGCTTCGCATTTTGGCTATACTTGGTTAGGAATAATTTTGGTACGTGGCTGCAGTCAAAAAATAAAAATTTTCTACAAATGAGAATTAATAAAAAATGTTGAAAAAATAAAGATCTGATTCTTTCAAGATAACGAAACGTTACCCTTATATCCGTACTACGTGAACCATTGGGTTGAGCGCATAAGCGCTACGGCTAACCCACAAAATATGAGCCCTCAAACATCAACTTGTTTGCAAAGGAGCTCGGTTCCATAAAGGTAAGTACAGCACCACATAGGATCTGTACTAAAAATTTCAAAAACAAACTAACACACACTGTGGTTTAAATGCCAACAGGTGATAACTAGGCGCTATTCGCACAATGGTTCGAAAACATTAGTGACGAAAGCTACAAATGGACCTCATAGGACCCATTTGAAACGGCTCGTAAGCGGAACCAGTCCGCCCAGCAGAAAAATTTTTGTTTCAGACCAAGGCACTCAGAGTCCTTGGAACATAGAAACGGTTGAGTGGTTACTAAATATTAATCCGACCAAAAAAATATGATCAGCAAAATCTACTGCAGTCACATAGCCAAAAATACTCATAGTATGAAAGTTGAAGCAACTGGAAACTTGAGATGTTTTATTTCACAGTTGATTTAAATTAAAATTGATTAAAAATGAATTAAAAACCCGGAAAAAAATAATACCCCTTATACCACCCACGGAAAAAAATTACTAAAGGAACCCAATGTGAAAAAAATGCGGAAGGAAATTTGAAGGAAATGAAGGTACATGGAAATGAAATTTTAGGTCATGGGAAAGGATATCAAAGCTATGACCGCCGGCTCGGAGAGGCAGTGACAAGTCAATGGTCCACTCCTCGCGTATGGTTGGTAACAACGCGCCGT
Organism: Lycocerus yunnanus; assembly: GCA_036346125.1. Classification (NCBI taxonomy): domain Eukaryota; kingdom Metazoa; phylum Arthropoda; class Insecta; order Coleoptera; family Cantharidae; genus Lycocerus; species Lycocerus yunnanus. The sequence goes on along the minus strand of JARFIX010000331.1, from coordinate 71,256 downwards.
GGAATGCTAACCAATACAACCTATCACTACTCCGCCGAAACCAACGAGCACGGCGCTCGATTTGAGGAAAGGAGGAAAGGTTAACCCGGGGCATGACAATCTGTCATGGAGAACCTAAAAAACTCACGCAATCCGTCCTCAAAACTGCGTTCACGGTCGGGGCCATTGACGTTAATCGTCTGTCTCGAAGACTGTACGGCGAACGACCCTCACCACCCCAACAAGGGCAGCACGCGCGCGGCCTACACCCCGCTCAAGTCGACCAACCCTACCGCAAACCGGTATTAACGGAGCCTAACCGAGGCAGGGACTCCAGGTGTAGTCGCTCTTGCAAGGATGCATCCCACAACGTACTGAGGAAATAATTCCAAATCCCAAGTGCGGCAGCAAGTCCGCCCGCCCCCACAATCCCCAAGACAGGAAGCAAAAAAACGAGTCGGGGACTTTATGACTCCAAGGAAAGGGTAAGCTCAAAAAGTTGGAACCTACGGGCAAAAAATTTGTAGTCCAAGGTGTTACGGACCACAACTGTAGGAAAACCCACTCATCCAATACGTCGATCCTCCTGGTGTTCTGGAGGATTTAATTTCAAGTCTTTGACATGGAAAATGCCGACGTCTTTCCCACGCTCGTTAACGAGTCGGTAGGTCAATGGACCGGTGACTTCACGAACTTTACATTTGATGTACTTCGGAGCTAATTTGCTGGTAAAATGTTTGGCAGCGCTTGACAAACAAAAATTCCGACGCCAAACAGTATCCCCTACCTTGAAATGTATTGAACGCTTTCTAAGGTTATAATGAGACGAATTTCGCCTATAAGCCTCCTTTAATCGTGCAGTCACATCAATGTAAAGCTCGTTCAATCGGTTCATTTCCCCAGCAACCCGCTCGCGACTATCCAGGTTTAACTCCTCCTCACCCAAATCCCTTACACGACCGTAATAATCTCCCCTAGCGGGAACGGTACGCCCAAGATTCAAAAATGAAGGGGTAAAACCGGTTACCTCGTGAGTGGCAGAACGTATAGCATGAGCTATCTTGTGAATTTGTACATCCCATGTGCGATGGTCGTTTAGAACATATGAACGCATGGCGGTCCCTATTACCCGATTCACCCTCTCTACGTAATTAACCTGCGGATGAAACGCAGCATTGTACCACAGATGGTTCACGTTGTAGCTGGTCATGAGATCTCGAAAGTCCTTACTGATGAACTGCGGTCCATTATCAACCATGCATATTTGAGGAACCCCAAATATTAGGAAAACTTGATTTTCTAAAAACTCGCAAATCTTTCTGGACGTCGCTTTGCGCAATGGTTGCACCAGCACGAACTTCGAGAACCAATCGCAGACTACCAAAAGTGTGGTATTACCTTTCGCAGATCGAGGAAACGGACCCATCAGGTCAACAGAGATACACTGAAACGGAAAGCGTACCTTCTTCTCCTTACCCATCAAGCCGTATCGCCCCCCTTGACAAGCTTTGGACGACAAACAAACCGGGCACCGACGTACATATCTGGCTATATCCGCCCTCATCCTGGGCCAATAATATAGCTCACTAATTTTATTGAATGTTTTCAAAATTCCTAAATGAGCAGAAGTCGGATCGTCGTGACATCGTTTTAAAATATCATTTCGAAGCGACTTAGGAATGACTTGTTTCCACTCCACTAAATTGGAAGTGATGCCATGCAAATTAGTGACTAATTTAAACAACAGGCCCCCCTCTATCCGCCAATCAGGATATTTGGTGGGGGTGCTCGCAACCTTAGCCAACATACGTCGGTACCACGCGTCGAAATCGCCCTCGGCCATCTCAAGAGACGACACCTCCAAAGGAGCCCGAGATAAAGCATCAGGAACTACATGTAACGACCCCTTCCTGTGCTGGATGTTAAAGAATGTTGTGACAGTCTAACGCTCCAACGAGCCAAACGACCTGCAGGGTCTTTCATACCCATCAACCACAATAAGGAGTGATGGTCTGTAATGACTGTAAACTCCGTGCCTTCAACATAAGGCCGGAACTTTTCAATCGCAAAATGACTGCCAAACATTCTCTCGGTAACCGAATAATTCCGTTCCGCCTTGTTCAATGTTCTAGACGCGTACGCGATGACGTGCTCATTTTCCCTTCCTTGCGTCAGGACGCAACCCAAACCATAATTTGACGCATCGCATTGAAGATAAAATTTTTCCTCAAAGTTGGGGCTAGCTAAAATAGGCGCAGAAACTAATAGATGTTTTAGACGGGCAAACGAGGATTCAGCCTCAGCTGTCCAAACAACGGACTGACGTTTAGCCCGACCCTTTATCAGCTCCGTGATAGGTGCAGACAGAGTGGAAAAGGCCGGAATAAAACGCCTGTACCAGCTGACCATCCCAATAAACCGTCTTACGGCCGTAACCGTCTTGGGCCTTTCAATTTTAGTAATTGCCTCAACTTTGGCAGGGTCTGTGTGTAGACCTGTTTTATCAATTATGTGTCCCAAAAATGCCAAACTGGGACGGCAAAACTTGCATTTGTCAAAATTTATGGTCAGGTTTGCCTCCTTTAGCCGCGAGTGTACCTGGTCGAGTAGTTCAGATGTTCGGAAAACGTAGAACTGATGACTATGATGTCATCGAGATAAATGAACACTTTTTCGCCCAACAGATGGCCGAATAACGATTCCATCAATCTTTGAAGCGATCCCGGTGCGTTCGTAATTCCGAACGGCATCACTTCGTATTCAAATAACCCACGACCAGGGACAGTAAAGGCTGTTTTCTCACGAGAGGACTCAGTGAGAGGGATCTGCCAAAAAGCCTTCTTCAGATCGATCGTCGAAATGAAGCGCGCATCGCGTAATCGCGTCAAAATGTCGTCAAGGCGAGGCAGAGGGTAAGCATCCTTCTTTGTTACCGAGTTTAATTTTCGACCATCGAAACAAAGACGATGCGAACCGTCAGCCTTCTTGACGAGCAACATGGGTGTACTCCAAGGGGATTTTGACTCACGGACCAACCCCATCTCTAGCATCTTGTCTAATTCGGCATGAGCTATTTTTTGCATAGCTGGGGATAGCGGATAGTATCGCTGCTTAATAGGCGCGGCATCCCCAGTATCGATGTGGTGAGTTACCTGGTTAGTCCGAGTTAACCCCTGGTTCACTAAACCTTTAAATTTATCTTTGGTCGCAGAGAGTGCAACTTGCTGTTCCAGGCTGAGATCACTAACCTCTCGGATGAGTTCCAGAGATTGAACGTCTTTAACAAAAAATTGATCTCGCCTGAAATCAGCTTGGACTCCAAAAAGTTTGCAAAAATCTACCCCTAAAGTTAGGCAGGTGCGTATACTGTGGCAGACCAGCACATTCAATGACCGCTCGACGCCACCAATCGAAATCGGTAAAACCACACTACCAATAATATTTTGTGGCGTCCCATCGGCCGATCGCAACGATAAGCTGCTGCCCCGCACGAATTGCAAATCTAATTGATTTATTAAGTGGTGACCTTCTGTCCCTAAAATTGAAACATTAGCCCCCGAGTCCAAAAGAGCAGATAGTTGCACCTTTGACCAAAAGACCGACGTAAGGTCGTTCGTCTGACCTAGGATGAGTAAATAGGGTGGCGGAATTGGCGGTAGATCCGCAAAAGGCGCTAATAGTACCCAACCAACTCGCCCACCCCCTACGTTCGGCTTTGATGGCGTTAGTTAACGACGCGCCGCGACGCCGCTTCGCCCATGTGCGTTTTTTGAGTGGTTCTTTCTACAGTTGGGCGTAGTCACACCTTTTTCTCCGCAACCGTAGCAGAATGTGGTAGCGGGTTCCGGGCAGTGCCAGTAGCGATGGTTATTGGAAGAACAATTCCAGCAAGCAAATTTCTTTGAAGGGGGTTTCTGTGCAGGCAAAACTTGTGGAACAACAACAGCTGGGGTATTCGTCGCGAGTTCTGACGTGGAGGGGAATTAGTGGCCGTCCACTTAACAATTCTCTCAGCCTCTTGAGCTCGGCAATAAATTGCCCACGGGTTCTCAATTGAGTAGTGCCTATCGTACGCGAAATATCCGGTAGCATATTCTTCCGGATTACCCATAATTGTTCATCCTCTGATGGGATCGGGTTCACGTACGAAAATTTGCAAAACATCGATTCGATGTACCCGCGTACCGACTCGCTAGGCGATTGCTTATAAGCTCGCACCTTTTCTAAATATTCGCGACTGAAATCAAGCGATAAAAAACGTGATTTTAATTCCTCTACCAGCTGTTGCCATGTGGTAACATGCGCACCTAAACTACGGTACCATGTTAATGCTGGACCTGAAAAAAATTCCACAGCCTTATCAAAAAGCTGCCGGTCAGTAACCCCACGAGCTCTGGCAAGCTCTTGTGCTCGTTCGATGAAGTCGAACACGGTTTGGTAATCACCAGACCCGTCAAAATTCAAATTCCACTTGCTAACTGACACATAGTCCGGATTCTTTCTATCAAGTAATGAGACTAATGAATTTAATAATCGGGATTCTTCAGTCGGAGGAATAACGGATGATCTTCTTACAGGGGTATCAAAATGATCAGGGGTGTCTACTAAACCTTGAGGTGGTTCTGTCTGAGGGACAGTTTCCCTTTCCTCATTAGCCGCAATTAAAAATTCAATTTGCTTTCGCAAATTATCAATAACACCTGTCAATGCATCTTTTCCCCCCCGGAAGCCTACTCCTTGCATCGCTTCTAAACGGTTACTGTAATGCGCAACACGATTTGAAATTAAATTAAAAAGTTTGTCATCAAAATTTGTTCCTAAGTTGGTAAGTTGTGTGCCCAGTTCATGTAAAATTGTTTTACACATATTAAGCTCAGCTTCTGGGTCAGATGGTGTATATTTATGCACTATTGCTAACTTGGAATCAAACTTTTCATCCCTAATTAATTTACGCAATAACTTTTTTCTGGAAGCAAGGTGTGTTGACTCACGCGTTAGGTCAACAGATCGCATTAAAAGTTCTACTTCCACCTCCTCCTTAATTAAAGAATCCACGTATTCTCCCATTACGAAATAAAAATTAAAAATCTAACAGCGGTAATCGAAAATAAAAAAATATTTAATAAAGTAATATTTTTCAATTACCACTAAATGGTGTTTAATAAAAGAAACCACAAAAAAGTAAAATTTAATCGTCGATGTAGTAGCGATTATGTCGAGTAATCTTATTAACAAACCACACTTAAAGCGCAAAACAAAAAATAAAAATTTATGCGATAGTAAAATTTCCTTATCGCTAATGCAAATGTTGATGTTAAACGCGTATGCTTCTCGTATTATTTCGAACGCCACTAAATAAGGTAATACAAATTTAAAAATAATCTTACCAACGAGTGATTTCAAACGTTCAGTACCTGTGCTAATCCCTAACACCAATAAACGCAGTACAACTCCTAAATTTGTGTCGCAATTAAAATAAAAAAATTGTACGCCACCACAAAGCAACTTATTTGTAACCGACAAAGTGTTGAAAAACCGATAGACGTAATCAAAAGCTCCACGTAAGGGCGCCAGTGCAGGGGAACCCGGGGTTAATTGGAAAATCAACCCGAATTTTCCCTGACACAAATTTATTTTTGTGTCGCCGTTGATGGTCGGTTTCGGCCAGCTGTAGGTTGTAGACGGTGAACGAGGGGTGAATCCGCTCTCTCTTTGTCTTTTGGTTACCTCTGTTAAATGGTAAACAATGAAACTCAAAAGTTAAGTAAAACAATTTATTAACCAAGTTGAGGATAAGAGTTGCTTTATGGCAGGTAGTACAACCGCGACACAAATGGGTCAACAACCCCAACAGAATTTCCACGCAACTCCAGCGACAATGGGTCGCTACAACGTGATTAACAATAATCACTTCAATAAAAAATTGACTCCAAACGGAATATACCTTAACTAAATCAAATGTTAAAAACTCACCGATCGGTTTGTTTTGTACAGGAGTTTGAGGTCGACAATAGCATTCAAATAAGGCGCACTCCGGAGTTGATTGTTGAACTAACAAAGCACACCGATTGCACTGAAAATTGCACAGGTGACGAAAGACCGTCGAGGGTTGGCCTGGAAGAGTTTTCTCGGAGTCGGATCGGTGTCGGGTAGCACAGGTAAAGGTGAACGGAAAATTCACTATCACGATCTTGGCGGTCGAAACGTCGGAGAAGCAAATTATGGACGACCTTATCGCACTAAGGTAAAATTTATGAAGTGGTTGTTAATCGTAAAATAAGATTACTGCACATTCGCAAGCCGTTGATAAGCAGATAATTACTGCGTAATTCGAAAAAAATGTTGCACAAAATAATCGCTCGCACCGTGACAGATGGTCACTTCCCAGCTTATCTGCGTGCTCGAAGAAAAATGTGTGCAGCGGCCGGCGTTGAAAAATGCACGTACACAAACAGCTGATTTCTCGAAAAATGCGTAATTGACGATAAAATCCGCATATAGCGCTTAGATTGGTCATCAAATATTCACTCACTACTATTACTAACAAAACTTCCACTTAATATAGTGAAATTACAATGGTCTTCAAAATAAAATTTTGAAGTACGTAGCGCTCGTATCGAGAGTTCGTTGACCACTGACGCTCGACCTAAATTTTGTGCGCAGCGCTCGCCCTCCCGGTACCCTGTGACCTAGTGACCTAGAGAGGGTTGGATGGTGTTAAATCATATTCAAGACGACAAATTTAACAATTTCAATCAAATATTCAATAATTGATTCATCCATAGAAGAAAATTTTCAATCTGCGGTTGCTAGTTTCGGAAATGCTAAATATTCAATAATTGATTCATCCATAGAAGAAAATTTTCAATCAGCGGTTTATATTCAATATTTAATAATTGATTCATCCATAGAAGAAAATTTTTAATCTGCGGTTGCTAGTTTCGGAAATGCTAAATATTCAATAATTGATTCATCCATAGAAGAACATTTTCAATCTGCGGTTGCTAGTTTCGGAAATGCTAAATATTCAATAATTGATTCATCCATAGAAGAAAATTTTCAATCTGCGGTTGCTAGTTTCGGAAATGCTAAATATTCAATAATTGATTCATCCATAGAAGAAAATTTTCAATCTGCGGTTGCTAGTTTCGGAAATGCTAAATATTCAATAATTGATTCATCCATAGAAGAACATTTTCAATCTGCGGTTGCTAGTTTCGGAAATGCTAAATATTCAATAATTGATTCATCCATAGAAGAAAATTTTCAATCTGCGGTTGCTAGTTTCGGAAATGCTAAATATTCAATAATTGATTCATCCATAGAAGAAAATTTTCAATCTGCGGTTGCTAGTTTCGGAAATGCTAAATATTCAATAATTGATTCATCCATAGAAGAAAATTTTCAATCTGCGGTTGCTAGTTTCGGAAATGCTAAATATTCAATAATTGATTCATCCATAGAAGAAAATTTTCAATCTGCGGTTTCTAGTTTTGGAAATTCTAAATGTTCAAGTGATGATGATTCAATCGGTAAGATAAAATGAACTAAATAAATGCTTGTAAGTGAGTAATCTAATGCAATTACATTTTAGTTGGAAGTGGTTTGAAAAAGGTTAATAGAATAATGAGGGTTACATCTTCATCGGAAGAGGACGATGATGAAGACAAAAATACTTCTTGCAATAATAATAAAGAACGTTCACATGAAAAAGTGGAAAGTACACAAAATACTGAAATTAAAGAAAATGAAAGAAGTATGACAGATATGAGTACATCTGAGGCCAGTAATAAAAAGGAACAATCCATTAATAAAAGTCAAGATAATGAAAACGCACGAAATAGTGGGGTACTTAAAAATTTGGGGAGGCAGTCTTATCGTGAATTACTAGCAATTATTAATTCAAGAAGTCCCAGTCCTGTATCCGAGGATGAATTGACGATAATTAATATAGATAGTGATGACGAGGTAATTTGAATTAAACATTGCTGATGAAATTTTTAACAAATTGTTTGTAGAGCATCTTCTCTCCAACACATCAAAGTACAATTAGGGAGATAGACCACAATTTTAAAGAAAACGTTATTCCAAATGAACAAACTATAGATGTGTCGGATAATCTCGCTCGACCACAATTGATAATTGACATATCTGATAGCACAACTGCTACTTCTTCGTCCAAGTTGCAAGTTTCAAATGTGGAATACGACAAGCAAGTACAAATTGTTCAAAATTTATGCAGCGATGCGGCTTTGGCAAAGGTAGGATTTAGATAATGTTGATGTATTACTTGTTCACAAATTACTGGGCATTGTCGATGCATTTCTTTAAAACATACTATTATATCGTCACCTTAGTACTACAACTAGGTAACTCCAATTTTGCAATTTTGAGTTATCTAGTGGAAAGTAATCTAGGGTGAAATGCCTAACTAATACTAAAATTGCATTACGACTGAGCGTTTTATTTATGACATAATTGGTTAATACAACAAGTAGGTATGTGTCGAAGGAGGCTATCATTTAATGCTACAAGTATATAACTTGAGTTACCTAGTTTTGCACATAAAGGTCTCGTATTACGATAAGTTATCCACTTATGCATCCAAGTTTTCTTATAATAAATTGTAGGTACTATACAAATGACACAGTTATTACAGTTATTGAGTCTCATTATTGTCGCTCAGGAACAAAAGGAAATATCTAGATCCTTCTTTAAACATTACAATAATGTATTCTATGTACAAGTCTTCATGCACCGAAAATGACCGTGCACCAGTTAATGCAGCCAAGTATAGAAAAGTTTTCACAGAAGAGTACAATTTAGGTTTCCATCGTCCAAAAAGACCAATGCCGCATATGCATGGCGTATAACACTCCCGGATGTGACCAAGATGCAATTCAAGCAAAGTATGACTCTCATATTTAATACAACAATTAATACAACAAGTAGGTATGTGTCGAAGGAGGCTATCATTTAATGCTACAAGTATATAACTTGAGTTACCTAGTTTTGCACATAAAGGTCTCGTATTACGATAAGTTATCCACTTATGCATCCAAGTTTTTCTTATAATAAATTGTAGGTACTATACAAATGACACAGTTATTACAGTTATTGAGTCTCATTATTGTCGCTCAGGAACAAAAGGAAATATCTAGATCCTTCTTTAAACATTACAATAATGTATTCTATGTACAAGTCTTCATGCACCGAAAATGACCGTGCACCAGTTAATGCAGCCAAGTATAGAAAAGTTTTCACAGAAGAGTACAATTTAGGTTTCCATCGTCCAAAAAAAGACCAATGCCGCATATGCATGGCGTATAACACTCCCGGATGTGACCAAGATGCAATTCAAGCAAAGTATGACTCTCATATTTTAGCAAAGAATAGGGCCAGAGAGGAAAAAATGAAGGACAGAAAAGAAGCAGAAAGTTCTAATGGAACAATTGTGAGCTGCAATTTTGATCTTCAGCAAGTTCTGTTGGCTCCAACCGATCCAACAAACAATGCTTTATTCTATAAGCAAAGATTGAAGTCGTTTAATTTTACTGTATACGACGTAAAGACAAAACAAGGAGACTGTTTCGTATGGACTGAAGTAGAAGGAAAAGAGGCAGTTGTGAGATTGCAAGCTGCCTCTATCAGTATTTTAAATCTCTACCGCAATCTGTAAATCACATTTCTTGTTTTAGCGATAGATGTGGCGGACAAAATTTAAACAAATTTGTTGCATCAATGTGTTTGACTGCTGTCCAAGAACTACCAAACATAGAAACCATCGATTTAAAATTTCTGGTTGTTGGTCACAGTGAAATGGAATGCGATTCAATGCATTCAGCCATAACTACGGAACAAAAAAGAATAGGAAAAGTGAATTGGCCTTCCGATTGGAAAACCATTGCCAGAAGCGCCAGAAGAAAAGGTGATAAGCCGTACATTGTTCATGAAATAACACATGAAAAAATATTAGATTGGAAATCTCACCTGGAGCGGCACATGGTTATCAGAAAAGCGGACGAAAATCAACAACCAGTGAGATGGCAAAAAATATGCTGGTTAAATTTTACTAAAAGCAGGCCATTAATTATACGCTTCAAAGAAAGTTTTGATGAAGAATTTAGAATTCTTGACTGCCAGAAGAGAACAAGATCTAATAAAATATCATTATTAGAAACAAGACAGCCCTTGTACAAAGACGTAATTCCTATTTCAAAGGAAAAGTACGAAAATTTGATGTCTTTATTTGCGCTGACTCCTCCAGCGCTAGGGCTAGAATATCGACCGTTTTATGAAAACTTACCACACCAAACATCGGCGAAAAGTAGTGGAGGCGGACAGCAGGAATCTTCAGAAAGCGAAGCTGATCTTGAAGATTTGTTATAAAATAATAAATAGTTTTATTTTTAAATTTTTAAAGAATTTATAAAATTTTCTTGTATCTACATAAAAAACAATTTAAGTTCTGTTTTATGTTGTTTTTCCTCCAAGTTAAATGTTTAAATTAAATTTTCAATCTGCGGTTGCTAGTTTCGGAAATGCTAAATATTCAATAATTGATTCATCCATAGAAGAAAATTTTCAATCTGCGGTTGCTAGTTTTGGAAATGCTAAATATTCAATAATTGATTCATCCATAGAAGAAAATTTTCAATCTGCGGTTGCTAGTTTCGGAAATGCTAAATATTCAATAATTGATTCATCCATAGAAGAAAATTTTCAATAATTGATTCATCCATAGAAGAAAATTTTCAATCTGCGGTTGCTAGTTTCGGAAATGCTAAATATTCAATAATTGATTCATCAATAGAAGAAAATTTTCAATCTGCGGTTGCTAGTTTCGGAAATGCTAAATATTCAATAATTGATTCATCCATAGAAGAAAATTTTCAATCTGCGGTTGCTAGTTTCGGAAATGCTAAATATTCAATAATTGATTCATCCATAGAAGAAAATTTTCAATAATTGATTCATCCATAGAAGAAAATTTTCAATCTGCGGTTGCTAGTTTCGGAAATGCTAAATATTCAATAATTGATTCATCAATAGAAGAAAATTTTCAATCTGCGGTTGCTAGTTTCGGAAATGCTAAATATTCAATAATTGATTCATCCATAGAAGAAAATTTTCAATCTGCGGTTGCTAGTTTCGGAAATGCTAAATATTCAATAATTGATTCATCCATAGAAGAAAATTTTCAATAATTGATTCATCCATAGAAGAAAATTTTCAATCTGCGGTTGCTAGTTTCGGAAATGCTAAATATTCAATAATTGATTCATCAATAGAAGAAAATTTTCAATCTGCGGTTGCTAGTTTCGGAAATGCTAAATATTCAATAATTGATTCATCCATAGAAGAAAATTTTCAATCTGCGGTTGCTAGTTTCGGAAATGCTAAATATTCAATAATTGATTCATCCATAGAAGAAAATTTTCAATCTGCGGTTGCTAGTTTCGGAAATGCTAAATATTCAATAATTGATTCATCCATAGAAGAAAATTTTCAATTCTGCGGTTGCTAGTTTCGGAAATGCTAAATATTCAATAATTGATTCATCCATAGAAGAAAATTTTCAATCTGCGGTTGCTAGTTTCGGAAATGCTAAATATTCAATAATTGATTCATCCATAGAAGAAAATTTTCAATCTGCGGTTGCTAGTTTCGAAATGCTAAATATTCAATAATTGATTCATCCATAGAAGAAAATTTTCAATCTGCGGTTGCTAGTTTCGGAAATGCTAAATATTCAATAATTGATTCATCCATAGAAGAAAATTTTCAATTCTGCGGTTGCTAGTTTCGGAAATGCTAAATATTCAATAATTGATTCATCCATAGAAGAAAATTTTCAATCTGCGGTTGCTAGTTTCGGAAATGCTAAATATTCAATAATTGATTCATCCATAGAAGAAAATTTTCAATCTGCGGTTGCTAGTTTAATTGATTCATCCGTAGAAGAAAATTTTCAATCTGCGGTTTCTAGTTTTGGAAATTCTAAATGTTCAAGTGATGATGATTCAATCGGTAAGATAAAATGAACTAAATAAATGCTTGTAAGTGAGTAATCTAATGCAATTACATTTTAGTTGGAAGTGGTTTGAAAAAGGTTAATAGAATAATGAGGGTTACATCTTCATCGGAAGAGGACGATCATGAAGACAAAAATACTTCTTGCAGTAATAATAAAGAACGTTCACATGAAAAAGTGGAAAGTACACAAAATACTGAAATTAAAGAAAATGAAAGAAGTATGACAGATATGAGTACATCTGAGGCCAGTAATAAAAAGGAACAATCCATTAATACAAGTCAAGATAATGAAAACGCACGAAATAGTGGGGTACTTAAAAATTTGGGGAGGCAGTCTTATCGTGAATTACTAGCAATTATTAATTCAAGAAGTCCCAGTCCTGTATCCGAGGATGAATTGACGATAATTAATATAGATAGTGATGACGAGGTAATTTGAATTAAACATTGCTGATGAAATTTTTAACAAATTGTTTGTAGAGCATCTTCTCTCCAACACATCAAAGTACAATTAGGGAGATAGACCACAATTTTAAAGAAAACGTTATTCCAAATGAACAAACTATAGATGTGTCGGATAATCTCGCTCGACCACAATTGATAATTGACATATCTGATAGCACAACTGCTACTTCTTCGTCCAAGTTGCAAGTTTCAAATGTGGAATACGACAAGCAAGTACAAATTGTTCAAAATTTATGCAGCGATGCGGCTTTGGCAAAGGTAGGATTTAGATAATGTTGATGTATTACTTGTTCACAAATTACTGGGCATTGTCGATGCATTTCTTTAAAAACATACTATTATATCGTCACCTTAGTACTACAACTAGGTAACTCCAATTTTTGCAATTTTGAGTTATCTAGTGGAAAGTAATCTAGGGTGAAATGCCTAACTAATACTAAAATTGCATTACGACTGAGCGTTTTATTTATGACATAATTGGTTAATACAACAAGTAGGTATGTGTCGAAGGAGGCTATCATTTAATGCTACAAGTATATAACTTGAGTTACCTAGTTTTGCACATAAAGGTCTCGTATTACGATAAGTTATCCACTTATGCATCCAAGTTTTTCTTATAATAAATTGTAGGTACTATACAAATGACACAGTTATTACAGTTATTGAGTCTCATTATTGTCGCTCAGGAACAAAAGGAAATATCTAGATCCTTCTTTAAACATTACAATAATGTATTCTATGTACAAGTCTTCATGCACCGAAAATGACCGTGCACCAGTTAATGCAGCCAAGTATAGAAAAGTTTTCACAGAAGAGTACAATTTAGGTTTCCATCGTCCAAAAAAAGACCAATGCCGCATATGCATGGCGTATAACACTCCCGGATGTGACCAAGATGCAATTCAAGCAAAGTATGACTCTCATATTTTAGCAAAGAATAGGGCCAGAGAGGAAAAAATGAAGGACAGAAAAGAAGCAGAAAGTTCTAATGGAACAATTGTGAGCTGCAATTTTGATCTTCAGCAAGTTCTGTTGGCTCCAACCGATCCAACAAACAATGCTTTATTCTATAAGCAAAGATTGAAGTCGTTTAATTTTACTGTATACGACGTAAAGACAAAACAAGGAGACTGTTTCGTATGGACTGAAGTAGAAGGAAAAGAGGCAGTTGTGAGATTGCAAGCTGCCTCTATCAGTATTTTAAATCTCTACCGCAATCTGTAAATCACATTTCTTGTTTTAGCGATAGATGTGGCGGACAAAATTTAAACAAATTTGTTGCATCAATGTGTTTGACTGCTGTCCAAGAACTACCAAACATAGAAACCATCGATTTAAAATTTCTGGTTGTTGGTCACAGTGAAATGGAATGCGATTCAATGCATTCAGCCATAACTACGGAACAAAAAAGAATAGGAAAAGTGAATTGGCCTTCCGATTGGAAAACCATTGCCAGAAGCGCCAGAAGAAAAGGTGATAAGCCGTACATTGTTCATGAAATAACACATGAAAAAATATTAGATTGGAAATCTCACCTGGAGCGGCACATGGTTATCAGAAAAGCGGACGAAAATCAACAACCAGTGAGATGGCAAAAAATATGCTGGTTAAATTTTACTAAAAGCAGGCCATTAATTATACGCTTCAAAGAAAGTTTTGATGAAGAATTTAGAATTCTTGACTGCCAGAAGAGAACAAGATCTAATAAAATATCATTATTAGAAACAAGACAGCCCTTGTACAAAGACGTAATTCCTATTTCAAAGGAAAAGTACGAAAATTTGATGTCTTTATTTGCGCTGACTCCTCCAGCGCTAGGGCTAGAATATCGACCGTTTTATGAAAACTTACCACACCAAACATCGGCGAAAAGTAGTGGAGGCGGACAGCAGGAATCTTCAGAAAGCGAAGCTGATCTTGAAGATTTGTTATAAAATAATAAATAGTTTTATTTTTTAAATTTTTTTAAAGAATTTATAAAATTTTCTTGTATCTACATAAAAAACAATTTAAGTTCTGTTTTATGTTGTTTTTCCTCCAAGTTAAATGTTTAAATTAAATTTTGTTTTATGTTCTTCTTTTCCTCCAAATTAAATGTTTAAATAAAATTTTTTTTAGTTTATAAGATTTTCTTTTAAATAAACAATTTAAATTTTGTTTTTATGTTGTTTTCTCCTCCAAGTCAAATGTTTAAATTAAATTTTTTAAGAATTTTAAGAATTTCTTGTATCTACTTAAATAAACAATTTAAATTTCGGTTTTATGTTGTTTTCTCCTCCAAGTTAAATATTTAAATTAAAATTTTTTTAATTTATAAAATTTTAATTTAAACAATTTAAATTTTGTTTTTATGTTTTTTCCTCCAAGTCAAATGTGGATAACTCCTTGTGAACCAATTTTTAAATTAATGCAACAAATAGATATCTGATTTTTGGCTTTAAATTGTCAAAATTGGAAAAATTTTCTAAAGTATTTTAAATTATAATGTAATTTCTGATAAATTAAGTAGCATCTACGAAAAATTATATGCATTATCTATTAGTTGTGAAGCTTTAACTTTTATGCAAATTTTCAAACCCGTTTTACAAAGGGAACGAGCATTTTCAAGTTACCTACTTGTAGTACTACACTGTAAAAAAAGTGTAAAATTACACTGAGGTGATGTAATAATTACCTTAAAAAAAAGAGTATTTTTACTGTTTTTTCGAGGTAATCTCAAAATTACTCTTTTAATTAATGTAAATTTACTTAGTGTTTGGTATTTATACATTATAGTGTAAATTTACCCTATTTTTATAGGTAGGTTTGCATGCAGCATTGCAATCTATTACATTTCAATGTCTAATTTACTATATCTAAAGTAAAATTACCTCACATACTGTATTTGGCTTAGCTTGGTGGTGTAAAATTACCCAGAATTGTTTTACTCAATTTTTTTTATAGTTATTTTTGGAATAGTGTAAAATTTATTTAGATATGTTTCAATTGCTAGTTTTACAAAAATAGTAATAATTTTCAGTATATTTTTGTGCATTACTTTAAATCATAATTCGGTATTTTTACCATAAAGTTCGTATTTCAATAAATGCCCATGAAGTTATTCTGTATCTCACTGCAAAAGAAACACAGGCGTCATTATGTCGCTTGTACAGCACAGTATATGCATTATATTGGCGCGAATTTGTGCATTTGCAGTTATACTAGCTTGATAGAAGTTGGAAGTTTTTGTGTTCGTTAAATAATTTGATTTAAAACCACTACAAAAGGTATGTAAATTGTTATTTATTTATTCATTTCTTAGTATTGTAGTAATTATTGGATATACTACTAATTGGTATAAATTTTTGTTATAATGTAGTATAGTACATATTTGTGTAGTAAGTTTTGTTTAGCTGTATTATTTTGTTTGTTATTTCGCTTAAAGACTTTAAGGTATACCACATATTTTGTTATTCTCGAATAATTATGTATGTAACTCGACATGTGGGCGATACGTTTTAAATCGGGGATTCCCATCAGACCTAGTATATTGCACATGTATAATTCAAAAACAATGCATAAAATAAACAGTCAGGGCTTAGGTACAGTTTTACAACAAAATTAACAACCATCTAGAGATGATAAACGCAAAAGATGACGAAATGCATTTTTAAATTTAGTTTTACTATTTTGCAGGAAACCTATACTATATCAAAGATTACTGGAAGCCCGAATTGCAAAAATTTGTTTCGTGTTTATTTTTGTTACAAGTTACGGATTTGGTAAGTATACTATAAGTCTTTCATTGATTTGTATGACAAATTTTCATTATGTTAAACTGTAACATTTGTAAAACATATAGTATCAGTTGTATTGAAAGTTACAATCGTCATTTGTACCTTCACAGAAACTTGCAAGGCGTTCAATTTTATTGCAAATATGATGAGTGTGGTCAGCAGTTCGGTAAATATAACGCTTTCAACATTTTCAACGCTTTCAACGCTTTCACGACATTAATAAAATAAATAAAAATTCCAGTGATTTCATTTGCAATATAGAAAATTGCTGTTTCAAAACCAAAGAGAACGATTATTTCTTGTCACACATATACGATCATATAAAATATAATTCGGTTGTTTCTTGCCCATTTCCCAATTGTCTTACTTCGCATAAGAAATATCAAACAGTTTCAAGCTTTAAGTCGCACTATTACAGAATTCACTACAAAATTAATAATAAAAAGCAAATTGGAAAAAACTGTACCCAAATACATAAGAATATTATTCAATGTGAAACTGAAAATATTTGTGAATTGAATGCAGATGAAAACATTAGTAACGATAACGAAATATACTTACATAATGATTTGCATCCAGATTCTTACATAAATTCGCTTGCGATTACTTATTTAACACTTCACGCCAAGCACTTCCTATCTGATAGTGCCCTACAGACAATTATTGATGGAATTTCAGACATTAATAATATAACCCTTGAAAATTTGTTCAATATTCTTAGGCAGAATAAACAAGTTGAAATTTTAAATACTATTGAAAATCAAAATTTTTTGTACATTGCACATAATCCAGTTAATGGAATTCTTAGATCTTCTTATACAAGGAAACAATATTATAGAAAAAACTTTGATTACGTTGCACCAGAAAAAATTATTTTAAGTGAAGCGGGTGAGAAGGAAGATTTTTTTGTATATATCCCCATATTAGAAACCATTAATGTTCTATTAAAAAATGACGACGTATACAATCAGTTTATGAAACAAACAAAATGTAATAAGGGTATATACGCAGATTTTATAGATGGAGAATGTTATGAAAAAATATACTTGTTTAAAGAAGCACCTAAATCATTGCAAATCGTGCTTTATCAAGACAGTTTTGAAGTTTGTAACCCTTTAGGTTCATCGAAATGTATCCACAAAATTGTAGCTGTCTATATGACTTTTGCCAATATACCTCCATTCAATAGATCAAAAGTAGACCAAATTCAACTAGTTGCTCTATGTTTAGAAAGTGATGTAAAGAAGTATGGTTTTACTAAAATATTTCGAGTAATTATGCGCGATATTTGTGATTTGGAAATTAAGGGAATTATGTTAAGAAATACCATATTAAAAGGTACACTCGTTGCTGTAGCTGGGGACAATTTAGGTAGTCACCAAATTGGTGGATTTGTTGAGAACTTCCACACAAATGGATTTTTGTAGATATTGTGAAACTCATTCGAACAAGTTTAATACTGGCTCTAAATTTCCTCTTAGATCTGTTACTTTATGATGAAGACGCAACTGCGGCAATGGTTACGAGTGCGCCAGTGCATGGAATAAAAAGTTTTCAGTATTAAATCAGTCTAAATATTTTCATGTATGTAACCCCGGATTACCACCATGCCTGGCACACGATGTATATGAAGGCATTGTACAGTATGATTTAATGCTATGCTTAAATCAGTTAGTTGTAAAAAAATTTGTCACCTTCGATTCCTTAAATGCAAAAATACAAGATTTACATTTTATTTGTGAAACAGTTTATGAAAAAGTGCCTCTCCTAAAGAAAAGTGACAAGTTGCACGGAAGTGCTACGGAGAATTACGCTTATTACTTATTTTACCATTTGCTTTATATGATTTAGATATTGACGATCCTAGTTGGCAACTAATTTTAATTCTTAGAGAAATTAACAACATTCTCTTTGCTGTAAAAATATCTGTAGTTCAGTTAGCTCATCTTCAATCTCTTATTAATGATTACATTGCGTTAAGAAAAACTTTGTTTCCTAATGTTCCACTACGGCCAAAACATCACTTCTTCACACATTATCCATATTTAATAAAAAAATTCGGACCAATAAGACATTTTTGGACTTTGCGTTTCGAAAGTAAACATCGTTACTTTAAAAATATTTTACGTCATTCACCAAACTTCAAGAATGTTTTAATGTCCTTGTCAGAGAGACATCAATTTTTACAATCACTCCATGCAACCCAAAAAAATTTATTTGCAGATCTAGTAATTTCAGATGAAGCTATACCTTATTTATTACATGAAGAGGCAAATAAACGCAAATTTATTTGTAAAAAAGCTTTGTTTCGAGGTATAAGATATAAATCGGGTATGTACATTTGTTGCAACAGAAACGAATATAACGATTTTATTTTATGCCTGATCGAAAGCATTATAATAAACGGTACATATGACGACTTGTATTTTATTGGCAAAAAAGTTTTAATATATTTTGATAAAATGAAAGGTGTGTTTGATGACAAAGGAATTTCTGCTACTACTGTTTCAACCATCAGTTGTCAGTTTAAAGATTTACTCAATCATGAACCACTAATAGTTTTAAATCATCAGATAAAATTTATTTACCTTCAAATCTTCTCCATTAGAGCATTTTTGAAAAAGAACTCATCATATTCAAAAATTACATTTTAGTTTTCGTTTCGTTTCATTTTAATTTTATTTTATTTTATGATTTAAACATTACCATCAAATTTAATATTCTATACATCGACTAATTTTTGTGTATTTTCTCTTTCACAGTATATTTGATATTTTCAAAATGGGACATAAATATTTCGTATATAAAATTTTTTTTTTAAATTTCAATGGAAAGGAAATGGCCAATTTAATATTTAAATTTGGAATTCATCCAGGACTGTAAAAATTTTTGTAACTGTTTGTGATGTGGACAAAGGACTTTATGAAACTGTTGTTTTAAAAGGTAAATTTTATTAATTTTAAACAGCATACCTTACTAATATGCAATATTTTTATTTTTTAGCGTCGCAAAAATGAAACATTAACGGATTCGCATTGGTGTTAGAAGGTGATGGCACTTACGTCGATGAGGACGACATACTAAGGATTATGGCTAAGGAAACATTAATTTTGTTAAAACTAAATGAGATTTGGAAATCTACAAATAGTGTTAGTACTTCCAGTACAGTAACTGTCGGTAGCAATATTTCTATCGAACTTTCTGAATCGTCGCGAGAAAATTTAATTTTTGAAAAGCAGGCAGAGAATAATTTGTCGCCAGTTATGAACCAACAATCTTTTGTCAAGTCATGGAAAAATTTCACTATACCGTGGTATAAAATCAGTGCGTTTGGTATAAAATCACTACAAAATAATGAAAGAGATCTCAAAGTAATTACAGAAATAGTTCACATTGTTGCTGACGAAATTAGGTCTATTGGGCATCATATACTGGCAAGTTACTTGAAAATCATTGCAAAAAAGATTTGTACGGAATATCCCCAGTCTTTAGAAGACAGAGATGATGATGAAATGATAATTGGGGAAGGATACCATGGTATATTTTTCAGATTACAAGATCGAATTAAGTATTTAAACCGTTGTTATAATAAAAGATCTAAAGATGATGGCATATCCAGTGAATGTATTCCTATAAACAAGAGAAGAAAAATGCTGTCTATGAAAGCTGGTTGCAGCAATTGGGAACCTGCTCCAGAAATTAGTACATTAGAAGAATTAGAAAATGCTGAAATGAATTTAAAACTAATTAATTTTAATTCAGAATTTGATGAAGAAACCGTTCATATGTTAGAAATTACATATTCTAACCAACGTTTGTTTTTAAATAACATTGATCATCCTTCGGTTATCGAAATTAAGGAAAAGTGGCCTATCCTGCTCTGTCAGCAAGGTATTTATTGGCATTTCAGCAAATTAATGTCTAAAGATGACCAAATTCAGATTAATATACATGATTTAAGTAGTAACATCTTACTTAAATCAAAAAAAATATTGGCGTTTGGAATTAAAAAAATGTATATAAAAGAAATTCATCTAACAGATGATGAAATACTGTTAGATGTGCTAACAATTGTAACAATGTTCTTTTGCGAAGAATTAAATTTGCTTTATAAAAAAATATCGGTAAGTGGATATTAATATAAAGAAACAAAATTTTTATACATTGTTTTTAGAATCTTCAGGAAATCAAAGATTTTCAAAGTAATTCTCCATCAATTGTAAAAATAAGTGATGAAACTAGTAAGGCGGCTAAATTTTCTTAATGTATTTTATTAGTACTAATAGTCTTTTTTTTTAGGACACAATGATTTGCCCAAATTTTATATAATAATGGAAAGACAATGTATTAATAACGAAAGCACTACGTTGAGCACTGCATTGCAACTGATGTTTGCGTTGTATTTTAATTTTAATTTGGCATATCCACGTACACTGTCATTAACATTGGAATTCCTTCAAATTAATTTTTTAAAAATTCGACCCGATGTAGGAAGTAAAAATACAAAAAAGAATTCGAAAATGAAACTTTTATCACTAATTAATAAACTTCGATAAAAACTTACAGATGCAGATGCTCTGCAAACGTTGGTCAATCTGTACAACTTATAAGTGAAATTAGCATTGCTGGCTTTAAGTAATTTGTACATAGTTCATGTGAATACAAGATAATTGAGACATACGAGGGGGAATCAATAAGTTCGGTAAAAACGATATAAAAAATCGATATTTTTAATGAAATTAATTTTATATCTTGACATAATCTCCTTGAAGCTCAATGCACTTGTTACCTATTTTTATTAATTTTTCTAAACCACTAAAATAATTGTTTCGTTTGCCTTAAAAATAGCTTTCCACAGCTATTCTTACATCATACATCAGTTCTTCGTAGGTGTTAAATTTCATCTCTTGTAATTTTTTCTTTAAATTTGAAAATATAAAGTAATAGCTAGAGGCCAGGTTTGAACTGTGAGGTGGGTGATTTATTTCTTCGAAACCACACTCTTTAATAGTAGCTTGTAAAACTTTCAACTTGTGAAGTGGCGATTGTTGTGAAAAAGCAAAATTATTTGTTTTGCTTTCGGCATCCCAAAAAATTGTGGGCATAATCCTGCCAACGGAAGGTTCATTTCTGAACTTCTTAAGTGGCAGTTTTCGTTTTCTGTCCACTACATAGACTTGTTTGGATTTGAGGTCATAATAATGAATCCATGTCTCATCACCTGTTACGTTATTTAAAATTTTTCTCCGATTAGCCTTGCACATTTCCAAAAATTGTCTTGAAGTTTAAGCTCGAAATTGCTTCCGTTCAGGAGACAGAAAACGTGGAACCCATCTTGCACTTACTTTTGATACATGAAGATGATCATGTAGAATTGTATGCATAGTATCATATGATAAATTGATGACTTAAGATATTTTTAAATAGTTAGACATTATTTATCATCTATTAATAAAATTTCGACTTTTAGTGCATTTTCATGATTAACTGCATCTGCAGGATGATCAGTGCAGTGTTCATCTTTTAAAGACTTTTGTACTGCTTTGAAAAGCTGTACCCACTTGTAAATTGTTTTTAGTGCAGGTGAAGATTCTTTGTAAACTTCAGGCATATCACTTGGTATTTATTTTACACTATTATGTTACAAATTTTATCAGCACGGTATTCGAATTTTTTCATTTTTACAAATATCCAAAATGACTACCACTAAAAATTGAATAAAAATCCAACAATTGCTTGGATCTATTTCATTTTTGAAAACTGGCATTCTCTTTGATTTTGTTATAAACCACTTGAAAATTTATTAATATTACCCTTTATACTGTTTTGCCGAAATTATTGATCTCCTCTCGTAGGTATATTAAAACAATTTTAAATTATTCATTTATTGGTCCATTTTCAAGGCTAGTATTGATAAATTTGGTGTACATCAATGTGATAAATTTATTAATAGTTACCTAGCAAATGGACCAATCAACGGCCCGAATCGTCGGACAATTAAAATTGTTTTAATTAAAATCTGTCTCAATTATTTTTATTCATATTATTGCTTGGTTTATTGTTAAAATTATTATGTTTCCTACCGTTCTATTTTATAATTCACAAAATTTGAAAGACAGCAATTCAATTAATTAACAAACTTGATAAATTTACTACTAAATTATTTTACTTATTTTTATAACTACTCCATTATTTATATACTTACATGTTTTATATAGTACATATTTAATTTTAATTCAATATTATAGTTTCCAGTTATTATATTAATTTTAATTTTTAATTTTTAAAATTAAAAATTTTCTTCTATGGATGAATCAATTATTGAATATTTAGCATTTCCGAAACTAGCAACCGCAGATTGAAAATTTTCTTCTATGGATGAATCAATTATTGAATATTTAGCATTTCCGAAACTAGCAACCGCAGATTGAAAATTTTCTTCTATGGATGAATCAATTATTGAATATTTAGCATTTCCGAAACTAGCAACCGCAGATTGAAAATTTTCTTCTATGGATGAATCAATTATTGAATATTTAGCATTTCCGAAACTAGCAACCGCAGATTGAAAATTTTCTTCTATGGATGAATCAATTATTGAATATTTAGCATTTCCGAAACTAGCAACCGCAGATTGAAAATTTTCTTCTATGGATGAATCAATTATTGAATATTTAGCATTTCCGAAACTAGCAACCGCAGATTGAAAATTTTCTTCTATGGATGAATCAATTATTGAATATTTAGCATTTCCGAAACTAGCAACCGCAGATTGAAAATTTTCTTCTATGGATGAATCAATTATTGAATATTTAGCATTTCCGAAACTAGCAACCGCAGATTGAAAATTTTCTTCTATGGATGAATCAATTATTGAATATTTAGCATTTCAGAAACTAGCAACTGCAGATTGAAAATTTTCTTCTATGGATGAATCAATTATTGAATATTTAGCATTTCCGAAACTAGCAACGCAGATTGAAAATTTTCTTCTATGGATGAATCAATTATTGAATATTTAGCATTTCCGAAACTAGCAACCGCAGATTAAAATTTTCTTCTATGGATGAATCAATTATTGAATATTTAGCATTTCCGAAACTAGCAACCGCAGATTGAAAATTTTCTTCTATGGATGAATCAATTATTGAATATTTAGCATTTCCGAAACTAGCAACCGCAGATTGAAAATTTTCTTCTATGGATGAATCGATTATTGAATATTTAGCATTTCCGAAACTAGCAACCGCAGATTGAAAATTTTCTTCTATGGATGAATCAATTATTGAATATTTAGCATTTCCGAAACTAGCAACCGCAGATTGAAAATTTTCTTCTATGGATGAATCAATTATTGAATATTTAGCATTTCCGAAACTAGCAACCGCAGATTGAAAATTTTCTTCTATGGATGAATCAATTATTGAATATTTAGCATTTCCGAAACTAGCAACCGCAGATTGAAAATTTTCTTCTATGGATGAATCAATTATTGAATATTTAGCATTTCCGAAACTAGCAACCGCAGATTGAAAATTTTCTTCTATGGATGAATCAATTATTGAATATTTAGCATTTCCGAAACTAGCAACCGCAGATTGAAAATTTTCTTCTATGGATGAATCAATTATTGAATATTTAGCATTTCCGAAACTAGAAACCGCAGATTGAAAATTTTCTTCTACGGATGAATCAATTAAACTAGCAACCGCAGATTGAAAAGTTTCTTCTACGGATGAATCAATTATTGAATCTTCGTCTTCACTTTCAGATGAAATTACGATCACAGTGTCTTCTTCTACTAAATGTAATATAGTAAATAATTATGGCAAACATATGCTTAAGTTGCGATAGTGAAATCAAAAGAAGTGATAAAACTATAAAATGTGTAATTTGCAGTGATATATTTTATACAAAATGTGTGAAATTAACGGATAATTAACTAAAAATATAAAATGAAACTGTAATATCAATTTTACATGCAAAATTACATGCTCACTATTATTCGCTTATTGATAAATTAAGTCTAAATAATGCAATAGCTCGTACAATAAGTAAAATAACTTGAGAGAAGTAAAAATCTAAATCTATTATTAATTAATTAGTTAAGTTTAAAAACAAACATTGTGGGTGTAATAATTTAAAAGTAACTTACCTGTATTAAACGAATCGTCGCTAGACGACATTCTCTCTTACTGCTTTGTTGCTTGTGCTTTTCAAAATAATAGTGGTGAGCCAATAGATGAAAATCGTAAGCCAAAAGTAATAATGGTATGCCAAAATTAATACCCTGAAAATTTAAAATTAACAAATTTGGTTTTTAAAGTTATCAAACATACCTGAAGATGTTGTAGGGAGGTACTTCCCAAAAAAGATGCTTATTAAAATCGGTAAACAGCAAAAATTCAAAACGTAGTAACCAATACTAATTCCAAAAACTTGGATAAAAACACTGTTTCACAATAAACTGGTTAAACTACAACGTCCAAATAACACTACTTTACTTAAAAATTTTGTAACAAGTAACTTTCTCGAATGGCAAGACTCGATTGGAAAAATGTGCGTTCCATCAATGCTGATAAACATTTGTTAAAAATATATTAAAATTTAAAAACTTGAATTGGTATGCCATATTTAGAAAATTATTGAAATAAAATTAAAGAAATCTGTAATTATTTCGAAAATACTTTCAAATAAAATCCAACTGTAATAACCTAATATCAAAAAAAAAATCAACTGTCATTAAACCGCAACTTTTAATTTCGAAAATTTTACCTTAAATTTGTGCACCAAGAAACATTACCACCAAGTCTCTGAGATATCAATTCGGTTTTTGTAAATCGATGTGCTATTTTAATTTTACATTTGCAATAAATAAAAGCTTTAATTGTGTTGTTAATTTGAAGATTTAATTGTTAAAATTAAAAGTCCTTCTTCGATACATTTTTATACATTCCTGAGCTGCACTAAATGTTTTATACCCGTATATTATTGGTTAATTTTCACGTTTTAAAATAAGTGGGTTAATTACCAACCCAACATCTGATTGAATTGCTTGTAGAAATTTCATCAACACACACAGTACGAAGCCTCCTACGAGAAATTCGAGAACTCGATGAATTAATAAACATTCTTCAAATGCTCGCAATTATAAGAGAAACTAGAATAAGACTGACCGGAGTTATGGACGCCATAAAAAATGTCTACATCAGTCAGAAATTTCTACTAAATTCAATGTTAAAAACGAAACAGCGAGATCTAAAAATCATATCTTGGAATGCCAATAGACTAAAACCAAAATTTAAAAAATTCAAGTATTGACCGACTCCGACATAATTTTGATATAAAAAAACACACTCAACAACAATAAGGTCCCTAAAATTCACAATTTGATGATATCAAGAAGAACCTAGAGCAACATGGGTTCCAACTCACCAACGTCGTGAGAATGTGTGCTGGGAAGAATCGCATTTCCATCCCCCTAGTGATTTTCACACTAGAGAAAACCGCACAACACAAACGAGTATTCAAACTAAAAACTATTGCAGGTTTAACGCATAGTAGCCCCACACCTAAAAGACAAGATGGGACAGCGCCACAACAGAGGAACTGTTGAGAAAGTATTGCTTTTGTGCAGAAAAAAAGGGGTGTGTATGGGGCTACGCTGCAGAGGTAGTACCTTTTACCTGGACGGTCACATCGAGCGTTAACAACGGGAGATGGTCCTTGGTAACTGGTCCTCGTAGGGTACCCAACTCTCACTCATGGCTCCACGTGCCACACCCTGGAAACTGCGTTGACCCGCAGGCGAAACTGAGTGAGGGGAGCCAGATATGGTGACCGAGTGATTGCCGGTATAAGCAATCTCCTTGAAGGTCAACAGCTACGGGTGGATGAACCAACAAACATAGGGCACTCTCTTGTCCTTGAACTGAGAAATCGATTCTAAAGGCGGAAGAACCAACCAGTGTGGTCAACGACATAGAATGCAGAAGGCAACGGAAAACCACTGCATTAAAGATCCAAATGGATATTCCTAGTTATATCATCATGGCTTTATTTAATTCAAAATATTCCGGAGTAATAAGCCCCCCAATCGGATCTCCGGCGGATCTATGTACAGAGCAGAAAAGGCTCATAATGCTATTCAAGAAATGGATAGACTCAGCATTGATATTATGGGCATTAGCGAGATGAGATGGCCAAATGCCGGACAAAGCCAAATCAAAGATCACACGGTGCACTACTCAGGTAGTGACGGTGGAAAAAACGAACATGGAGTGGGAATCATTGTGACCCAGAAGATCAGCAGATATGTGACCAATGTTACTCCAGTATCAGAGCGAATTATAGTTATGCAACTCCAAACGAACCCACTAAAACTTAATATAGTTCAGATATATGCGCCGACTGCAGACAAAAGCGAGCAGGAAATAGAAGAATTCTACGAGTCACTCTCAAAAGTAATAAAACAATTCCACAAAGAAGATATTACTGTAGTTCTAGGTGACTTTAACGCAAAAATTGGAAAAGGAAGGAGCGTACCATTTGTCGGTCCTTTCGGACTTGGACAGAGGAATGACAGAGGGGAGCGCCTAAGTGAGTTTTGTACAGAAAATCGATTTGCAGTCCTAAATACATTTTTTAAACTCCCCTCCACGAAGACTATATACATGGCGCTCACCTCAAGATGGACCGGGATATGTGGTGAGAAATCAAATAGATTACATACTTATCAATGAAAGATTTAGAAATAGCTGTATATCAGCTAAGACATACCCGGGCGCCGACATATCATCAGATCATAATCCGCTGGTAGGCACTTTTAAATTACAACTGAAGAAAGTGGAAAGAAAGAAAAGCAACAAACGATGGCAAATAAGTCGCCTTAAAGAACAGGTAGTCAGGGAACAAGTACAATTATCTATTAATAACAAACTTGGAAATGCTGGAAAGAAGGACAAATAGAAGAACAATTAGAGAGGATGCAGCAAGCCATCGAAGAGGGTAGCAAAGAATATTTAAAACCTAGTTTGACTAAGATAAAACCATGGATGACCGAAGAGATTCTGGAGCTGATGGATGAAAGAAGAAGACCAAAAAATATAAACCTGACTAAATACAACAACATCCAAAAAAGGATAAGGGGGGAGATCCGGAAGGCGAAGAATATATGGTTGGGAGAGATATGGAGATGGAAATTTTGGAGAAAAAACATGACTCATTTAATATGCATAAAAAGATCAAAGAGGCCGCTGGCATATACAGACAAAGTCCAATAGGCCGACTGGTTGATAACAACGGAACAATCATAGTAGATAAAGAAAAGAAAATAGACATATGGAAAAAATACGTAACAGATCTGTTTAGCGATGAAAGACCACCATACAACCCAACAACATCTGACTGTGAATCGGGCCCATATATAACCAAAGACGAAGTCCGAAAGGCAATTGCCAATATGAAGGATGGAAAAGCGCCAGGTCCTGATAACTTCCACTCCGAGTTTCTAAAACTTGTTGAAGAGGATGGCTTGAATTGGCTCACGGAGATCTTCGATACGATTGATAAATCTGGACAAATACCCGGCATATGGTTGAAATCGACTTTTGTAACCCTCCCAAAAAAGGCTAGTGCGAAGCATTGTTCTGAGTATCGAACAATCAGCTTAATGAGTCATTTGTTGAAGGTATTTCTAAAAATTATCCACCAGCGAGTGCAGGGGGTCTGCGAAGAACATCTGGGAGAACGCAATTTGGATTTAGAAATGCGCTGGGAACAAGAGAGGCACTGTTCTGCGTGCAGGTTCTTTTTCAGAGATGCCGAGACATGAACTGTGATGTATATGCATGTTTCATAGACTATCAAAAGGCATTTGACAAAGTACAGCACGAAAAACTTGCTAATATTCTCAAAAAAACTGGAATAGATGACAGAGACCTAAGAATCATCATGAACCTGTACTGGAATCAGACAGCGAGTGTGCGAGTAGATGGAGAACACACGGAAGAAATTGCCATTCGAAGAGGAGTCAGACAGGGTTGTGTCCTCTCACCCTTATTATTTAACCTGTACTCGGAAGAAATATTCCAAGAAGCTTTGGACGATCTGCAAGATGGAGTATTGATTAACGGCGAATGTCTAAATAATATCAGATATGCAGACGATACGGTAGTTTTTGCGGATAGCATAGAGAGCCTACAAAATCTAATGAATAGAGTAGCCGAGACAAGCGAGCGATATGGATTGACCCTGAATACGGCAAAAACTAAATATATGGTCATCAGTAAAGAAATGGTACCCCCAGGACGACTAACTGTCCAAAACAAACAGATAGAGAGGGTAAATAAATACACATATCTAGGAACTACAGTGGGAGAGCAATGGGACCACTCACTAGAAATTAAATGTCGTATTGAACGAGCCGGGCAACATTTATGAGGATGTCCAGCCTTTTCAGGAGTCATGATCTTAACTTACCTATGAAGATGAGAGTGGCGCGGTGCTATGTGTTTCCGGTGTTATTGTACGGAGCAGAAGCGTGGACCCTAACTGAGGCATCTAGCAAGAAGTTGGAAGCTTTTGAGATGTGGATTTATAGACGCATACTAAGAATATCTTGGGTTGAACATGTAACTAATAGAGATGTGCTACAGCGCATGGATAAAGAAACGGAGATCCTTAAGACGGTAAAGATCCGAAAACTGCAGTATTTGGGCCACATAATGAGAAACGCGAAAAGATACGAGCTTCCACAGTTGGTTCTGCAGGGCAAGGTATTTGGCAGAAGAGGTCCAGGACGGCGCAGAATATCCTGGCTTAAAAATCTTAGAACGTGGTTTGGTACATCCACAACTGGTCTTTTTCGAGCAGCAGCAGACAAGGTCAGAATTGCGATGATGATCGCCAACATCCGATAACGGATCGGCACCAGAAGAAGAAGAAGCAGAAAAAAAATTGAGATTTTGATGGATATAATTAAATAATTATTGTATTTAATTTGGCAATAATAGCTTTGTAGTGGTGAAACAAAAATAATGACGTTTATCGCCATTACGTCGTTTGTATAATAGTAACATTTGAGTTTATTATAAAACACATCAGAATTATTATTTGTAATATTTATAATTTAACAACCTAGTTTTGTGTTATACGAAATAAATAAGTGGAATTAATAATTAGCGCAGTTTTGAGGAGTACTTCCTTAGACGTAACATTGATCAAAATTGGACCACCCGGGCGATGCACAGTGAGATCACATTAACCGAAGTTCCATCAAAATTCCTATAGAAGTCAGTAAAACTAGAATTCAAATTATATCTCATCATCAAGACAAAATAAGACCAAGCTTAAAAGGTTTGATAGTTGATTCACCGGAACAAGAACCATCAAATAATATTACACAACCTATAACCGATATATATGAAGCAACCGAAAGACGATCTATGATCCCAGTAGCTGAGCACGGAAGGATAACTAGCACCCAAAAAATAGTAGTAACAATCTCATTTATTTACTTTTTCTAACTAAGATTTATGTTTCAGCAAGAGGAATTTAAACACCGAGTTCCTAGAGGTACTCCCAAATCGCAGCACATATGCCGTAACTGCAAGTTCCACGATCGTGCATAATATGAAGTCAGTTGTACTCGGTTTGCACAACTGCACAATAATACTAATGCATTTTTAGATCGGTTGCATGTCTCGATTCAAAATAAGTGTGCTTTGATACTAATAAAATGGCTTCCAAGATTTCAGATATCATTCAAATTAAAATTTCTATTCATTTTAATCAATTCTGAAATATTTGATAAAAGTAACTACATTTTTAAATTTACTTTAGAAAACACGTAGATATATTTTTAAATAATTAAACTTTTACTTGGTTTGTTTTATACATCCATTACATTTTATTTTTTTTTAGGAACAGAAGAAAATTCAGCAGAAGTTGATATCATTTTCATGCAAACTTCTCCTGTGCACAACATAAATATATCAGAACAGCCAATACATCATGGAAGACGTGAATTCGGCTTTTCGTTATTAGCATTTCACATGATCCTCGTAATTGCATACTGGATCTTTAGTATAAATCGTTTCACACAGCCCAAGGTAAATTATTAACAATTTGCAGGTAAAGAACTATAAAGAAATTTTAGGTTAATATTGTAATATCAGCATTTCCAAGTTTTTGGTAATATAAATCCATTATTTTTATTTATGAATGAAACTTTTTGTTTGTAAAATTTGTGAGTTCAAATGTTCATATAAAACGAATTTAAGAACTCGCACCGGTGAGTCTATCATAGCTAGGTTACAGAGATTGCAATCAAAAGTGCTACGCGACATCAGCGACTCCTTGGTACATTCCCAACACAGTGTTACACTCAGACCTGCGAATCAAAACAGTAAAGGAAGAAATTTCAGCCATAAGCAATTTCTACCAGACAAGACTGGGCGACCACTCCAACATTTAGTCTTAGGAATTTTGTGAAGCCACCTACCAACTGTTTGCTTCTTTTCCCTTGTGGCTCCTTCCCTTAGAGAAAAATCCTCGGGTGAAATTAAAAATTACTTTTTAAAATTTATACATAGCGAAATCTTGATGGCGACATGACTCTTTTCGTATATTTAAAAGTCTGATATAAATTTGTCACTGATATTGCTAATGATTCCAAATTTGAGTCTTCCATAATCGTTAAATCGTGTTATAATCATTTTATTACAATAAATAAATATAAATATTAAAAACTATCGTAAATGTTTATTATTACTTGTTGAAAATATATGTTAAATTAAATATTTTAAAAAGTTTCAAGTTTGCTACGGGTCACAATTTTTGGTTCTTAGATTTTGTTGATGGATTTTCAAAAAGACATGAGAAAACCTATTATTTCATTAGGTCCAAAACCCATGGACGTTGAAAAAGGTAATCTTGTTTTTGAAATATAAAACATTTCTTTTTTGAATAATTTTTGTTTACTTAGTGACATTCAATTTACATTCAATCTAGTATGTCAGTATAGGTTTGTCAAAACACATGTCAATTAATTTTATTATAAAAATTTTCCAATATAGTTTTTGATTTTAATTTTAATGGATTTTAATCCATTTAGTTCATTTAGGATAGTTTAGCTGATGATATCTTGAAAAGACGAAACCACTTTTACGCAAAGGAGGTCCTAAACTTTAATGTGAGTTGGAAAATTTTTAAATTTCATTAGAATTGTATTAAAAAAAAAAAAAAATAATACATTTTTCAAATTTCATTATACTTGAAACTTTTAAAATATTTAATTAACATAAAAAACTATCGTAATTTTACTAAATTCTACTTATAATTTTAGTATTCTGAAAGTCAGATAACTTTTATACTTAAAAGAAGAAATTGCCGATTATTATGTAGTAAACGATGACGAAACTGAAAGGACAGTATACAGACTCTCCATTTTGATGAGATGTGTGGGTGATGTGCCTAAAAGTTCGGGTATTGAAGACGGTAAAGAAGACGACGCATTCTCTTGGTGTTAGATCTTGATCAAATTTTATGTGACTTTGGATCTAATAAACTGAATAATAATAATCCAACTATACCAAAACCTTACCTAGTACATACATTTTGAAAATGATCAACCAACATTACGATTTGCTAATATGGTTGATAGAATCTCAACATTAGCTCATACACTAAATATTCGTAAAACGTACACTTTATAATACTCCTACGTTATTTGACCCTTTGTCTCCGACCTGAATCGCATAAAACGAAGTTAAAATACATTTAAGAACTCTGTAATAGTAATAGAGTAATAGTTTATGAAATTTGCGAATACAAATATTCACATAAAGCGAGTTTAAAACACAACTTTTAAACGTCACATTAGTAAACACCTTTTCGGTTTCATAAGATTTCATAAGATTAATTGTATAATCATTGTTTTAAAACACAAAAATTGTGCATTTTTATTATTATGATTTTATTATACTATAGATGTTGAATGTTTTTTTTACTTTATCGAAGGCATTCAACAAGGTATAACACAACGGACTAATCTACAAAATGTTACAGACCAACATCACGCTAGCTTTAGTACAACTCACGGCATCTTAGCTGCGGAATAGAAGGTTCCGAGTGCCGCTACAGCAGGAACACGATCTATGGAGTCATCATGTCAGGTGTGTCGCATGGAACAATTCTATCGCCTACCCTCTTCAACATTTACGTAAGTGACTTCCCCAAACCGGTAATAATTGGAATATCTACGTTCCTATACGCGGACGACATGCGACACCGCGATCCTTTCCACCTCTCTCAGCGCTATTATTGCAGCTAGAAGAGCTCGACGAATTAGAAACATTGTACCGCACTTGGCGTAAACTCGAACAAGAGCGCGGCGATCATGTTCACCAAACTCCGACCGCACCTTCAAGACTTGCACATGCAACACCGTATCTACCTGGGCATCACCGTTGTCTCCCGTCTCACTTGGGAGAAACACATCACCGTGCTCGAAACCGCACCAGGGTCTAATGGTAAAGCTATACCCGCTGATAGGTGGAAAAAGCAAGCTGGCATCGGACCTCAAGTTGAGACTCTACTAGACCATCATCCACCCAACCATCATCTACGCAGACTTGGGGCTTCGCCAACTCAAGCCAGCTTAAGCGCCTCCAAAACACCTGCCTAAGAAGAGCCATGGGAGCAGAATGGTTCATTACCAACCGCCAATTCCACGCGGCCGAGGAGAATGCAGAAACGTTCGCCAACAACCTGGAAATCCAGTGTAGCCCAAACACCAATAACGTGGACAGGTAGTAAATAGAAGAGGTCGACAAAACCATAAGTGATCAAATTAATGACTCACGATCAGCCTCCTCTCAACCATCGGCAAGATCACCGAAAGAATCATCCTGGAAAGAATAAACAATTCAACCACCGACAACGAGGTCATTCATGATGAACAGTTTAGTTTCCGCCCGACCACTCTACCACAGATCCTACGAGCCGTCGAGAAGATCACCTTGGCCTACAACAAGAAAGAGTCAACATGTTCAGTCTTATTAGACGTATCGAAGGCATTTCGACAAGGTATGGCAAAATGGACTAATCTACAAAATGTTACAGGCCAAAATCACGCAAACTCTTAGTACAACTCATGGCGTGTTACCTGCGGAACAGGAGGTTCTGAGTGCTACTACAGGAACACAATCCACGGAGAGGATGATTACATCAAGCATGCAGCAAGGATACTGATTAATATATATTTATAAAAATATTGGCCTGATATATAAATAAAAGAGAGACGGTCACGGCTTGGCGCTTAAAAGCATCAACTACTAAGCCGAGCGGCCCGGTTCAAACCCGGGTGGAGTATAAAACTTTATTCTGACCGTCTTACCTGGCAGTAGGTATAAAACCACTCACCAAGACGCTTGGCCAGCGTGGTGTTTTATGGCTAAATACTCCCCAATGGGAAGACCTATATCCAGCAGTGGATGAAACAGGCATATAGTGATATAAATAAAAATAGATATTTTCTTCTTCTTCTTCTACTTTTAGGCTAGGGTGCTCCTGTTTGCCTTGATCTCGGACTATCTTGTATCGAAGAGGAGAACCAGCTTTGGGCCCATCGTTTAGGCGGTCGTCCCGGAAGCCTTTTACCCGGGTCGTCCATCTCTAGACGCCCGTGTTAGTTTTTCTTCGCCCATTCTGCTGACATGCTCGTTTCACTCTTTTCTCCTGGTTTTCATCCACCTCACGACGTCTTGTACGTTAGTCCTGTCTCTAACGCTTTTATTAGATTGCATGTCTGACCACTTTATCCCAAGTATTCCTCGTAATATTTTTATTTCTGTTGTTCGTACTTTTGTTTTGTTCTTTTCGCATCGGCTCTTGTCTCTCCGCGTAGGTTAGGACAGGTCTCACTGTCCTAATTTAAAGGACGAAAATCCTATTTTAAAAGGACGAAATATAAACACCAGCGCCAAACTAACACGACGACGCAATTACACGACTAATAGAATCGCCAACGCCTGTTAACTAATAACCAGATCAAGGAGATATAGGGGTCTCCCGGTGCTCTGTACACCCAATTTGTTCATCGTTCGTCACCGATTCAGTTGTAGTGTTGCTATGATCAGAAATATTAAAAATATTTCTGATGAGAAGGCACGTTTGATACCATGCAATAAAAGATGTACTAAACCTTCGTATATGTGTTATTGCTATATTATTCTGACAAAATACCATTATTTACAGGTTGCAAGACGAGGTACCGGTTGACCGAAAATACCTTCTTCTAAAACATTAGACTGCCACCTAAAGCTGTGTTTCAGATTCTTTGCTGTGGAGGTTGGCGAACCTCGTTCGGGTGTTACTGATCACATTATTAAGGTTCCAAGTCAATATGTGTACTGCGTGTATCGATCTAATAGTAGGATTTGCAGTTGTTTTTCCCGTGCAGTCACTTTTCCCAATCGATGGTTCAAGCCAGTTAATACAAATTGATGAGAGCGTCGTAACGAAGAGGAAATTCGACCGTAGGCATCTACTAATAGATGTCAAGTGGGTTTAGGAATATACAGCGTGGTAAAACCTGACACCATATTTGAGTATAATAAATTTTTTATTGGGTGAATTTCTAAACAATTTTATTCATTATTAATTTGAATTTCATTTATAGCAAAGAATTCATACGAATATCTAATAAATAATAGGAGTAATTATTTCATAGTATTTTTATTAATCACCGATTATTTTATTGTTCATTTGTTTTTACGTAAGTAATATTTTTTGACTATGTTTATTATTTGCGTGATCTTTGCTAGTGTGGAGAAGCTGTATGTGCGTATTACATAAAATTTATACTTGCAATCGGTTCTCTTTACTCGGCAGATTTCAAATCATAAACACTTTAATTTCATTTAAGTGCAGTGAATAATAATTTGGTTTACAGAACACTTAAAGAGTTGTGTTAAGAATCAGGATGAATTGGAACTTGCCAAGTTCCTTGAATACAATGGCTGCAAGAACTCGATAGAATATTTGCAAAGATAAGTTTCTTAATTAACACGGTTTTATAAGTTCCAGTAATTTTGATTATTGTTTAATATAAAATACCAAAAAATGATTTAAAATTATTATTTAAAAATTCAAGTTAGAAATTCATACTCAAAATTGCATCAAAGCATAAATTTAATGATGTACCTACATTATAAAAAAATCGGATGTGGCCATGCCCATGACTTTATCATACTTTTATTAAATATTAAAAAAATAATTTTTAATAATAAAAAGAAAAAAATATTTTCCATTAACCAATGTGACTCAAAATCTATTCAACTCTAAGTCTAAATATAAAGATACAAAATACCAACTTTAGTTCTGAAATTCTCATTAGTTTTTGAAATATTTAATAAAAACTAATATTAAATAAAAAGATTTATAAAAAATTGCTTCCATGAACGAATTTTATTCAAAATTTAATCAGTTCTAATTCCTAGCATGAACATAACAAGTTTTAACTTTAGTTTTGAAAATCCTTTTAGTTTTAAAATATTAAATAAAGACTAATATTAAATAATAAAACTTAAAAAATTAAAAAACAATAGTTTTCATAAAACAATTTTTACTAAAATTTAATCACTTCTAAATATCGATTAAAATATGCGAAAACCTAAATTTAGTTTAGAAATTCGTATTACTTTTCGAAATATTAATTAAAAACTAATATTAAATAATAAAACTTAAAAAAATAAAAAAACAATAGTTTTCATAAAACAATTTTAACTAAAATTTAATCAGTTGTAAATCTCAACATAAGTATCCTTAATCCTAAATTTCGTTTTGAAATTCTTATTAGTTTTGAAATTTTAAATTTAAAAAACTAATATTAAATAATAAAATTTAAAAAATAAAAAAATAGTTTCCGTGAATCAATTTTAGCCAAAATCTAATCAGTTCTAAGTCTCAATATAAGGATACAAAATCCAAAATTGGTGACGGTTCGAATTCCCGGATCGCGATTTTTACCATTTTGAAGTGGAATATGAAAGATGAGGGTCCCAATAGCATATAAAAAAAATAAAATTTGCGGAATATTCACACAATTTTGTAAAAAACGGCATTAAAGTTCCTATGTAATGAGGCACTCCCATTGGTTGTTGCAAACCGATACTCCGCCCACCCGCATTTATTCATATAAAAGCGCGTGAAAATGTGAATTTTACCCAGTCTACGTTTATCAATCACCATGAACGTGTCAAATATAGAGGATTTAGTAAAAATTTTCAACCAAGACGATACCGCAGTGGTGGAGTTGCTGCAGGGATGCATTACTTGCCATTAAACATGCGTTGCAAGGGTCGCACTTGTAGGCGGTATTGCAATGTGGTACACGATAGCGATTATTACTTAAACCACTGCTTCAAATGTCCGGGTTGCAAGAAGAAAACCCGCCTAACCGAGAATACCTTCTTCGACGACCATAAGCTACCACCGAAGACGCTGTTTTACGTTATGTGGCTATGGGCGTGTAATACAAGGGCTGGTGTAGCTGCGCCCATAGTTGGTCTTCGCCGCCAAGCTGTGTACGAGCTATATCATTCCTTCCGAGGTATTTGCGCTTGGACGCTGATGGTAAACCCGATTCTCCTCCAACTCGGCGGTCCGGGCCAGGTGGTGCAGATTGATGAGTCCGTCATAACAAAGCGGAAAGCTGGTGTTGGACGGATACCCCCCCGCCAACAGCAGTGGATACTAGGGATGTATAGTACGTTGGAAGGTAGGGGCATCGTACTATACATCGGTAGTAGAAATGCTGCCACGTTAAGGCGACTCATCCTTAAGTACATCAGACCTGGCACCGAGATTTGGACCGATCGTTGGAGGGGTTACTCGGGTTTAAATCACCTCGAAGGCGTATCGCCCTATACCCATAAAACGGTAAACCATAGCTCTAATTTTGTGGACCCCGTTACCGGGACATGCACTAACAGGGTTGAAGGCTATTGG
Organism: Lycocerus yunnanus; assembly: GCA_036346125.1. NCBI lineage: Eukaryota > Metazoa > Arthropoda > Insecta > Coleoptera > Cantharidae > Lycocerus > Lycocerus yunnanus. The sequence goes on along the minus strand of JARFIX010000331.1, from coordinate 33,988 downwards.
TCGAGACTAAAAATGTATTGCCGACGGTTAGGGGTGTTATCTTCGACTATGTTACCCGAACATTTGAAGGAGTACATGTGGGTGTCAGTTTTCGGCCGTACTCATAAAGAGCGGTTCGAAAACATGGTGATGCAAATCGCGGAGCGGCATCGTGTATAATTTTTTGCAGAGCTGCTGGGAAAACAAAAAATCGGCCCTTTTCAGGGCTACAATTAATTTTGAATTGGGTTTTTTACTTTTTGTGTAAATTCGTTTCTGAGGTGGTTGCACTGTCAAAACCTATTCTCCGCACCCGCCCTCGCCCCTCCGGGGCTCGTACGGGGCTCCGAACGGTTTTGACACGTGCTAAACTCATTAAAAACATCCCTTAAGCGCCTCCAACTCGAAAATTTTGAAAGTTGACGCGACGGATCTCTGAGAGCGACTGGTATCACCCCACCACTAGTCACTGTCGACCCAGGCACAGCACACGTACCGCCAACAGAATAAATGATACCTTTTCATTTTAATACACTTACATGTATTTCTTATGGGAAATTTGCAATTTTCAAAATTAAATTGTGGCCTTATTACAACTCCGACAAGATTGATCCTCACCTTAAAGAGCTTGTATTTTTGTGTTCTTTCGTTTGGTATAGCCATTTCTATAGGAAAAGTGTATTTTCGATTCCGGGAATTCGAACTGCTACCTCTTTTCATTTTAATACACTTACATGTATTTCTTATGGAAATTTGCAATTTTCAAAATTAAATTGTGGCCTTATTACAACTCCGACAAGATTGATCTTCACCTTAAAGAGCTTGTATTTTGTGTTCTTTCGTTTGGTATAGCCATTTCTATAGGAAAAGTGTATTTTCGATTCCGGGAATTCGAACTGCTACCCAAAATTTTGTTTGAAAATTATTGTTAGTTTTGCTGTACGTCGCACACAAAATTTGACCACACACACACAGACACACATACACACAGACACACACACACACACAGACATTTTTTGAAATGGTCTTATTTTACTCAGGGACCTCAAAAAGTGTAAATCCATCAAAATCTCAATTTTTTTTCTGCACGAAAACAATACTTTCTCATATTACATATGATAAAGTAAAACACCCTTTGTTTGAGTACTACCTGTAGTCGCTTTAGACATCGAATCCACCATTTTTCGTGAATTCAATAACACATTGCTTATTGTATACAAATATTTATTTTTGCTATTAAACCATAATATTTGTTACTACCAAATGTTTCTTATTGATAATAAACTACATATTATATCTATAAAATACGTATGTATTATTAATTATTTCTTACTGTGCACTAATAAGATATACTATATTAATAGTATATTACGTAACGAGAGTTGTAAGAAGCCTATTACACACGACGTGGAAAGTAAATTACACGAGTGTGTAATGGCTTTACAACTCGAGTTAAGTACTATACTTTTTCTACGACCACACAAATGTAAAAATTTCTAAATTTTTAATTGTGATTTTTTGAATTTGCAATAACTCGAGAACGGCGCTAGATATCGAAAAACTGAGCAAAAAACCCCCTCGCCATTTACTTCAACCTCCCCAATAAATTTTCGGTAGGAAGGCGTATGCAAAAATTCAGATCGATCGCGCGCAGAAAAATTTAGTCAAACGTCAAAATTCATATTTTAGGTTAAATTTTCACAAAATGCGAAAAAATTGTATAAACCTCGTAAGAAAAGCAATTTTACTAAACTTGTTGCTTAATAACTAATTATGGTCCATTTAATTTCAACGAGAGGTAAAATCAAATTCGTCACGCATCATAGCTTGAGTGCAATTGTTCACCGTACTCCGTATGTTACCCTTATTATCAATAGCTTCCGAGCTACGATGGATGCTTAACGAATCTGACATTTACTCTCGGTGAAATAAATAGACTATAAGTATGTAATAACTGACCGTGCGGATTTATTTTAGTAAAGTAATCGAAATAAATTAAAACTGTCGGAACACCAAACAAATTATTATCGATAAAGGTTTATATTAAATTATATTATATTTATATTATATTAGGTTTATATTATATCCGGAGGTGTACAATAACTTTCTTCGCTACTCGACATGATTTTAAAACTAAAATTATAAAAGTTAGAAAATTAGAATAATATTCATTAAATTAATATTACCTTGATCCGATAGCAATAAATAAATAAATACAAAATGAATCTTGAGAAACGCACGTATATTATTATAGCTGTCAAACTAAAATGAATTAGTTCAGCCAACACAATTATAGTAAAATTATCAAATTCCCTAGTCGTGCGATCGACAATATTACGTAACGGTAACGTCACACCGTGCGTAATGGACTTGTTACTATTACCGCGGATACATATGGTCGTTAGTTCGAACTAAGTCAGCTCGACCTAGCTAGTCCTTACGTGTACACTTAGATAAAGCGACCTAATCCGCTGGATCGACCTTAGTTAGATCGAGCTATATCATTGCTTTCAGTTTGAACTAAAAAAACATGTATACACCTGTGCAATAAAATTTAAAGCAACTAGCTTAGATCGAACTAAGGTTAGTTCGAACTAACGACCGCATGTATCCGCGGTATATGTGTGTCGTCAATGCGATATTTGCCGATTACTCCGATGGTCGTAGAAAACAATTTTAATAAATTATTATTTATCACAAACAAAGTATATATTCATTCGATGTTAATAAATCTGTAGCGGCCAACGCCACAGCCTGTTTGGGAATGAATGTAGAGATCAGGGAGCTCTAAAGAAGGTATACAAATTGATATGGTAACCAGTAACCATGAGGTTATTGTTTATTATATCAGACAGTACGAAAAAACAATATACCCGTAACGAGTAATGTTTCATATTTGTTCCAAATTTAATAATAGTTCATTTTGTAAATATAATATTTAAAATAATAGTATATTATACACCAAGGTAGTGAAGCATAGTGTTATAACCCTAGCGCCAGATTAAATCCCAAGGTGCGTAGCACCGCGGATTTAAGGCGCGTGGGTTATAACACGCTTCACTACCGTGGTTTATATACAATTTTTCCACTACTAGGATTGTTTACTCTTATAATAATAATTGTTAATGAATAAAGTAAATCGTTTTAATTATTTATTTCAAATTATAAAACAAATGATAGTTTTTGTTTTGATGTTGACACTTGCTTGAAAATGTTTAATTAATTTTGACATAAAGGTTACATTAAATATTTTGATATTTATAAGTTTTTGCGAGTTTTTTTAAAAAATGAGTGAAAGTTGTACACCACCCGAAATGAGAGAGATTGCTGAATCAGTGGCAGACAAGCTACTGCCGGAAAAATCCAAGACTCTTTATATGAAAGCTTATGTAACATTTAAAATTGGTGCACTGCGCGAAGTGTGGTTATAATATCTGAAAATGTACTGTTAGCATATTTCCAAAGTTATGCCAATGATAAAAAGCTTCCACTTTATGGGCACATTATTCTATGTTAAAATCAACTCTTTCTTTAAAGGACAACATAGACATTTCAAAGTTTTTCAAATTAGTTGCGTTCTTAAAACGCCAAAATGTGAATTACCGTGCTAAGAAGTCTTCCGTTTTCAGTCAAGAAGAAATTACAAAATTTCTGATTAATGCACCGATGAATGTCATATTGTAAATAAGGCAATTCTTATAATTGGTTTATCTGGGGCTTGCAGATGCGATGAACTTTGCAATTTGCTTCTTTCTGATGTTATCATAAAAGATGATATGATTATTATAAACATTCGTAATAGTAAAATGGTTCATCTAGAAAATTTGTTGTTATGGAACCCCTTTGGATGAAAATTGTAAAACATATTTAAAAATTAGATCCAACTTCCGACATGCAAAATTATTTATTAGTATACGCAATGGAAAAGCTACAAAGCAAAATATTGGTCATAATACAATAGGGCAAGTACCAAACAAAATTGCAATGTATTTAAATTTGCAAAACCCTGCGTCTTACACGGGTCATAGCTTCCGAAGAACTTCAGCCACAATATTAGCTGCTAGCGGTGGAAATATCCTGCAGTTGAAACAACATGGGGGTTGGAAGTCATCTACGGTAGCCGAGGGCTATATAGCTGACTCACTCTCGGTTAAAACGAGCATAGCTCGTATGGTCCAAAGCCAATCAACATCAATTAATCAACATGTCGATGCTTCCTCGACGCCACCAATTCCTGTACAATCTGGTTCTACAATTGAAGATTCCTCGACACCACTAATTCCTGTACAATCCGGTTCTACAATTGAAGATTCCTCGACACCACCAGTTCCTGTACAATCCAGTTCTACAATTGAAGAGGGGCACATTATCAATAATTCTGTTATTAATGTACCTACCTCTTCTAGTTCCTTAAATGTTGGAGGAATAAATATATCAATGGAATGCCATAATTGTAACATCAATTACAATTTTTATAAATAAATTTTCTTAATATCTTGTGTTTATTATAATCATTTATGTAATACTAATCAATCAAGTTGTTAGTTATCGTCATAAAACCTTTTTTTTCAAACAACTTCCAACTAGTAAGAAATTTTGAGCCTTTTGAAGTGTTTTAAACTGTAGTTACAATAGCACGGAGATTGTAAATTTTCTAATGGAGTAAAGGTTATACAAGTTTGTAACGAACGACTACTTCGAATCGCATAAATTTTTCATGATTCTGTTTCGACCACTAATTTCTTTAATATCTTCACAATCCAGTTATCCTACAATTGAAAATATACAGATTTTTAATAATATTAATGTAACAAAACACTTACCAAACAAAAAATTCTATATCGAATAAAAACTAGTGAACGTGGAATGCAAGTAAATAGATGTTGACGAAAATATTTTGTCGAAAATGTACTATTTGTAACGATAATTGATTGTAATAATTATTAATAATCGATTTATAAAGTTTCAGTTGTCACTTCATACTATAATTCATAATTTCATAATTCTCATTTCGCCTAATTGCTAAACGTCACAAAATTCCAATTTAATCAACATTTTAAATATCAAATTAATCTTATTTATAGACCGATTTTAATTATTTAAACACTATTGATAGAATTTCTTGGTTATGCTAATTCGTTTTACACATAAATTTTCTTTCAAAATGGCCCGAAGTTTCCGGACTACGCATTTATGTTCATTATTAACTACTAGTAAATAATAGTATATTACTAGCAGGTGATAAGCGAGTCATTACTAACTGAGGTCTGTTCTGCTGACGAGGGAACGAGTCAGCAATTAAGTTAGTAATGATTACCAAGCATGTATACTATTTTTCCACTACTAGCCATAAACACTATCATTTCAACGTAAGTTATCGAACTGTGAACCACGCCTTCTATCACCTGAGGTGAATAATATTTTATTATTCACTAGTAGTTAATAATGAACATAAATGCGTAGTCCGGAAACTTCGGGCCATTTTGAAAGAAAATTTATGTAAAACGAATTAGCATAACCAAGAAATTCTATCAATAGTGTTTAAATAATTAAAATCGGTCTATAAATAAGATTAATTTGATATTTAAAATGTTGATTAAATTGAATTTTGTGACGTTTAGCAATTAGCGAAATAGAAAACGAATTAATTATGACAGCTAATTATGACTAGAAACTTTATAAATCGATTATTAATAATTATTACAATCAATTATCGTTACAAATAGTACACTTATTGACAAAATAGTTTTCGTCAACTATATACTCGCAAAACTTACAAATATCAAAATATTTAATGTAACCTTTATGTCAAAATTAATTAAACATTTTCAAGCAAGTGTCAACATCAAAACAAAACTATCATTTGTTTTATAATTTGAAATAAATAATTAAAACGATTTACTTTATTCATTAACAATTATTATTATAAGAGTAAACAATCCTAGTAGTGGAAAAATTGTATATAAACCACGGTAGTGAAGCTGTTATAACCGCGCGATTAATCCGGTGCTACGCACCTGGGATTTAATTGCGCTAGGGTTATAACACTATCTTCACTACCTTGGTGAGATAATATACTATTATTCGCAATCGTGAAGTTGAGGTTGGTTTAATGGAAATAATTATGATTTTTAATTATTGTTATAACCTAACTATATTTGACATTTGTATCAGCGCCTCTATTTTTAATAGCTCATATCACGTTAAAACCACGCCCATTTTGTTCATTACTAACCGGCACGTGGTATATCGAGTGAAAAATTTTCATTACATACTGGTAGGTTTTGACAGTTAACAATATGCTACTTTCAAACTTTTTAAAAGTCGGAAACGAGCAATTACCGACCGATTGCGAATAATAAAATATTATTCACCTCAGGTGATAGAAGGCGTGGTTCGATTACTTACGTTGAAATGATAGTGTTTATGGCTAGTAGTGGAAAAATAATAGTTATTCAACACAACGCAACCTTTAAATAATAACGTGTGAGGATACACAGCATCCTCCACAATTGGTGACCTCGACGTGATTGCCATAAATCTAATTAATTATAAATAAACTGTTCTCTCAGTGTAATAAATAATAACAGAGTAATAATTAATTTCTAATAACATTAATCCAAGTGCCTTAATGACAATTTTCAAAGGAAATAAAAGTATTTTCGTTTTTTTGCTAAAATAAACGTGACAATTACCTAACAATTATCGTTAGTTTGTGTATGAAGAACTCCAGTGGTGAAGAATTCCTTTATTTCAACATTATTTGATTTACACTAATGAATACCAAAATAAACAACAAACGACTAGTTTAAAGTGTCAGTATGGTAATCAATTTGTTAATATGATAAATAACTAATATTTGTTTAACGATGAATTTTATCTACAAGTGTTAGTAGAAAAGCGCATCGGTGTAAAATTTATATTTTAATTATACAACTTTAAAATAGATCAGCTGAAATCAGCTAACGTAGAATTAATTTTATTATTACAATCAACTAATTGTTAAACTTGTCGATGTTAAATTAAATGTCTTCGTTTATATCAATTAGGAATATTCATATTTTACCTAAGATTAAATTAAGTAACTTATACTTTACACTTTAAATAATTTAACCTGATCAGGATTGCTCTAATTAATCAGCAAAGAAAGTAAACAGTATTTCTTATTAAATGATTAAGCAACATAACTAATGGTGACAAATAAAACCAATATAAATAATTGATATTATTAATTTTAGTGACACATATTTATACATATTATTTTTAAGTTAAGTATAACACCTGCCAATATTATTTACACATGTTTACACAAATGTTTGTGTTTTATTAATATTTCCACAAAAACTAGTAAGCAATTTGACCTAGTACAAGTGTTTCAAACGTTGTGCCAACTGACTACTCGAGTAAATTAGCGTTTTGTCATTTTGAGTAAAAGTTCTATGAAGATACGTAAAACCTTCTTGAATAAAATTCGACGACCTAACAAGCACCAAGCTTCAAATAAATCAACAAGTTTTGTAAACTCATGTGCCATTTTGATTTTACGCTTGTAATAATTAATATATTCTATGAGAACCTTTGATTGTGTTTGTCAGTTTTAAAATTTAACTGTCAAAATGAACTCCTTCGTTACAATTTTATGTGTACCTAAAGTTTTGCACCTGTTTAATTATCACATTTTAAGTACAATTTAAAATAAGTGGGTGAACTAACCTAATTCATTGTCTCATTTATAATTTATTGCTTGTAGAAATTTCACCCACATACACATAGTAGGAAGGAAATACTCTTAAACATGGGATACCATTTTTGTATCAACTACTTGTTCATTTTATTTTAAGGTGGCAAAAGTATCAATTATTTTCAAACACTACTAGTAGATGACTCTGATATCGATTGATCACTAGATAATGCGAGCAGCAAAATTTATCGGCGCCTGTGTTAGTTCGTACTTTTTTTCCGCTTACCTATTCAGAAAATAGTTTTGAGCACAAAAAATGCTTATATTGACAACTTAAATTGTAAATCTTTTCGACATAAAATAAGATAATATACTGTACTACGCGCGTGCCATCTATGAAACATTTTCTAAACTGCAAATAGCATAAGCAGGATAGGGATTAGAAGAACCACGATTAATTTCGTTACTCATGAGGTTAATAACAGATTTTTAAACTGCAAACTCTCAAATAGATAATTTGTAATGACATACTGTAAATACAGCATGATTACTTTACTATTTTCACTACAATAAATAAAAGAACTGAACCGTTCCGCAGGCATGTTTTGTTTATTTATTTATTCATTAACTATAAATGTTTTTACTTGTAATTATAATATATTATCGACAAATGTTCAAATATATCATGTTGCAAATTTGAGCACGGTACGTTATATATACTCGGTTTTTAATTGTGGTTTGTTCTTATGGCCAAATAACATTGGTATTTGCCACCTTAATACACCAAAATATAAATTGGTCAGTTGTTTGTACTCTGTCAGTTTAAAATGTATAGCAAAATTATGACCCCACTAAATTACAAACAAAAATAATATACAAGTAAACTCACCCTAAACAGGTGTGCTTTAATTCTATTTTGATTTCCAGCAAACAAAGGTCACCGGTAGATTAGATAGTAGAAGGACCTGCTTTTCTTCTTCAGTCGTTAACTCAATATCAGTGTCTTGGTCCTCTTTATAAGTAGATTTTCCTTGCTAATTACTTCGGTACATCAGCATTCCTTCTGAGGTAAGTTGGCCAGAATAAAGTTTTTACTCTGTACAGCTTCAAAGGACGTATCACGGCCACGTAGTGAACACATCCAAGTGCCATGGCTTGATCGTCTCCAAATAAACCTGCAAAATACAAAATTAATTACAATCAAGAATATCGCCCATATTCATATGCAAGCAGTAAGGAATAATTAAGGGTTAAATTTGAATATATATTTGAAACAGTAAATGTTGGCAAGCATTCCTCCAGTTGCTTTACCAAATACACGATACAACAACTATGTATCCTCTAGATATATTGAATAAAGAAGCTAGAAAGCCAGATCAAGAGATTCAGATTCAACAGTCAGATGGAGAAAACAGTCGGTTTTCTTGTCCTTTCATTTTAAGATCTTCTTAGATTGATAGTTTCTTTAAACTATCGATTATCTCTTCAATAATATGTATTAAAATTACAAATTTAATTGAATATGAACATTTAAAACAATTTTATGAAACAGCGATACAATAATTAAAATAAAATTACACGTGATTCATTGCATAATATCAATCAATTCATTAAAATTATAGAATGAAAAACAAATAGGCCTTTCCTCAAAAAATGTTGTCACAGTAAGAAACTACAGGGCAGTTTCTTCAAAATATCAGAAATTCAACTGTCATTACACTGCCATTATAAATTTCAATAATTTTACCTCATATTTGTAATTAGTGCCACAAGAAACATAATACTACCAAGCTTTATATAAATCAACTAAGTTCTTGTAAATTAGGTATGCTATTTCAATTTCACATTTGCAATAATTAATATATTCTCTGAATGCTTTGATTGTTTACTACTTTAAAAATTTAATTGTTCTTAATGAATTCCTTCCTCGTTTCAATTTTATATATTCGTGAGCTGTACTTAAGGTGGCAAATACTAATGTTATTTGGCGATAAAACGACCACGGTTAAAACAGAGTACAGATAACGTACCATGCCCAAATTTACAACATGATATATTTGAACATTTGTCGATAATATGTTATAATTAAGTAAATACATTTATAGTTAATGAATAAATAAACAAAACAGTCCTGTGAAAAACTGAATCGTTCTGCAGGCCCGTTTTGTTTATTTATTTATTCATTAACTATAAATGTTTTTATTCTAATTATAACATATTATTGACAAATGTTCAAATCATATATCATGTTATAAATTTGAGCACGGTACGTTATCTGTACAGTAGAACACGATATCCGTGCGTGCATTATCTGTGAAGCGGTTTATCCGTGGTCGCATTATAGTACATCGATTACCGTGCACAGATTATCTTTGGCGGCTTATCCGTGCGGCGTCAGCAATTTATCCGTGGACGTTTGCTACTTCAGTAGTATACTATGTAAAATCAAATGTATAGAATTTATGCTTACTTCAGAGCTGCACTTGGATTACATACAAAGTATTTAGTGTATTTTTATGGATTATAATGTTGGCGACAGATGCCGAATTCGGCCCGTGACCGAATTATTTGGACATATCGCGATATGTCTATTACAGAAATGCCAGATGCCGAAATTTGGCATCTGACTATGTAATTTGGACATATCCCGAAATGTCAAATTGCACTTTGGTCATATGGCGAAACGATTATTTAATTAAAACAAGATCTTTTTAGGGACTAATGTAACATTTATTTTACTATTTATTGCGACATGAAGTACTTGAATGGCATTTGCTATTACATTTTACCTTGTTCAGTACACATTTGCATTTTTTGTCACCGCATTGTTTACGACAGTTGCATCTTACAAAGCCCTGTGAAGAATTTGATTCTTTTGCCGCAACTGTTCGCAAACAGAATTTTTTAGCGATGGGTACTTCCGAAGATTTTAAAGTATTCGTTTGGGAAGGCTGAAAAAACAATGGCATTAAATTTTAAAAATGTAAGATATTAATTATTATTAAGTACCTGAAATTCATTCCTTGCATACAGTTTCTCCAGGACGCCAGTTGATGTACCAAGTTGGTATAAATCTTCTTTTTCAGCTAATACAACAGCCAAAACGTTACGAGGAGCTAAGCGTCCTCTGTCAACATCAGGAATCTTAACCAAAACGTTCTGTCCAATTTCAATTTTGAGTATTTTGAGCAACTTTGTTGTAACATTTCTGTTGCTTGCTTTTTTAAGCTTTTAATACTTTCAGAACGATGTTCATTTATTGATTTTAAGCGAGTTTCATTGTCCCTGAAATAAAACATGTAACACTAAGCAAAATTTAATTATTATTTGAGTTTCTTTAATTACCTTAATAACTCTTTCTCCACATTATCACTTTCTAGCTCATTTATTGGAAGGTTTTGTTGTACATCTCTTTCATTTGCAACATTCCTGCTGCTTACGTCATTATCTTTATTCAAGAATTCTGAATCCGACTCATCAGATTCTATGTCTTCGATATTTCCACCAACACTGTTTTGGAATCTATAAATATCGTCCTCATCTTGTAACCTCTCCACAATTTCAAGTGGAAGATTTGAATCATTCAAGCCATTAATAAGTGGAGTGCCAAACATAGCTTCATACGGAGTACGCTTCACTTCGAGTTATCTTCAGGTTAGATAACCTAAAGTTAAATTGACGGAATAACCAATTAGACGACAACAAAACAAATAAATCAAACATCTGATTGGTTATTTCGTCAATTTAACTTCAGATTACCCAACCTGATGATAACTTGAGGTGAAGAAATCAGGCATAAGTCTATTTCTACATAACAGTGACAAAAACAAAACAAAATGCACGTTCACACTTTGATCACACTTCGTTTCGCCATATGACCAAAGTGCAATTTGACATTTCGGGATATGTCCAAATTCACATAGTCAGATGCCAAATTTCGGCATCTGGCATTTCTGTAATAGACATATCGCGATATGTCCAAATAATTCGACCACGGGCCGAATTCGGCATCTGTCGCCAACATACTATATATTAGTAATATGAAATTTCGCTGAATTTATTGTTATGCACAAATGACTTTCGGTAGATAAAAGTGCTAAATCTACAATATACTAAGTATGTATTAAACATATTTTATAATTTAACAAAAATGTCAATTATTATTATCCGTCCTTTTCAATTTTCCGTGAAAAGCACGGTCCCAGTCGGCCCGGATAATCGAAGTTTTACTGTACTTTGTTTTTAACCGTGGTTTGTTCTTATGGCCAAATTATATTGGTATTTGTCACCTTAATGTTTTGCACCTAATCCTTATCGATTAATCATCACCTTTACTTACAATTTAAAATAAGTGGGTTAACTTAACTTAACATCTGAAATAAATTGCTTTTAATCATTTCACTTGCATACAGTACACACAGTAAGAAGGAATTGCTCTTAAACAAGAGATACCAAAATATGACCCCACTAAATTACAAGCAAAATAATATACATATAACTCACCCTAAACAGATTTGCTCAAATGATCCATTCATTCCTTGTTGATTAGAATTCACTGCTTGATTATAGATGTTAGAAGAACCTTCTCCTTTTTCTCAAGTCGTTAACTCGATATCGGTGTTATGGTCCTCTTTATAAGTAGGTTTTCGGCACTGACTTCTAAGGGAAGATGCCCAGCACAAAGTTTTTATTCTGTACAGCCTCAAACCAGGTATCACTGCCTGGTAGTGGACACACCAACTGCCATGCCATGATCGTATCGAGAAAATCTACAAAATATAAATTTAATTACAATCAAAATTATTGCTTATACTAGTTATACGTAAGCAGTAAGCCATAATTAATGGTTGAATTTGAGTATATATTTAAAACAGTAAAAGTTACCAAATATTCCTCTGCTGTTGCTGCCAAGTATACACAAAAGAACAACTAGAAAATGCAATAACAAAACTGTTACTGTAGATAAAACTAAGTTTGTGCAAGACACAAATTAATGATGAATAACAACTTACGACACCAATTAAGCGATAAATAAAAAAGTAATTACATACTGTCGTAATAAGAAGTTTTAAGCACTTCCGGGACACACATTTGACCTTGATTTAAGGAGCATAATTTGAGTGTACACCTATCCCCCGATTTACACGGTAGATACGTTCCTGAGAAAAACGTGTAAATCGAAAATTAAAAATTTTCAAGTCAAAACCGTGTAAATCGAAAAGCTTGCAGAAAATGCATAAGCCTATAATTTTTTTAATTTATGTTAATTTATAATAATCTAAATTATGCACTCACTTGTAATTTACGAATATGGAAAATTAAATCTTTCTGAAACTGTGAAACTTTCACTCAAATACAATTTTCCGTAGATAAAACTTTAATTTTATGCGAAGAAATAGAGACACAGTGTGCATGTCAGCACATAAGCTCGATTCCCGTGAGATGTGTACACAGCGTACGTGTTCAAACACAGTAGCATTTAGTAGAGTGCGATAAAACAAAAAACTTATTTGGAAAACCGTGTAAAAGCGAAAACGTGTAAAACAAGTACCGTGTAAATCGGGGATAGGTGTATACACAAAATTTACATTGTGAAAAAATTACAAACAATCCAGGATATTGTTTGAGGTTAAGTCGTCTTTGGTCGTCTTTTGTTGAATTTAAATTCATCAAAAAAATGCTAAAAAAGATTTACTTGAAACAACAATTTTGAATAGAAATATAATCAATTATTACCTGAAGAATACGATTATGAAATTTTAAAGTTAACGATAAGATAAAATTTTGACATCCGATAAATGTGATTCTGAAAATAAACTATCTACAGGATGTTTCAATATATTAAGTAATAGCAGCGCCAAATTTGAATTTAGAGAATTTAAAACAATTATTATAAAGAAATTTTTAGAAATATTTAAAAATGCCAAAAATTACATACTACATAGTCGACAGTAATTATAAATTGAAAAAAGAAAAGGCTCTCACCTGAACTCTTAGTACCTGAACTAAGACTGAATTATATCTAAGAAACAACAAAGGGTATATCTAGTATATACTCTTTGGCAACAGCAAACTTTATCTAACCTCATAGCATTATTTTCTGGACAGGACACCTAATATTATTTTAAATAAAATTTTCCTTACAAAATTTTGTGTAAAATGTAAATAAAACTTGATTGTATGTCATTTAATTAATTATCAAATCCAAAGTTTCACCTGTGAAAGCAATTATTTTACTATATTATCATTTATGAGCGGCACTAAAGAGGTTCATTGTGCTGCCTCCCACTCCCATAATTCCATGTTGCCGTTGAAATTTTTGTTTTGAAATAAAACTCGTAAAGAACGAAATTTGCTATTTTTTATGTATATATGTGTTATATAATATGTATATCGTTTTTGAAAGCAGAGTGTTACATTAAAATTTTGTCCTCGGGCATATTTTTTAAGTAAGAGGGGGATTTGTTACATTAAAATTTTGTAAATTTAAATTTTAGTTTTATTAGGTTTTTAGCGGGATTTTTAACTCTGCTCGAGGTTAGGAAAAATGTGGGAGATAAGATTGAGAGAGCGCATCGATTGCACTAGTAACGCATAATTTGGTAAATTCTCAAAGTTTTAAATTTTGATCACCTTCAAGAAAACTGCTGTAATACTTTTTATGTCCTATTTGGAGTTATGTTGGAATATTTGATTTTTGGACTCGCACTATTTGCGGATTTAAAGTGGACAGCAGAATAATTGGTTTTTCTTTGCGCTGTATGGCTTTGGTAGTCTGGCAAGGAAACCATATCACATTGTTTGTGGATTTAAATTTTCTGGAAAAGTGGTTGAATTTGATGCAAGAGAAGAACTTCACGTAGTTACGTTTAACACCTACGCAATCAATGATATTTTGGAATTGGATGTTGCTTTTGGTTTTCTTTTGTTTGTTTCTGTGGATTATTATTGGTGCCGTATATGTTTTGTCAGGCTGTTTTATTTGGAAACTTCATTTGGAAGAAATTTTGGATTTTGGTTTGGCTATCGTTCTACCTACCCCATCAGGAATCAGCCGAAAGATAAGTGGGTTTTAATTTAAATTTTGGTTTTGGATTTGACGAGTTTGCGCGAATAACGGCTATATTTTGTGCGAAACATTTGATAACTTTTAGGGCGCATTATTAAGTAATTGTTTTTTAATTGACAAATTTCTAATTTACCGATATTTTGAATTCCATCGTTGTAAGCGTATTATACGGTGCACTGTACATTACGAGCTCGAGTATACATAGTATTGTTTACAATATGGTAAAAATATTTGTTATTCTTTTACTTGATACCATTACGATCGATCTGCGTCCGATTGATTATATAATTGTGGATGAACCGCACAAAATTAGTGTGCGTATAAGATTTTATTAAGATTGTCGGCCCTTCTGGCTTCTTGGAGACAAGTTTATAATTTAAAAATTAAAACCTTACTGTTTGGAAAACTGGTGCCTCTGTCGGGGATATTGTTATACAAGTTGTTTATATGTTTTTAAAATTTATATGTTTCGGGAGATGTTTGTTAAAAGTTTGTAAATATACCTTTGTTATTTTGACCGACTTGGTTAGTAATTTTTTTATTTCCGATTCGGGGGTAGCTTCAGTTTCGTGTTTTAGGAAGCACGGGACCAACCTACATTGCCAGTAAGGATTTCGTTAAAATACGTGGCGCTACCTTCCATCTTACATCCGGCCTTTCCACTTATAACGCTGGCTTGGGCATCCTTACTGTCAAGCTGGTTCTCACTCCCCTGGAATCCTTTGGTGGAATTACATTGTTTTTGAGGGTGTAGCGTCTGAGCTAGTTTTAGGGTAATCTTCTGTACCACCCCCTTTTGTGGGGTTTGTAAAAATTCCCACCACCCTGAGGTACCCATCGCTAGATTTGATTTGGCAGCATTGTTGCGGTACAAGAGGTCAACATGAGAATTCAATTATTTTTACAATTTTTGGGTGCGTTTAGCATGACAAAAATAAATTATTAAAATTCACAGAAACTTGGGACGATGTCATTATAACTCTAAAAATCTGAGTTTTAAAACCAATCAGAATTAATAAAAATGAACGGCTCCTTACGATGTTCTTATCAGATCCACGCGAGTTTTTCACATCATCGCAAAATTTTATATTCCTATATGGACAAAATCTTTGACATTTTTTTAAAAAAACCGAAATATTTCTTTCAATGGAAAATAACGCCATGCAAAGTTTAAGAGGAACAAAATGAAATTAAAAAATTGACCACAAAATAAACCAAATTTGAGAAAAACATGTACTTGGGGACGTCTATCAATTACCTGAGGTGTTTTTATGAATTTTGACTTCCCTTGGTGAGATTCGGTAAGATGTGGTGGACCCTCTCCCTTCACGTGAGATTTACCCTATAATTTTTATCCCACTGAAGACCAATAATTTTTTACAGTGTATACCCGGAATGAATTTTATAATGCAAAATGTTATCTGTTATAATAAAGGATATTCTCTAAACTAAAAAGTTAACGTCAGATTTTCATTGATGCATGTCCGCCTTACATTTAAATGAGTTTGGCGAGAGTTTACCAGACTCCTTCCCCCACTTTGAGCTTACGTAGGTAATTAAGAGTAGAAAAATTAGTAGATTAATAAAGAAATTTATATTTTAATAAGTTAAGATTCACACTAATTAATTTAAAAGATTTCATGTGATTAAACATTTAACCTTTGTTCACAAAACGCACCGACCGTAGATAAGAAAGACCTACCGGGCATTTCCTCCTTTTCTTAGTCCGGGCCTGTCTACGTCTGTGTCCTCCCACATAGCCGCCAAGTTTTAGCGGAATTTTTTGTAGCAGGCTATTTGTAGTTTTAAAGCAGGGTGTTTAAATAAATCGAGCTCTTGTTAATGTTAAATTTTATGTAAGTATAATTTTTAATTATTATTTTACGAAATTATCTTACAAAATACAACGTAATGTACTACGTTCTTTATTCTTGGTCACTTTATCTTAAGTAACGTTTCTAATTAATAATACATGGTTGTTCATAACTTTACAATAATTATCAATTGAACTTCAAAACTTAATTGTTCAAAACTAAACATAATTTGATAAAAATGCAATTGTCATGTATTTTAATTTTTCAATGAATTATTTTTAGGTTATTGTAATAAATGTGTTTAATATTGGGCATTGGAAGAACTTATTACTTTCAATTTTATTTAGCAAAACTGCAGATAGTACAACATAAAAAATGATATGTTTACTCATTTGATAAAAATTGAAGTTTGATTATGGTCAAGATTAGATTACATTTTTGGGGCCCCAGACATATTTTTCCAGCCCTGACTACAGTTATAATTTTTAAAATAGAAACTAAGTTTCTTATCACAATAACCTACTACATCTATAATTGGAAATATTGGGTAAATTTTTATCTTTTTATCTTCCCACAGAGTAAAAAGAGTATCTCTTAAGGTGCGCGTTCACTTGTCCGCACCGCCCGCACCGTCCGCACCGCCCGCACCGGCTAAATCTGCTTTTTAAATCGAGTGCGTCCACTTGTCCGAATCGCATCAACCGAATTAATAGCCATCTTTTACTGCTTGGCGAGACATGTTGTGCGCCGGCGAAAGTAAAGTTGCATATCCTGATGACATCACGTACTCATCCAAAGAATCGCATGAACGGAATTAACAGCGAAAGTAAATAAAAGTAGCAATTATTAGGTGCTTATTCAAGGAATAAAACCAAAAAGTTTTTGGATACATAGTACCTGATATACTATATCTAAAAAATACCATATTTTGGGGAATTTCATACTTTGTTTAATGATCTAGAATTCGTTATTGATTTGCATATTCACAATGTTTTAAATTATACATTTCTTCATAATTTTCACTAATGAAATTAGCAAGTGGTCATCCATGATAAATATAATTTATTTGTATCGCATAAAATGCGATAAGTTGCGTTTGCTATCTTTTCTGACATTGGATATCTTGATGACGTCACGTACTGCTTCAACGCCGTCCGCATTCGTTGCTATATAGGCGGCCGCATTTCCGTCAGCCCGTGGATGAGTATGCGGTCTAATGAACGCATCTCCATTTAAAACAATGTAAAGCAACTGAAAACTTGAGGACGGCGTTGCGGGCGGTGCGGACGGTGCGGACAAGTGAACGCGCACCTTTAGAAAAGTATCTTTTTCAATCTTTCATTTAATGTTAGTTTTAATTAATATTTAAAAATCTAATAGGAATTTCAAAGCCAAATTTGGTATTTTGCATCTTTAATAATCAGACTTAGAGGTAATTAGAGTTTTGTTCAAATTTGTTAATTGAAAATATTATTTTTAATATTTTTTTATTAATTACTCTAATATTAGTAAAAGTATGATCAAGTCATGGGCATGGTCACATCCGATTTTTTTTGGTATTAAACCATTTATTTATGATTTACTCCATTCTATTTATTAAATTCTTTTTAATTGTTTTAGGATACAAAGCAAAGAGAACAAATTTTTGTGAAAAAATGGCAAAAAGGGCAGGTGTGGTTGAGCAGAAAGGCCAAGATTTTTGTATAGGCCAAGAGTCGCAAGTGGCTCGCTTTCTTAAAAAATGGCAACCACCATATAAAAATATGGAACCGAAATACATTTCCCTTTGCGATGATTTGCAAACTACGTTACAAAAGGTCTATCCGGGATGCAAGGTACACAGGTTTGGATCAACGGTCACCGGTTTATACTTCATAAACAGCGACGTCGACGTTTTGTCGAACTTGATGAACAGAACCCAAATTTGAATGTGAAGGAAACCAATAGGAAGTCAAAGAAGCCTCGAAACAAAAATGAAAGCATTTTGCTGAAATAACTGCTCTTCTAACTTCAAGAACATCAACTTGCGAAATTTACATATTCCAACTAAGATTCGCTACAATTTTAATTGCAAATCCGTCATATGGGTTCACAACAGTGTGTTTATCCACTACATTATGTCGTTAGACAATAGATTGGGACAGTTGATGATGGTAATTAAATATTGGGCCAAAATTCAAGGTCTTATCAGAACTTCAGGTTTTTCTAATTATTCCTTAACTATCATGTATATATCTTATTTGCAACATGTGTATTCGCTACCTCCATTACAACTTTGCAAACCGTTGCGTTGATTCAATAAATGTGCAGGAAAATTGGAATGTAGGTATGGATTATAGTTCCCATTTTACCTCACAATCTTTGAATGAAAGTGTTGCTGAGGATATCTTGCTAGGATTTTTGACTACTACTGTTTTTAAATACGATGTGGACATTATCTGTCCGTTTTGGGCTTCCCATTGCTAAACACGATTTCCTTCAGTTTGATACATTAAAACCGATGTTCCAGTTCTATAACGCAAATGTCACCAGCATGAAACCGTTGCAAGTGAAATTGGAAATTTGCGTGATGGATCCATTTGAGCACGTCAGTAATGTGACTGCTCATGTTGAATATGCTCATGTTAAAAGATTTGTAGCTTTATGTACAAGAGCTAACAATATTTTTGAAAGACGTCCTGTACGTTCCAACGCACTTGAGTATTTATTCGAAGTAAGTTGTGTTTTGCTCAACCAGCCTACGGACAACAAGTTAAGGAAAACTAGCGATGTGGTTGAAGAAAAGAAACTAAGAGAAAGTAAAGGCTGTGATGTTAAACATTATGTTTTATAAACTTGTTCTAATAAATGGAACAAGTTTTTAAAATAAATTTATATTTTGTTATTTCATAATAAACTCAAGTTAGAACAAAAAGCTTAATTTTTAATTTTTTTAACAGGAATTTTAATGCCATATTTCTTGCTAACTAAGCGAAAAAGATCATAATTCTTTTCTAGAAATTCTATGAATGAAAATTGGTATTTAGTGAAACATGAAATGGTTAACCGGAGAGAGCAAAACAATAAAAAAAGAAGACTTAAATAAAAGTGGGAAGGGAGGTAGCCAAATGTATGCGTCAATCTAGGAAAAAGATACTCCGATGATATAAAGAAAAGATCAATCGAGGAAAAAAAATCAAAAATAAGTGGAGGAGGGTAAGTTTGTGATTTGTGACAATTGGATGTTGCTATAGGGGAGGGAAATGCAATAGTCGGAAGAAATTGGGGACGTGTGATCAGCAGTAACGTAGTTCCTGCAACATACTCCTCTTCGGACACCAAACATCCGCCCGTGTGTGGTGACCGGGCAAAACAGCATATGAAGAGCTGATTAGATCTAATATATTCTGATGAAACAATTTTATTGGTGCAGAAGGTATTCACGTGGATATTGTATTTTGCATTTTATGAAGCTTTAAATTGAAGGTTTTTAAATCCGCCCTTCATTCGAGTAACTTTAGGGAGAGTCCATTAATTGCGTAAGGACGATTTTAAAATTTTCAACCCTCCCCTTTCCCCATGCGAGGGTTTGTAACTTTGTCCTTACATAAAGATTGGAATTTGTAACCCCCCTCTCCCAACTAACGCATCCAGGACTACGAGTAGTACCTACAGTGAAGTAGTTTGGTTGGTAATTCCCAACTTAAAATTTTTTTAAATATTTAGTAGATAAATTCACGTTATTAAGTTCAGTAAGAACTCTAAATATTTTTACATTTTGTGTGCATCCGTGTGCATGATAAACTTTTGAGGTTGTGATAGAAGACACTTTTCTAAGATATATTTTTAAATAAAATTTTTGTCCTAGTTCAAACCCTTGGGTGGTATCCTACTTTAAAGTAATTTTTTGACGTTGTTCATTATTTGGGGATTTTTTGTAAAATGAGTTGGTTTTCCAAAAAATGTTACACTAAAATTATAGCTCGGTAAATTTGCTATCCAAATTGGCCAATTAGTTTTTGTAAGTAATTTTGTTTAGAAGATACAGGATTCGCAAGAAAACCGAAAAAATAAAACTTCCAATTTTTTAACATTTCTTCCCTTAACTTAGTTTATAACTCGAAAACTATTGATTTTATAAAATGGGTTATTTTATTTCTCGGTAATCTATTCATGCGGGTCG
The DNA here is from genome assembly GCA_036346125.1 of Lycocerus yunnanus. Lineage (NCBI taxonomy): Eukaryota > Metazoa > Arthropoda > Insecta > Coleoptera > Cantharidae > Lycocerus > Lycocerus yunnanus. The sequence goes on along the minus strand of JARFIX010000331.1, from coordinate 13,283 downwards.
GTGGCAAAGGGATAACTGACAAATTTAAAATTAAAAGAAATTCAAAACTGTGCTTTTTTTATTTTTTAAACATTATTTTTATCACGGAGGACGTTAGGGATACAATTCAAGTCAAGTTTGGGGGTGGGGGGCACTTAACTGATTAAAATGATTAAAAATCATTTTCTTATCTACAAAGTAGTTTATAACCTCTTATAGATTAGAATAAATGAATTTCGAGTTATGAATTAAACTAAGAGAAGAAATGCTAAAAAAATTTCAAGTTTTATTTTTCCCTATATTTTTTGAACAAAACTATTTACAGAAAAACTAACGGCTCAATTCAAATAACAAATTTAACAAGTTGTAACTTTAGTCCAGTAAATTTTTTGGAAAACCAACATATTTCTTAGAAAACCCGAATATAATGAACCAGGTCGGTACAAAGAGCATAATAAATTTACAAAAATTTATTTTAATAATTTTTTGTATAATCAAGAAAAGTTAAATGAGGAGATCGTACCGGACAATTGATCTTTAAAAAATCACTAATCCATTAATACTATAAAATCAATAGTTACGGTACTATAGCCGTAGAAGGCAAAAATTCAAAAAATTGCTTTAAAGAGAGTTACCTTCCAACGGTTTGGACTATAAAAATTTTAGGCGAGAGTTAATCAACCCTGATTGTGCTTTTCATCATTTTTTTTCAAATAATGATAGATAATAATACGCATAAAAAAAATTTAATTCGCGGTCAGTTCACAAATTTTGTAAAAAACGGCTTTAAAAATAAATTTTGAATACAATTTTCTCATTGGTTCTTTTGGAACTGGAATCCAACCCATCGAAAATGAAAATAAATATTTAGCACTAAAAGTAATAGAGTCCGAGAGAATATGATAAAACCGCGACCCTATGCGGACACCTTGAACATCACTCGTGGTCCTTTCACTTTCGACATAATATTTACGTTAATGTTGTGTTGCAATAATTGACCCTGTATGAATGATAAAACACTATTATTATGTCACTATTTACATTCAACGTTCATCGTAACGTAGCTGACAGCTGATCGGTGTCGATAATATAGATAATTTAAATAAGCCCACCGCTGATTTAAATTATCACCACTTTTGGCGCTGGGTCGAAATTCACTCCCGCGTATTGTAATTATATTTATGATGTAACTGCAGAAGAAACGACGTCTTCGGCTTAACTACAATTTTAAAAATATCTCAAAATTTTAAAAATAGTCGTGTCGAGTTAGTTAACTTTGCCAAATTTTATTTAAAAATATCTCTTAGAAAAGTGTCTTTATTCTCCATGGTCAAGGGGACATCCTGTTTATGTAATATTTTTATGCAACAATCTGAGAGATTGTCCATCACTTCTAGAACACTCCGTATACGAGGGGAACGGGGATACTGTACATGACATTTTAAGTACAACCAAGATTCCAAATAGGCACATGTCCTCAACCTCTCCCACAATTCGAATTTTTAAATAAAAAAGGGTTTAAATCGATTGTGCATTGTTTGTGAATAACTGTGCATTCTTTATTTTTGTTTGTACCTTTTCTCCATTTGAGGTTTTTTAGAAATACAAAAGTTTAAATTGATGCGCGGAAGGATTAACGAGATTTTGAGTATGTACTTGATTTGAACCGAATAATGGATTTTTAGATCTTTTGATATAGTACAGATAATTTATTTTATTAATACGTTAGGCGATATTATCGTTCGTGTTCATGATTGTGCATAATTAAATTATCTAAAGAATTACCGGGGAGCTAGAGGCATGCTATCTCTTGTTTCGAATTTTGAATTATCAAAATTATCATTTTGGAGGGTGAGGAGACTGTTTTGAGACATCTCGAATTAACCCTGTATAGACAGAGTTTTGTGTATGGAGCATTCTGAGTCAAATGATTTGTTTAAGAAAAATTTTTAGGCTTCTTTTGGGCTAATTTGAAACTTGATTTTTTTAAAATTTTATTGGTTTTCTTAACCGATAAAATCGAGGTTTTCGAATTCATTTTTTAGAAAACATCAATTCCGGCCAGTTTTAAATTTATGAAAGTTTTTGTGTAAAGTCAGGGAATTAAACCCCATATATTTTTTAAAAAGCATAGTGGGATGAGATTATCTTCTATTTTGTTTTAATTTAAAAATAATCGTTTTTCTTAAAATCAAAAACAAATTTTTGTTAATTTTTAACAGAAAAATGAAATAAAATTAAACATTATTTACATTATATTATAAACATTTATATTATAAACATATTTTATTATTTTGGAAGTAAAGGTTTAAAATGAACATTTTTCACCTTGAAAATGGACATTTGTCAGGTAGTACTTCCGATTACAAAAACGATAACAAAATACGATAAAGCACATTTTAAGGTAAGGACTACCTCAACATAGCAGTACGTCATGTTGGGGAAGGCCAAGGTTTATAGACTGGAAAAGTACTGACGTCATAAAATGGCCGGCGATCAGCTGATGGGTAATAACAAGTTATCTGGGTCATTTCTTCCCATAAGATTAACACGGTAGCTTTTAGTGCGAGCTTAATTAATTATTTTCGAGGTGTTACTTTTTAATTTTTATTTTTTATTTACGCAAATATACGGATAAACCATTTAAATTATACAATTAGTAGCAAAAAGAAAAGTAACAAATGTTGAAACTAGGCTTTCAGGATTGAAGTGCGTTTATTCTCCACATAAGGCAATCTTTGAAGCTACGATATGAGCTGTAGATGATGTCGAAACACGGAAACTTATTCAACTTGTTAGCTGATCGACACATTCTGGTGATGGGGCTGTTTAAACCATAATTCGTACGGTGGTGAGCGACTGTAAACACATCATCAAGCCTTGTGTTACGGCATGCAACTCGAAGCTTGAAGCGATCTTGCAGAACACTGCAGCTGATTTGTCCATGCAATAGGCGATGGACAAAACAGAGTTCAATTACGGTTCTTCTGTATTCTAAAGATTTGGTCCTGCATTGAATCAGGCTTCTTTCTTGAGAGAACTCGTCCGTTCCGCTTCCAGATTTGAAATTATGATATTTTAGGAACTTACGTTCGACACGGTTTAGCCTGGAAATGTTGACCTGATAGTAGGGGAACCAAACGCTTGAAGCATATTCTAGTTGTGACCTAACTAGTGAAAAGTAGAGTAGTTTTACTGTGTTAGCAGAAAAAAATCTACTTTGTCGACGTATAAAGCCTAATGTGCGAAGAGCCTTATTACATATTATGGCAATGTGACTCTTGAATGATAAACCGGAGTCTAGTCTAACACCCAGATCGTCGATTTCAAATACTCGATTTAATCGAATGCCATTTAGGTTGTAATTAAATACATCACAATTATGTTTTTTGTATGTAATGACTGAACATTTATCCAGATTGAGCATTAGATTGTTGTCATCACACCATTGATACAGGTTGTCCAAGTTGTAGTAATGTACAGTCTTCAGCGGACTCGATAGTTTTGAAGATTTTTAGGTCATCGGCAAATAATAAATATGAACAATACTTAATATAACGACCAATATCATTGATAAACAGTGAAAACAAAATAGGTCCACAGTGGGAACCTTGCGGAACACCCGAATGTACCAAAATATCCGACGAGAGGAAATTCTGAATTCGCACATTTTGAATCCTGTTTTGCAAGTAGTTTCTTAGCCAATTAATAACCTTAGGTCCAAATCCTAGAGAAGTTAATTTGGCTAGAAGGGCAAAAATGGAGACACGATCGAAGGCCTTAGCAAAATCCGTATACACAGCATCTACATGTTTATGATCTTCAAAGGCATCAAAAATTTGAGTTACAAATGATAATAAGTTGGTGGTTGTTGAACGGCCGGGAAAGAACCCGTGTTGATTTTGCACTATGTAAGTTTTGCTAGCTTTCATTAGTTGTTTGGCTACTAGTTGGTCGAGTAGCTTAGGAATAGTGGATTGAATCGAAATACCCCTATAGTTACTAATATCACCACGATTACCTTTTTTGAAAATCGGAGTTATAAAACTCTTTCTCCAGATATTTGGGAAACAACCACTCGATAATGACAGTTCAAATAATCTAAAAATTGGGTTTGATAACGAATATTGACATCTTTTTAAAAAATACGCAGGGATTCCATCTGGTCCACAGGACACACTGTCAGGTAAATCAGAGATGGCATTGAAGACTTCCTCAATAGTAACTCCAAACGCATCGCAGTCGACCACATTGAGTTGTTCGTAGTTGTAATTGGTAGCATCATTACTTGAGTAAACTTTCGAAAACTGTTTAGCAAATAAATCAACGCATTCTTGACCCGAAGAGCTAACGACTTCATCTAGAAACATAGAGGCAGGATAACCATTAACTTTAGTGCAATCATTGACATAGCGCCAAAACGCTTTGGGATTGTCTGCGATTGACTCTTCTATCTTACTAATGTACTTTCGATGAAGCAACTGGTGAGTCTTCTTGGCTTGATCCCGAAGTACACAAAATTGGTGATAACAATGTAAACTACGGGTTTCCTTAAATTTCTTGTGCATAATTTTCTTTTGAATAATTAAGTTGATCAAATCTTTGGAAAACCATTCCGGATACTTTGAAACCATTATTTTTTTTCGCGGAACATGGGCGTTGATGATAAGCCCTAATATCCTGTAAAGTTCTCCATAACTTTATCAATATTCATAAGGTACTGAAATTGATGAACAACAAGAAAGATGTGAATTTTGCTAGTGCGGGTATGTTCCTAGATATATTTGACTTGATTGGTGAAAATTTGTTATCTATAGTTCGTGGATCTTTAGAATCTGGTGCTTTTCCCAATTCATGGAAAGAATCCATAGTGGTACCAATTGAAAAGGTAAAGAATTCGAGTAGGTGTGAGGACTTTCGACCGATTAATATGATATCAATTCAGTCGAAAATTCTGGAGAAGGTAGTGAACAACCAGTTAATTGATTACTTGGAAAATAATCATATGATTTCGGAATATCAGTCAGGCTTTAGGAAGGGACATAGCTGTGAATCGTTGATTTCTTATGTCATTGGAGAATGGAAAGTTGCTGTTCATGACAATGAGGTGATAGTGGCTGTGTTTTTGGACCTCCGTAGAGCATTTGAGACAGTGGACAGAGGTATATTGTTACAAAAGTTACTAAAATATGGAATAAGAGGAAACGAATGGCGTTGGTTTAAATCTTACTTGAGTGGCAGAAGACAGAAGACGAAAGTTCACGATCTTGAGTCAGAGGAAATAGATGTTTCTTTGGGAGTTCCGCAAGGATCTATCCTTGGTGTTTTACTTTTTTTGGTGTACATTAATGACATGAATAACATTTTGATAGGGCAAAATCACTTTTATTTGCAGATGATGGTTTAGTTTATGTCGTTGGAGATAGTATAGATTCATGTATAAAGATCATTAATCTGGAATTAAAGAATTTGTGTCACTGGTTTCAGATGAACAGACTTGCACTCAATCTGAATAAGACAAAATGCATGATTATTAATAGTAAAGGGTGTAATAATCTTGATGTAGTGATGGAGGGTTGTTCGGTTGAGGTGGTGACTCAGATTAAATATTTGGGTATTGTTTTGGACGATAAATTGAATTTTAAGGCACATTTTGATTACATTTGTAGAAAGATTGCAAAAAAATTGTACTTTTTTTTGAAAATTAGAAAGAATGTGTCAGTTTTAAGTGCTATAAAAATTTTCAATACTATGCTGAAGCCACATTTTGAATATTGTTCTTCTGTTTTGTTTGTGGGTAACAATAGTATGTTAAGTAGATTGCAAAACTTCAAAATAGGGGAATGAGAATTATTTTGAAAGTTAGTAGATTTGTGTCTAAGTTTGTATTGCTTGAGACTTTGCGGTGGCACAGTGTATATCAGAGAATTGTGATAAATGTTTTAATTTTTGTATTCAAATTAAAAAATAAGTTGTTACCTGAATATTTGTGCAATAACGTGTCATATGTTGGAGATTCTCATGGATACCTGGTGCGTAATGTGCATGACTTTAGGTTGAATCTTTACAGAAATAACAGGGCTCAGAATATGATTTTGTACAGTGGTTTGAGATTATTCAACGGTTTGCCGTTGGATCTTAAATTGGAGACTGAGCTGGTGTCCTTTAAAAGGAGAATTAAAAAATATGTAGCGTTCCAATTTATATAGATTTTTTATTTTGTAGCATTCTGTTGATTATGTTTATCTGTGTTGTAAATAGTGGTATTTATTACCAAATAAAGACTTCATTATTATTATTATTATTATTATTATTATTATTATTATTGCTATCAAAAATCTCGGTCCAGTTGAGCTCGAACAAACACTGATTGATAATGTCAAAATTGGCAGATTTGTAATCAAAAATATAATTGTCAAATTCCATATTGGATTGCGATGCACTAATACTAGGAACATTGATTGAGTAGGCAGTATGGTGGATAGATGTATTTGATAATTTGTCCATTGAAGAGGTTACAGAGATCTCCTCTATGTTGGAAAAGATCAAATCTAGCATTACACCACGACTGTTAGGTATATGGTTACTTTGAGTTAGATTGTGAAGTGACATACAATCACCAATTGCATCGGTTTTGTTACAAGCAATATCGGAACTTACCGAGCACGAGCCATCAATCGACCATTTGGCTTTAGGAAGGTTGAAGTCACCACCAATGATAAATTTGGATTGTGGAAACTGTTCGCAAATATTATCAACCATACCACAAAATTCATCATAGGCAACCAAGTCAGCATCAGGAGGTAAGTAAACTGCACCAACAATTAAGCTACCAATACGAAGAAAGATAGTTTCAACTGTGTTTATCGTTTCAATCTGTAAACACTTAAATTTTTTACGAATTGCCATTAGAACCCCTCCACCACGACTTTTGCGACTAGAGGCGTAGGAACGGTCACATCTAAATACATTAAAATCAAAGAGCTTAAGTTCACTAGCAGAGATAGTGTTGTCCAGAAATGTTTCAACTAGAATAATAATGTCGTAAAGGCAGCAGTTAATGTTATTGCTTATTTCATCAATTTTAGTTTTAATACCACCGCAGTTATGCATATACAACCTTAAGGCGGACCTACCGCTACGATCGCTAGGCACAATATGATGGGCATCAGTTCTATTAACTTTAAGGTTAGGCGAAATTACCTCTTGGTCCACGAAAAAAATTGAACCGACGAACTATAACACCTTTAGGCCAGAATTCAGGTTTTACTAGCGAGTCCAATAAAGATAGGTTTGCTCTACCTTGAACGATGCGACATCATTATTTGTGTTAAGTGTATTACACGAAAACTCTTACCTGGAAGTTTGGCCTTCATGTATGATATAATACTGCTCTCCGTAGTGTTAACAGCAACTCGACCCACATGAAGCCAGCATTTACTAGCTACACCACGAAATACAGAATCCTCTTCGGCTAATCCAACGACCGCATTTTTAGGTTTACAGTGACAAGCAAAACTGTTCACAATAAGTAAATTTTTTGCTATAAATATAATATTACCGGAAATATGTATAAAATCTACATCCCACATTTGATCATATGAGAAGTAATGCATGACGCACTGATAACTTATACTATTTTGCAAAACAACAGTTTTATTATATTATTATCACATTGCTAAGGTGACGTTCGAAGTGAACAGTTTTGCGAGTGTCAAGAAAGTAATTTTATTTGCTGTGAAACGAAAGTTTAACCGTTATTATTTTATTTTATTTGTACTGAGTAAGTGCTAACTTAATTATAACTTAAGTATTCTTGATCAATTTTTCATTTAATATAGAAAATAAAAATGCCTATTCGTATTAAGGAAGATTTAAAAGAAGATCGCTGAATCTATTAAAACAGGTATTTCAGTAAGAGAAATTGCAAGCAAACATGCGGTTTCAATAGGCCTTGTTACAAAATTAAGAAAGAAATTTAAAATTACCACAGAAATTAACAGAGGAGGACGACCGCAGAAGCTTTCGTCTCAAACAAAAAGAATTATTCGCAAGTTAATAGTGTCTGGAGCTGCAGAAAACGCCGTAGAGGCCAATAATACTATCAGAGACAACTTAAAAATTAATGTCTCTAATGATACCGTTCGTAGATGTTTAAAGGAAGTTGGTATGAAAGCTAAAACTAAAATAAGAAAACCTTTATTAAGCGAAGTACATAAAAAAAAGCGTTTAAAATTCGCAAAAGACCATATTAATTGGACTGTAGATGACTGGCGGTTGGTTACATGGTCAGATGAATCGAATGGGATCAGATGGCCGTGTTTGGTCATGGTATGATAAAAATGTAGGCCCTACAGAAAGAAACATTAAAATTTGGTGGAGGCTCTATGATGGTTTGGGGTTGTTTCCAGGGGGATAGGGTAGGAATATTAAGAAAAATTAATGGAATTATGAAAGCAACCGATTACATTGACATTTTAGAAGACTCATATTTACCAAGCCTTGCTAAATTTGGTTGTGCAGTAGGTGATACCATATTTATGCAAGACAACGACCCTAAACATTCGGCTAAAATTACTAAAAAATGGTTTGCTGATAATAATGTTAAAGTGATGGAGTGGCCGCCGCAGTCCCCCGATTTAAATCCAATCGAGAATCTTTGGTGTATAGTTAAAAAAAGAATTTTAACCGCAAAGAATCACCCCAAAAAATGTCGATGAGTTATGGACCATAACAAATAATGAGTGGAGTAAGATTGATTCTCAAATTTTGAATAATTTAATTACTAGTATGCCAAAAGGATGCAATTAGTGATTAAAACCAAAGGAGGTCATACAAAGTACTAAAGGTTGTTTAAATTATAAATTTATGATCAGTCGCAATACTGTTCATAATAATTTTCAACAATATGTTTTTATTATTCTTATTTGAATTGTTTGGATGTTTTTCAAGTTTAGGTAGTTTTATTGTGTTTTAATTTATAATAAAATATATTTCAGCAAACTTTTTTGTTTTTGGTAAAGTTTTAAACAAATTTAAAGAATACTAGATTTTTATGAACAGTTTTGCTGGTCACTGTATTTCCATCGCCTGAGTTTGTTGTTAGTGTTTATTAACAGTATTAATTTAAAAATGCCTTATTGTTATTGTCTTGTGCAATCACGTTTCTCGTCGTGAAACGTGTGTTTTTATTGCGTGAAGTTAGCCGTGCCATTTTGAAAAATGAAAACTGAAAGTTGTGCTGAGTTGTGTTCAATTTGTGCTGCTTTGTGCCGTAATTTTTTTTATTTCGGCTTTTATGGAGACTGCGTATTTTGTCGTGAGAAGTTGCCGTGCCATTTTGAAAAATAAAAAAAAGTTGTGCTGAGTTGTGCTCAATTTGTGCTGCTTTGTGCCGTAATTTTTTTTTTTATTTTAAAAATAAAACTTTTGTGGCTAATATGTATTTTGTCGTGAGAAGTTAGCCGTGCCATTTTGAGAAATAAAAAATTAAAGTTGTGCTGAGTTGTGCTCAATTTGTGCTGCTTTGTGCCGTAAATTTTTTTTTATTTTAAAAATAAAACTTTGTGGCTAAAATGTATTTTGTTAGCCGTGCTATTTGGCAATTTAAACTTCTCATCAGTGAGCCACTGCATCAATGTATATTACTCGATGATATTTTGAAAGTTAAAAATTAAAGTTGTGCTGAGTTGTCTTAATTTGTGCTGTTTTGTGCCGTAATTTTTTTTGTGCCGTAAAATTTACGGCACAAAGCAGAAATTTGAGCAAACTCAGCACAACTTTTTTTTTTATTTTAAAAATGGCACGGCTAACTTCTCACGACAAAATACATACATATTAGGCCACAAAATTTTATTTTTAATTTATTTTTTAAAATAAAAAAATTTTCGGGACACAAACCAGCACAAATTGAGCACAACTCAGCACAACTTTATTTTTTTTTTTCAAAATGGCAGCTAACTTCTCACGACAAATACATATTAGGCCACAAAATTTTATTTTTAAAATAAAAAAATTTTACGGCACAAAGCAGCACAAATTGAGCACAACTCAGCACAACTTTTATTTTTATTTTTCAAAAATAGCACGCTAATTCTCACGACAAAATACATATTAGGCTACAAAATTTTATTTTTAAAATAAAAAAATTTTACGGCACAAAGCAGCACAAATTGAGCACAACTCAGCACAACTTTTATTTTTTAATTTTCAAAAATAGCACGGCTAATTTCTCACGACAAAATACATATTAGGCCACAAAAATTTTATTTTTAAAATAAAAAAATTTTACGGCACAAAGCAGCACAAATTGAGCACAACTCAGCACAACTTTTATTTTTTATTTTTCAAAAATAGCACGGCTAATTTCTCACGACAAAATACATATTAGGCCACAAAATTTTATTTTAAAATTTTACGCAAAACACAAATTGAGCACAACTCAGCACAACTTTTATTTTAATTTAAAATAAAAAATTTTACGGCACAAAGCAGCACAAATCGAGCACAACTCACTACAACTTTCATTTTTTTATTTTTTAAAAATAGCACGGCTAATTTCTCACGACAAAATACATATTAGGCCACAAAAATTTTATTTTTAAAATAAAAAAAATTTTACGGCACAAAGCAGCACAAATTGAGCACAACTCAGCACAACTTTTATTTTTTATTTTTCAAAATGGCACGGCTAACTTCTCACGACAAAATACGCAGTCTCCATAAAAGCCGAAATAAAAAAATAAAAAAAAAAACGGCACAAAGTAGCACAAATTGAGCACAACTCAGCACAACTTTCAGTTTTCATTTTCAAAAATGGCACGGCTAACTACACGCACATCTTAAAGTTATCCCCAGAAAAGAGCGTCCTGGTGAAAAGTTTACCTATGTGTAAAAAGTCAGTTTTAACCTGTTTTTCTTATGTAGTTTTTCTGGAGAATCGATTGCCATAAGTAAAAATGTTGTAGGTCAAGTGGTTAACTTTTATGCCTTGTTAAAGATTTTTCGCCTTAAAGTTATCCTCAGAAAAGAGAGTTCTGGTGAAAAGTTTAGCTATGTGTAAAATTCTGTTTTAACTCTTTTTCTTATGTAGTTTTTCCCGGAGAATCCATTGCCGTAAGTAAAAATGTTATAGGTCCAGTGGTTAACTTTTTGTCTTGTTAAAGATTTTCGCCTTAAAGTTATCCTCAGAAAAGAGAGTTCTGGTCAAAAGTTTACCTATGTGTAAAAATTCTGTTTTAACCTGCTTTTCTTATGTAGTTTTTCCCGGAGAATCCATTGCCGTAAGTAAAAATGTTGTAGGTCAAGTGGTTAACTTTTATGTCTTGTTAAAGATTTTCCCTTAAAGTTATCCTCAGAACAGAGAGTTCTGGTGAAAAGTTTACCTATGTGTAAAAATTCTGTTTTAACCTGTTTTTCTTATGTAGTTTTTCCCGGAGAATCCATTCCCTGTAAGTAAAATGTTATAGGCCAGTGGTTAACTTTTATGTCTTGTTAAAGATTTTTCGCCTTAAAGTTATCCTCAGAAAAGAGAGTTCTGGTCAAAGTTTACCTATGTGTAAAAATTCTGTTTTAACCTGTTTTTCTTATGTAGTTTTTCCGGAGAATCCATTGCCGTAAGTAAAATGTTATAGGTGCAGTGGTTAACTTTTTATGTCTTGTTAAAGATTTTTCGCCTTAAGGGGAGATATACACCTAGAAGCCGGAAAAAAAGGTAATTTTTGTGAATTTTTTCTAGGAAAACTATTTGAAATTTTGGATTGTGAGTTTAACTATCTATAAGTATACACATTCAGGAATATTTATAATTTTTTTTATTTAAAAATATCAAAAATAAACAAGGATATTGAACGATCCTTGGAGCATCGTAAAAAAATTTGCGTTAACGGTAACCACTGGCGTTTCTTCAAAAATCATCTGAGAAAAACAAAACAAAAAAATTATTAAATTAGATACTATAATCTAGTACTTGTCATAGCCGATTTTGAAAATATTGATTTATGACAAAATAGGAGACGTTTGAACATAAAAAGTCATTTTTAGACCAAGAATTAGTAATTATTTTGCCTATAAAGTAAAAACTAAGTAACGAAAAGAAAAAATCCTATGACAAGTACTAGATAATGGTGTGTAGAATAACCACAAAAAAATTCAATGCAATCGGTTCATTGGTTTTCTTGAAATTTTGGGTACCAATTTGAAAAACGTAGTTTTGAGTAAAACGCGTTTGAAAATTTGAGAATGAATAAATCATGAAATTTGTTAATTTACATGGAATCCTTGCTACCAGGCCCATAGTGTAAATCTTCTACGGTCGACGGAATGTTCATAACTTCTAAATTTTGTTGTCGATGACCTATTCGACCTTCTTTCGTCTGTTCTTGCGCTTGCAGCTTGGCTTTTGCTAAGCGAGTTTCGTCTTTTGGTCAGCGTACGGGATCCGACCGATATTCCTAACACGTTTATGACTTCCGACAATGAGGTCACACCTTTGGGAATTGAAAATTTGTTTTTGTTTTTCATCTTTTTTGGGAGCTATCTTCCAAATAAGTTGGTCTTCGAGACAGAAATGATTTTAAGAGTTGCTGTCTGTTGAGCCGTAATGGTAAAGGAAAATGTTTTGTTACAGTTTTTCAAAAACGCTCAGTTTATCTATAAACTTTGCCGTCAGTTTGTTTTGCCCCGGCTTATTTATCGAAATGTTGACTTGGCGTTTTACCAGATATTTTAGACCTCAAGCTTCAAGAAAATGTAAACATTAATTTTCACCATGCTGGTTTTTAAATTATCCTCAGAAAAGAGTTTGGTAAAAGTTTACCTATTGTAAAATTCTGTTTTAACTTTTTTCTTATGTAGTTTTTCCCGGGAATCCATTGCCGTAAGTAAAAATGTTATAGGGCCAGTGGTTAACTTTTATGTCTTGTTAAAGATTTTTCGCCTTAAAGTTATCCTCAGAAAAGAGAGTTCTGGTCAAAAGTTTACCTATGTGTAAAATTCTGTTTTAACCTGTTTTTCTTATGTAGTTTTTCCCGGAGAATCCATTGCCGTAAGTAAAATGTTATAGGGCCAGTGGTTAATTTTTTATGTCTTGTTAAAGATTTTTCGCCTTAAAGTTATCCTCAGAAAAGAGAGTTCTGGTAAAAAGTTTACCTATGTGTAAAATTCTGTTTTAACTGTTTTTCTTATGTAGTTTTTCCCGGAGAATCCATTGCCGTAAGAAAAAATGTTATAGGGCCAGTGGTTAATTTTTTATGTCTTGTTAAAGATTTTTCGCCTTAAAGTTATCCTCAGAAAGAGAGTTCTGG
>JARFIX010000330.1:0-75368 GCA_036346125.1 Lycocerus yunnanus | reverse complement strand
ACTTCAAATTGAAGTATAGTTAACAATTTGTAATTATTAGTTCTAAATTGTTTATTTGAGAATTTCAAATTCACAACTTCAAATTGAAGTATAGTTAACAATTTGTAATTATTAATTCTAAATTGTTTATTTGTGAATTTCAAATTCACAACTTCAAATTGAAGTATATTTAATAATCTGAAATTATTAATTCTAAATTGTTTATTTGAGAATTTCAAATTGACAACTTCAAATTGAAGTATAGTTAACAATTTGTAATTGTCAGTTCTAAAATGTTTATTTGAAAATTTCAAATTCACAACTTCAAATTGAAGTGTAGTTAACAATTTGTAATTATTAATTCTAAATTGTTTATTTGAGAATTTCAAATTCACAACTTCAAATTGAAGTATAGTTAATAATTTGAAATTATTAATTCTAAATTGTTATTTGAGAATTTCAAATTCACAACTTCAAATTGAAGTATAGTTAACAATTTGTAATTTTTAATTCTAAACTGTTTATATGAGATTTTCAAATTCACAACTTCAAATTAAGGTATAGTTAACAATTTGTAATTATCAGTTCTAAATTTTTATTTGAGATTTTCAAATTCACAACTTCAAATTGAAGTATAGTTAACAATTTGTAATTATCAGTTCTAAATTGTCTATTTGAGAATTTCAAATTCACAACTTCAAATTGAAGTATAGTTAACAATTTGTAATTATTAATTCTAAATTGTTTATTTGAGAATTTCAAATTCACAACTTCAAATTGAAGTATAGTTAATAATTTGAAATTATTAATTCTAAATTGTTTATTTGAGAATTTCAAATTCACAACTTCAAATTGAAGTATAGTTAATAATTTGAAATTATTAATTCTAAATAGTTTATTTAAGAGTTTCAAATTAACAACTTCAAATTGAAGTATAGTTAACAATTTGTAATTATTAATTCTAAATTGTTTATTTGAGAATTTCAAATTCACAACTTCAAATTGAAGTATAGTTAATAGTTTGAAATTATTAATTCTAAATAGTTTATTTGAGAGTTTCAAATTCACAACTTCAAATTGAAGTATAGTTAACAATTTGTAATTATCAGTTCTAAATTGTTTATTTGAGAATTTTAAATTCACAACTTCAAATTGAAGTATAGTTAACAATTTGTAATTATTAGTTCTACATTGTTTATTTGAGAATTTCAAATTCACAACTTCAAATTGAAGTATAGTTAACAATTTGTAATTATTAGTTCTAAATTGTTTATTTGAGAATTTCAAATTCACAACTTCAAATTGAAGTATAGTTAACAATTTGTAATTGTCAGTTCTAAATGTTTATTTGAAAATTTCAAATTCACAACTTCAAATTGAAGTTAGTTAACAATTTGTAATTATTAATTCTAAATTGTTTATTTGAGAATTTCAAATTCACAACTTCAAATTGAAGTATAGTTAATAATTTGAAATTATTAATTCTAAATTGTTATTTGAGAATTTCAAATTCACAACTTCAAATTGAAGTATAGTTAACAATTTGTAATTTTAATTCTAAACTGTTTATTTGAGATTTTCAAATTCACAATTTTAAATTGAAGTATAGTTAACAATTAGTAATTATTAATTCTAAATTGTTTTTTAAGAATTTCGTATTCTCAACTTCAAATTGAAGTATAGTTAACAATTTGTAATTATTAATTCTAAATTGTTTATTTGAGCATTTCAAATTTACAACTTCAAATTGTGGTATAGTTAACAATTTGTAATTATCAGTTCTAAATTGTTTATTTGAAAATTTTAAATTCACAACTTCAAATTGAAGTACAGTTAACAATTTGTAATTATCAGTTCTAAATTAATTATTTGAGAGTTTCAAATTCACAACTTCAAATTGAAGTATAGTTAACAATTTGTAATTATCAGTTTTAATTGTTTATTTGAGAATTTCAAATTCACAACTTCAAATTGAAGTATAGTTAACAATTTGTAATTATTATTTCCAAATAGTATATTTGAGAGTTTCAAATTTACAACTTCAAATTGAAGTATAGTTAACAATTTGTAATTATCAGTTCTAAAATGTTTATTTGAGAATTTAAATTCACAACTTCAAATTGAAGTATAGTTAACAATTTGTAATTATTAATTCTAAATTGTTTATTTGAGAATTTCATATTATCAACTTCAAATTGATGTATAGTTAACAATTTGTAATTATTAATTCTAAATTGTTTATTTGAGAATTTCAAATTCACAACTTCAAATTGAAGTATAGTTAACACTTTGTAATTATCAGTTCTAAATTGTCTATTTGAAAATTTTAAATTCACAACTTCAAATTGAAGTATAGTTAACAATATGTAATTATTACTTCTAAATTGTTTATTTGAGAATTTCAAATTCACAACTTCAAATTAAAGTATAGTTAACAATTTGTAATTATTAATTCTAAATTGTTTATTTGAGAATTTCAAATTCACAACTTCAAATTAAAGTATAGTTAATAATTTGAAATTATTAATACTAAATTGTTTATTTGAGTATTTCAAATTTACAACTTCAAATTGAAGTATAGTTAATAATTTGTAATTATCAATTCTAAATTGTTTATTTAAGAATTTCAAATTCACAACTTCAAATTAAAGTATAGTTAACAATTTGTAATTATTAGTTCTAAATTGTTTATTTGAGAACTTTAAATTCACAACTTCATATTGAAGTATAGTTAACAATTTGTAATTATCAGTTCTAAATTATTTATTTGAGAATTTTAAATTCACAACTTCAAATTGAAGTATAGTTAACAATTTGTAATTATTAATTCTAAATTGTTTATTTGAGAATTTCAAATTCACAACTTCAAATTGAAGTATAGTTAACAATTTGTAATTATTAATTCTAAATTGTTTATTTGAGAATTTCAAATTCATACCTTCAAATTGAAGTATAGTTAATAACTTGAAATTATTAATTCTAAATTGTTTATTTGAGAATTTCAAATTCACAACTTCAAATTGAAGTATAGTTAACAATTTGTAATTATCAGTTCTAAATTGTTTATTTGAAAATTTCAAATTCACAACTTCAAATTGAAGTATAGTTAACAATTTGTAATTATTCATTCTAAATTTTTATTTGAATTTCAAATTCACAACTTCAAATTGAAGTATAGTTAACAATTTGTAATTATTATTCTAATTGTTTATTTGAGAATTTCAAATTCACAACTTCAAATTGAAGTATAGTTAACAATTTGTAATTATTAATTCTAAATTGTTTATTTGAGAATTTCAAATTCACAACTTCAAATTGAAGTATAGTTAACAATTTGTAATTATTATTCTAAATTGTTTATTTGAGAATTTCAAATTCACAACTTCAAATTGAAGTATAGTTAACAATTTGTAATTATTAATTCTAAATTGTTTATTTGAGAATTTCAATTCTCAACTTCAAATTGAAGTATAGTTAACAATTTGTAATTATTAATTCTAAATTGTTTATTTGAGAATTTCAAATTCACAACTTCAAATTGAAGTATAGTTAACAATTTGTAATTATTAATTCTAAATTGTTTATTTGAAAATTTCTAAATTCACAACTTCAAATTGAAGTATAGTTAAAAATTTTGTAATTATTAATTCTAAATTGTTTATTTGAGAATTTCAAATTCACAACTTCAAATTGAAGTATAGTTAACAATTTGTAATTATCATTCTAAATTGTTTATTTGAGAATTTCAAATTCACAACTTCAAATTGAAGTATAGTTAACAATTTGTAATTATTATTCTAAATTGTTTATTTGAGATTTCAAATTCACAACTTCAAATTGAAGTATAGTTAACAATTTGTAATTATCAATTCTAAATTGTTTATTTGAGAATTTCAAATTCACAACTTCAAATTGAAGTATAGTTAACAATTTGTAATTATTAATTCTAAATTGTTTATTTGAGAATTTCAAATTCACAACTTCAAATTGAAGTATAGTTAACAATTTGTAATTATTAATTCTAAATTGTTTATTTGAGAATTTCAAATTCACAACTTCAAATTGAAGTATAGTTAACAATTTGTAATTATTAATTCTAAATTGTTTATTTGAGAATTTTCAAATTCACAACTTCAAATTGAAGTATAGTTAACAATTTGTAATTATTAATTCTAAATTGTTTATTTGAGAATTTCAAATTCACAACTTCAAATTGAAGTATAGTTAACAATTTGTAATTATCAGTTCTAAATTGTTTATTTGAAAATTTTTCAAATTCACAACTTCAAATTGAAGTATAGTTAACAATTTGTAATTATTAATTCTAAATTGTTTATTTGAGAATTTCAAATTCACAACTTCAAATTGAAGTATAGTTAACAATTTGTAATTATTAATTCTAAATTGTTTATTTGAGAATTTCAAATTCACAACTTCAAATTGAAGTATAGTTAACAATTTGTAATTATTAATTCTAAATTGTTTATTTGAGAATTTCAAATTCACAATTTCAAATTGAAGTATAGTTAACAATTTGTAATTATTAATTCTAAATTGTTTATTTGAGAATTTCAAATTCACAACTTCAAATTGAAGTATAGTTAACAATTTGTAATTATCAGTTCTAAATTGTTTATTTGAAAATTTCAAATTCACAACTTCAAATTGAAGTATAGTTAACAATTTGTAATTATTAATTCTAAATTGTTTATTTGAGAATTTCAAATTCACAACTTCAAATTGAAGTATAGTTAATAATTTGAAATTATTAATTCTAAATTGTTTATTTGAGAATTTCAAATTCACAACTTCAAATTGAAGTATAGTTAACAATTTGTAATTATTAATTCTAAATTGTTTATTTGAGAATTTCAAATTCACAACTTCAAATTGAAGTATAGTTAACAATTTGTAATTATCAGTTCTAAATTGTTTATTTGAGAATTTCAAATTCACAACTTCAAATTGAAGTATAGTTAACAATTTGTAATTTTTCAGTTCTAAATTGTTTATTTGAAAATTTCAAATTCACAACTTCAAATTGAAGTATAGTTAACAATTTGTAATTATTAATTCTAAATTTTTTATTTGAGAATTTCAAATTCACAACTTCAAATTGAAGTATAGTTAACAATTTGTAATTATTAATTCTAAATTGTTTATTTGAGAATTTCAAATTCACAACTTCAAATTGAAGTATAGTTAACAATTTGTAATTATTAATTCTAAATTGTTTATTTGAGAATTTCAAATTCACAACTTCAAATTGAAGTATAGTTAACAATTTGTAATTATCAGTTCTAAATTGTTTATTTGAGAATTTCAAATTCACAACTTCAAATTGAAGTATAGTTAACAATTTGTAATTATTAGTTCTAAATTGTTTATTTGAGAATTTCAAATTCACAACTTCAAATTGAAGTATAGTTAACAATTTGTAATTATTAGTTCTAAATTGTTTATTTGAGAATTTCAAATTCACAACTTCAAATTGAAGTATAGTTAACAATTTGTAATTATCAGTTCTAAATTGTTTATTTGAAAATTTCAAATTCACAACTTCAAATTGAAGTATAGTTAACAATTTGTAATTATTATTCTAAGTTGTTTATTTGAGAATTTCAAATTCACAACTTCAAATTGAAGTATAGTTAACAATTTGTAATTATTAATTCTAAATTGTTTATTTGAGAATTTCAAATTCACAACTTCAAATTGAAGTATAGTTAACAATTTGTAATTATTAATTCTAAATTGTTTATTTGAGAATTTCAAATTCACAACTTCAAATTGAAGTATAGTTAATAATTTGAAATTATTAATTCTAAATTGTTTATTTGAGAATTTCAAATTGACAACTTCAAATTGAAGTATAGTTAACAATTTGTAATTGTCAGTTCTAAATGTTTATTTGAAAATTTCAAATTCACAACTTCAAATTGAAGTGTAGTTAACAATTTGTAATTTTTCAGTTCTAAATTGTTTATTTGAGAATTTCAAATTCACAACTTCAAATTGAAGTATAGTTAACAATTTGTAATTATTAATTCTAAATTGTTTATTTGAGAATTTCAAATTCACAACTTCAAATTGAAGTATAGTTAACAATTTGTAATTATCAGTTCTAAATTGTTTATTTGAGAATTTCAAATTCACAACTTCAAATTGAAGTATAGTTAACAATTTGTAATTATTAATTCTAAATTGTTTATTTGAGAATTTCAAATTCACAACTTCAAATTGAAGTATAGTTAACAATTTGTAATTATTAATTCTAAATTGTTTATTTGAGAATTTCAAATTCACAACTTCAAATTGAAGTATAGTTAATAATTTGAAATTATTAATTCTAAATTGTTTATTTGAGAATTTCAAATTCACAACTTCAAATTGAAGTATAGTTAACAATTTGTAATTTAGTTCTAAATTGTTTATTTGAGAATTTCAAATTCACAACTTCAAATTGAAGTATAGTTAACAATTTGTAATTATTAGTTCTAAATTGTTTATTTGAGAATTTCAAATTCACAACTTCAAATTGAAGTATAGTTAACAATTTGTAATTATTAATTCTAAATTGTTTATTTGAGAATTTCAAATTCACAACTTCAAATTGAAGTATAGTTAACAATTTGTAATTATTATTCTAAATTGTTTATTTGAGAATTTCAAATTCACAACTTCAAATTGAAGTATAGTTAACAATTTGTAATTATTATTCTAAATTGTTTATTTGAGAATTTCAAATTCACAACTTCAAATTGAAGTATAGTTAACAATTTGTAATTATTAATTCTAAATTGTTTATTTGAGAATTTCAAATTCACAACTTCAAATTGAAGTATAGTTAACAATTTGTAATTATTAGTTCTAAATTGTTTATTTGAGAATTTTAAATTCACAACTTCAAATTGAAGTATAGTTAACAATTTGTAATTATCAGTTCTAAATTGTTATTTGAGAATTTCAAATTCACAACTTCAAATTGAAGTATAGTTAACAATTTGTAATTATCAGTTCTAAATTGTTTATTTGAGAATTTCAAATTCACAACTTCAAATTGAAGTATAGTTAACAATTTGTAATTATTAATTCTAAATTGTTTATTTGAGAATTTCAAATTCACAACTTCAAATTGAAGTATAGTTAACAATTTGTAATTATCAGTTCTAAATTGTTTATTTGAGAATTTTAAATTCACAACTTCAAATTGAAGTATAGTTAACAATTTGTAATTATTAGTTCTAAATTGTTTATTTGAGAATTTCAAATTCACAACTTCAAATTGAAGTATAGTTAACAATTTGTAATTATTAATTCTAAATTGTTTATTTGAGAATTTCAAATTCACAACTTCAAATTGAAGTATAGTTAACAATTTGTAATTATCATTCTAAATTGTTTATTTGAAAATTTCAAATTCACAACTTCAAATTGAAGTATAGTTAACAATTTGTAATTATTAGTTCTAAATTGTTTATTTGAGAATTTCTAAATTCACAACTTCAAATTGAAGTATAGTTAACAATTTGTAATTATTATTCTAAATTGTTTATTTGAGAATTTCAAATTCACAACTTCAAATTGAAGTATAGTTAATAATTTGAAAATTATTAATTCTAAATTGTTTATTTGAGAATTTCAAATTACAACTTCAAATTGAAGTATAGTTAACAATTTGTAATTATCAATTCTAAATTGTTTATTTGAGAATTTCAAATTCACAACTTCAAATTGAAGTATAGTTAACAATTTGTAATTATTAGTTCTAAATTGTTTATTTGAGAATTTCAAATTCACAACTTCAAATTGAAGTATAGTTAACAATTTGTAATTATTAATTCTAAATTGTTTATTTGAAAATTTCAAATTCACAACTTCAAATTGAAGTATAGTTAACAATTTGTAATTATTAATTCTAAATTGTTTATTTGAGAATTTTAAATTCACAACTTCAAATTGAAGTATAGTTAATAATTGAAATTATTAATTCTAAATTGTTTATTTGAGAATTTCAAATTCACAACTTCAAATTGAAGTATAGTTAACAATTTGTAATTATCAGTTCTAAATTGTTTATTTGAGATTTTCAAATTCACAACTTCAAATTGAAGTATAGTTAACAATTTGTAATTATCAGTTCTAAATTGTTTATTTGAGAATTTCAAATTCACAACTTCAAATTGAAGTATAGTTAACAATTTGTAATTATTAGTTCTAAATTGTTTATTTGAGAATTTCAAATTCACAACTTCAAATTGAAGTATAGTTAACAATTTGTAATTATTAGTTCTAAATTGTTTATTTGAGAATTTCAAATTCACAACTTCAAATTGAAGTATAGTTAACAATTTGTAATTATTAGTTCTAAATTGTTTATTTGAGAATTTCAAATTCACAACTTCAAATTGAAGTATAGTTAACAATTTGTAATTATTAGTTCTAAATTGTTTATTTGAAATTTCAAATTCACAACTTCAAATTGAAGTATAGTTAACAATTTGTAATTATTAATTCTAAATTGTTTATTTGAGAATTTCAAATTCACAACTTCAAATTGAAGTATAGTTAACAATTTGTAATTATTAATTCTAAATTGTTTATTTGAGAATTTCAAATTCACAACTTCAAATTGAAGTATAGTTAACAATTTGTAATTATTAATTCTAAATTGTTTATTTGAGAATTTCAAATTCACAACTTCAAATTGAAGTATAGTTAACAATTTGTAATTATTAGTTCTAAATTGTTTATTTGAGAATTTCAAATTCACAACTTCAAATTGAAGTATAGTTAACAATTTGTAATTATTAATTCTAAATTGTTTATTTGAAATTTCAAATTCACAACTTCAAATTGAAGTATAGTTAACAATTTGTAATTATTAATTCTAAATTGTTTATTTGAGAATTTCAAATTCACAACTTCAAATTGAAGTATAGTTAACAATTTGTAATTATTAATTCTAAATTGTTTATTTGAGAATTTCAAATTCACAACTTCAAATTGAAGTATAGTTAACAATTTGTAATTATTAATTCTAAATTGTTTATTTGAGATTTCAAATTCACAACTTCAAATTGAAGTATAGTTAACAATTTGTAATTATCAGTTCTAAATTGTTTATTTGAGAATTTCAAATTCACAACTTCAAATTGAAGTATAGTTAACAATTTGTAATTTTAATTCTAAATGTTTATTTGAGAATTTCAAATTCACAACTTCAAATTGAAGTATAGTTAACAATTTGTAATTATTAATTCTAAATTGTTTATTTGAGAATTTCAAATTCACAACTTCAAATTGAAGTATAGTTAATAATTTGAAATTATTAATTCTAAATTGTTTATTTGAAATTTCAAATTCACAACTTCAAATTGAAGTATAGTTAACAATTTGTAATTATTAATTCTAAATTGTTTATTTGAGAATTTCAAATTCACAACTTCAAATTGAAGTATAGTTAACAATTTGAAATTATTAATTCTAAATTGTTTATTTGAGAATTTCAAATTCACAACTTCAAATTGAAGTATAGTTAACAATTTGTAATTTTAGTTCTAAATTGTTTATTTGAGAATTTTCAAATTCACAACTTCAAATTGAAGTATAGTTAACAATTTGTAATTATTAGTTCTAAATTGTTTATTTGAGAATTTCAAATTCACAACTTCAAATTGAAGTATAGTTAACAATTTGTAATTTTTCAGTTCTAAATTGTTTATTTGAGAATTTCAAATTCACAACTTCAAATTGAAGTATAGTTAACAATTTGTAATTATTAATTCTAAATTGTTTATTTGAGAATTTCAAATTCACAACTTCAAATTGAAGTATAGTTAACAATTTGTAATTATTAATTCTAAATTGTTTATTTGAGAATTTCAAATTCACAACTTCAAATTGAAGTATAGTTAACAATTTGTAATTATTAGTTCTAAATTGTTTATTTGAAATTTCAAATTCACAACTTCAAATTGAAGTATAGTTAACAATTTGTAATTATTAGTTCTAAATTGTTTATTTGAGAATTTCAAATTCACAACTTCAAATTGAAGTATAGTTAACAATTTGTAATTATTAGTTCTAAATTGTTTATTTGAGAATTTCAAATTCACAACTTCAAATTGAAGTATAGTTAACAATTTGTAATTATTAATTCTAAATTGTTTATTTGAGAATTTCAAATTCACAACTTCAAATTGAAGTATAGTTAATAATTTGAAATTATTAATTCTAAATTGTTTATTTGAGAATTTCAAATTCACAACTTCAAATTGAAGTATAGTTAACAATTTGTAATTTTAATTCTAAATGTTTATTTGAGAATTTCAAATTCACAACTTCAAATTGAAGTATAGTTAACAATTTGTAATTATTAATTCTAAATTGTTTATTTGAGAATTTTCAAATTCACAACTTCAAATTGAAGTATAGTTAACAATTTGTAATTATTATTCTAAATTGTTTATTTGAGAATTTCAAATTCACAACTTCAAATTGAAGTATAGTTAACAATTTGTAATTATTAATTCTAAATTGTTTATTTGAGAATTTCAAATTCACAACTTCAAATTGAAGTATAGTTAACAATTTGTAATTATTAGTTCTAAATTGTTTATTTGAAAATTTTTCAAATTCACAACTTCAAATTGAAGTATAGTTAACAATTTGTAATTATTAGTTCTAAATTGTTTATTTGAGAATTTCAAATTCACAACTTCAAATTGAAGTATAGTTAACAATTTGTAATTATTAATTCTAAATTGTTTATTTGAGAATTTCAAATTCACAACTTCAAATTGAAGTATAGTTAACAATTTGTAATTATTAGTTCTAAATTGTTTATTTGAAATTTCAAATTCACAACTTCAAATTGAAGTATAGTTAACAATTTGTAATTATTAATTCTAAATTGTTTATTTGAGAATTTCAAATTCACAACTTCAAATTGAAGTATAGTTAACAATTTGTAATTATTAATTCTAAATTGTTTATTTGAGAATTTCAAATTCACAACTTCAAATTGAAGTATAGTTAACAATTTGTAATTTTAATTCTAAATGTTTATTTGAGAATTTCAAATTCACAACTTCAAATTGAAGTATAGTTAACAATTTGTAATTATTAATTCTAAATTGTTTATTTGAGAATTTCAAATTCACAACTTCAAATTGAAGTATAGTTAACAATTTGTAATTATTAGTTCTAAATTTGTTATTTGAGAATTTTAAATTCACAACTTCAAATTGAAGTATAGTTAACAATTTGTAATTTTTAAAGTTCTAAATTGTTTATTTGAGATTTTCAAATTCACAACTTCAAATTGAAGTATAGTTAACAATTTGTAATTATTAGTTCTAAATTGTTTATTTGAGAATTTCAAATTCACAACTTCAAATTGAAGTATAGTTAACAATTTGTAATTATTAGTTCTAAATTGTTTATTTGAGAATTTTAAATTCACAACTTCAAATTGAAGTATAGTTAACAATTTGTAATTATTAGTTCTAAATTGTTTATTTGAGAATTTCAAATTCACAACTTCAAATTGAAGTATAGTTAACAATTTGTAATTATTAGTTCTAAATTGTTTATTTGAGAATTTCAAATTCACAACTTCAAATTGAAGTATAGTTAACAATTTGTAATTATTAGTTCTAAATTGTTTATTTGAAATTTCAAATTCACAACTTCAAATTGAAGTATAGTTAACAATTTGTAATTATTAATTCTAAATTGTTTATTTGAGAATTTCAAATTCACAACTTCAAATTGAAGTATAGTTAACAATTTGTAATTATTAGTTCTAAATTGTTTATTTGAGAATTTCAAATTCACAACTTCAAATTGAAGTATAGTTAACAATTTGTAATTATTAATTCTAAATTGTTTATTTGAGAATTTCAAATTCACAACTTCAAATTGAAGTATAGTTAACAATTTGTAATTATCAGTTCTAAATTGTTTATTTGAGATTTTCAAATTCACAACTTCAAATTGAAGTATAGTTAACAATTTGTAATTATCAGTTCTAAATTGTTTATTTGAGAATTTCAAATTCACAACTTCAAATTGAAGTATAGTTAACAATTTGTAATTATTAATTCTAAATTGTTTATTTGAGAATTTCAAATTCACAACTTCAAATTGAAGTATAGTTAACAATTTGAAATTATTAATTCTAAATTGTTTATTTGAGAATTTCAAATTCACAACTTCAAATTGAAGTATAGTTAATAATTTGTAATTATTAATTCTAAATGTTTATTTGAGAATTTCAAATTCACAACTTCAAATTGAAGTATAGTTAACAATTTGTAATTATTAATTCTAAATTGTTTATTTGAGAATTTCAAATTCACAACTTCAAATTGAAGTATAGTTAACAATTTGTAATTATTAGTTCTAAATTGTTTATTTGAGAATTTCAAATTCACAACTTCAAATTGAAGTATAGTTAACAATTTGTAATTATCAGTTCTAAATTGTTTATTTGAGAATTTCAAATTCACAACTTCAAATTGAAGTATAGTTAACAATTTGTAATTATTAGTTCTAAATTGTTTATTTGAGAATTTCAAATTCACAACTTCAAATTGAAGTATAGTTAACAATTTGTAATTATTATTCTAAATGTTTATTTGAGAGTTTCAAATTCACAACTTCAAATTGAAGTATAGTTAACAATTTGTAATTATCAGTTCTAAATTGTTTATTTGAGAATTTCAAATTCACAACTTCAAATTGAAGTATAGTTAACAATTTGTAATTATTAATTCTAAATTGTTTATTTGAGAATTTCAAATTCACAACTTCAAATTGAGTATAGTTAACAATTTGTAATTATTAATTCTAAATTGTTTATTTGAGAATTTCAAATTCACAACTTCAAATTGAAGTATAGTTAACAATTTGTAATTATTATTCTAAATTGTTTATTTGAAATTTCAAATTCACAACTTCAAATTGAAGTATAGTTAACAATTTGTAATTATTAATTCTAAATTGTTTATTTGAGAATTTCAAATTCACAACTTCAAATTGAAGTATAGTTAACAATTTGTAATTATCAGTTCTAAATTGTTTATTTGAGAATTTCAAATTCACAACTTCAAATTGAAGTATAGTTAAAATTTGTAATTATTAATTCTAAATTGTTTATTTGAGAATTTCAAATTCACAACTTCAAATTGAAGTATAGTTAACAATTTGTAATTATTAATTCTAAATTGTTTATTTGAGAATTTCAAATTCACAACTTCAAATTGAAGTATAGTTAACAATTTGTAATTATTAATTCTAAATTGTTTATTTGAGAATTTCAAATTCACAACTTCAAATTGAAGTATAGTTAACAATTTGTAATTATTAATTCTAAATTGTTTATTTGAGAATTTCAAATTCACAACTTCAAATTGAAGTATAGTTAACAATTTGTAATTATTAATTCTAAATTGTTTATTTGAGAATTTCAAATTCACAACTTCAAATTGAAGTATAGTTAACAATTTGTAATTATTAATTCTAAATTGTTTATTTGAGAATTTCAAATTCACAACTTCAAATTGAAGTATAGTTAACAATTTGTAATTATTAATTCTAAATTGTTTATTTGAGAATTTCAAATTCACAACTTCAAATTGAAGTATAGTTAATAATTTAAAATTATTAATTCTAAATTGTTTATTTGAGAATTTCAAATTCACAACTTCAAATTGAAGTATAGTTAACAATTTGTAATTATTAACTCAAATTGTTTATTTGAGAATTTCAAATTCACAACTTCAAATTGAAGTATAGTTAACAATTTGTAATTATTAACTCAAATTGTTTATTTGAGAATTTCAAATTCACAACTTCAAATTGAAGTATAGTTAATAATTTGAAATTATTAATTCTAAATTGTTTATTTGAGAATTTCAAATGCACAACTTCAAATTGAAGTATAGTTAACAATTTGTAATTATTAATTCTAAATTGTTTATTTGAGAATTTCAAATTCACAACTTCAAATTGAAGTATAGTTAATAATTTAAAATTATTAATTCTAAATTGGGTATTTGAGAATTTCAAATTCACAACTTCAAATTGAAGTATCGTTAACAATTTGTAATTATCAGTTCTAAATTGTTTATTTGAGATTTTCAAATTCACAACTTCAAATTGAAGTATAGTTAACAATTTGTAATTTTCAGTTCTAAATTGTTTATTTGAGAATTTCAAATTCACAACTTCAAATTGAAGTATAGTTAACAATATGTAATTATTAATTCTAAATTGTTTATTTGAGAATTTCAAATTCACAACTTCAAATTGAAGTTTAGTTAATAATTTGAAATTATTAATTCTAAATAGTTTATTTGAGAGTTTCAAATTCACAACTTCAAATTGAAGTATAGTTAACAATTTGTAATTATTAATTATAAATTGTTTATTTGAGAATTTCAAATTCACAACTTCAAATTGAAGTATAGTTAATAGTTTGAAATTATTAATTCTAAATTGTTTATTTGAGAGTTTCAAATTCACAACTTCAAATTGAAGTATAGTTAATAATTTGTAATTATCAATTCTAAATTGTTTATTTGTGAATTTCAAATTCACAACTTCAAATTGAAGTATAGTTAAAAATTTGAAATTATTAATTCTAAATAGTTTATTTGAGAGTTTCAAATTCACAACTTATAATTGAAGTATAGTTAACAATTTGTAATTATTAATTCTAAATTGTTTACTTGAGAATTTCAAATTCACAACTTCAAATTGAAGTATAGTTAATAGTTTGAAATTATTAACTCTAAATTGTTTATTTGAGAGTTTCAAGTTTACAACTTCAAATTGAAGTATAGTTAACAATTTGTAATTATCAGTTCTAAATTGTTTATTTGAGAGTTTCAAATTCACAACTTCAAATTGAAGTATAGTTAATAATTTAAAATTATTAATTCTAAATTGGGTATTTGCGAATTTCAAATTCACAACTTCAAATTGAAGTATCGTTAACAATTTGTAATTATCAGTTCTAAATTGTTTATTTGAGATTTTCAAATTCACAACTTCAAATTGAAGTATAGTTAACAATTTGTAATTTTCAGTTCTAAATTGTTTATTTGAGAATTTCAAATTCACAACTTCAAATTGAAGTATAGTTAAAAATTTGAAATTATTAATTCTAAATAGTTTATTTGAGAGTTTCAAATTCACAACTTATAATTGAAGTATAGTTAACAATTTGTAATTATTAATTCTAAATTGTTTACTTGAGAATTTCAAATTCACAACTTCAAATTGAAGTATAGTTAATAGTTTGAAATTATTAACTCTAAATTGTTTATTTGAGAGTTTCAAGTTTACAACTTCAAATTGAAGTATAGTTAACAATTTGTAATTATCAGTTCTAAATTGTTTATTTGAGAGTTTCAAATTCACAACTTCAAATTGAAGTATAGTTAATAATTTGTAATTATCAATTCTAAATTGTTTATTTGTGAATTTCAAATTCACAACTTCAAATTGAAGTATAGTTAAAAATTTGAAATTATTAATTCTAAATAGTTTATTTGAGAGTTTCAAATTCACAACTTATAATTGAAGTATAGTTAACAATTTGTAATTATTAATTCTAAATTGTTTATTTGAGAATTTCAAATTCACAACTTCAAATTGAAGTATAGTTAATAGTTTGAAATTATTAATTCTAAATTGTTTATTTGAGAGTTTCAAGTTTACAACTTCAAATTGAAGTATAGTTAACAATTTGTAATTATCAGTTCTAAATTGTTTATTTGAAAGTTTCAAATTCACAACTTCAAATTGAAGTATAGTTAACAATTTGTAATTTTTAATTCTAAATTGTTTATTTGAGAATTTCAAATTCACAACTTCAAATTAAAGTATATTTAACAATTTGTAATTATCAGTTCTAAATTGTTTATTTGAGATTTACAAATTCACAACTTCAAATTGAAGTATAGTTAACAATTTGTAATTATCAGTTCTAAATTGTTTATTTGAGAATTTCAAATTCACAACTTCAAATTGAAATATAGTTAACAATTTGTAATTATTAACTCAAATTGTTTATTTGAGAATTTCAAATTCACAACTTCAAATTGAAGTATAGTTAACAATTTGTAATTATCAGTTCTAAATTGTTTATTTGAGAATTTCAAATTCACAACTTCAAATTGAAGTATAGTTAACAATTTGTAATTATTAGTTCTAAATTGTTTATTTGAGAATTTCAAATTCACAACTTCAAATTGAAGTATAGTTAACAATTTGTAATTATTAATTCTAAATTGTTTATTTGAGAATTTCAAATTCACAACTTCAAATTGAAGTATAGTTAACAATTTGTAATTATTAATTCTAAATTGTTTATTTGAGAATTTCAAATTCACAACTTCAAATTGAAGTATAGTTAATAATTTAAAATTATTAATTCTAAATTGTTTTTTTGAGAATTTCAAATTCACAACTTCAAATTGAAGTATAGTTAATAATTTGTAATTATTAATTCTAAATTGTTTATTTGAGAATTTCAAATTCACAACTTCAAATTGAAGTATAGTTAACAATTTGTAATTATTAATTCTAAATTGTTTATTTGAGAATTTCAAATTCACAACTTCAAATTGAAGTATAGTTAATAATTTGAAATTATTAATTCTAAATTGTTTATTTGAGAATTTCAAATTCACAACTTCAAATTGAAGTATAGTTAATAATTTGAAATTATTAATTCTAAATTAGTTTATTTGAGAATTTCAAATTCACAACTTCAAATTGAAGTATAGTTAACAATTTGTAATTATTAATTCTAAATTGTTTATTTGAGAATTTCAAATTCACAACTTCAAATTGAAGTATAGTTAACAATTTGTAATTATTAATTCTAAATTGTTTATTTGAGAATTTCAAATTCACAACTTCAAATTGAAGTATAGTTAACAATTTGTAATTATTAATTCTAAATTGTTTATTTGAGAATTTCAAATTCACAACTTCAAATTGAAGTATAGTTAACAATTTGTAATTATCAGTTCTAAATTGTTTATTTGAGAATTTCAAATTCACAACTTCAAATTGAAGTATAGTTAACAATTTGTAATTATTAATTCTAAATTGTTTATTTGAGAATTTCAAATTCACAACTTCAAATTGAAGTATAGTTAACAATTTGTAATTATTAATTCTAAATTGTTTATTTGAGAATTTCAAATTCACAACTTCAAATTGAAGTATAGTTAAAATTTGTAAATTATTAATTCTAAATTGTTTATTTGAGAATTTCAAATTCACAACTTCAAATTGAAGTATAGTTAACAATTTGTAATTATTAATTCTAAATTGTTTATTTGAGAATTTCAAATTCACAACTTCAAATTGAAGTATATTTAATAATTTGAAATTATTAATTCTAAATAGTTTATTTGAGAGTTTCAAATTCACAACTTCAAATTGAAGTATAGTTAACAATTTGTAATTATTAATTCTAAATTGTTTATTTGAGAATTTCAAATTCACAACTTCAAATTGAAGTATAGTTAACAATTTGTAATTATTAATTCTAAATTGTTTATTTGAGAATTTCAAATTCACAACTTTAAATTGAAGTATAGTTAACAATTTGTAATTATTAGTTCTAAATTGTTTATTTGAGAATTTCAAATTCACAACTTCAAATTGAAGTATAGTTAACAATTTGTAATTATCAGTTCTAAATTGTTTATTTGAGAATTTCAAATTCACAACTTCAAATTGAAATATAGTTAACAATTTGTAATTATTAACTCAAATTGTTTATTTGAGAATTTCAAATTCACAACTTCAAATTGAAGTATAGTTAATAATTTGAAATTATTAATTCTAAATAGTTTATTTGAGAATTTCAAATTCACAACTTCAAATTGAAGTATAGTTAACAATTTGTAATTATTAATTCTAAATTGTTTATTTGAGAATTTCAAATTTACAACTTTAAATTGAAGTATAGTTAACAATTTGTAATTATTAATTCTAAATTGTTTATTTGAGAATTTCAAATTCACAACTTCAAATTAAAGTATAGTTAACAATTTGTATTTATCAGTTCTAAATTGTTTATTTGAGATTTTCAAATTCACAACTTCAAATTGAAGTATAGTTAACAATTTGTAATTATCAGTTCTAAATTGTTTATTTGAGAATTTCAAATTCACAACTTCAAATTGAAGTATAGTTAACAATTTGTAATTATTAATTCTAAATTGTTTATTTGAGAATTTCAAATTCACAACTTCAAATTGAAGTATAGTTAACAATTTGTAAATATTAATTCTAAATTGTTTATTTGAGAATTTCAAATTCACAACTTCAAATTAAAGTATAGTTAACAATTTGTAATTATCAGTTCTAAATTGTTTATTTGAGATTTTCAAATTCACAACTTCCAATTGAAGTATAGTTAACATTTTGTAATTATTAATTTTAAATTGTTTATTTGAGAATTTCAAATTCACAACTTCAAATTGAAGTATAGTTAATAATTTGAAATTATTAATTCTAAATTGTTTATTTGAGAATTTCAAATTCACAACTTCAAATTGAAGTATAGTTAACAATTTGTAATTATTAATTCTAAATTGTTTATTTGAGAATTTCAAATTCACAACTTCAAATTGAAGTATAGTTAACAATTTGTAATTATTAATTCTAAATTGTTTATTTGAGAATTTCAAATTCACAACTTCAAATTGAAGTATAGTTAATAATTTGAAATTATTAATTCTAAATTGTTTATTTGAGAATTTCAAATTCACAACTTCAAATTGAAGTATAGTTAATAATTTGAAATTATTAATTCTAAATTGTTTATTTGAGAATTTCAAATTCACAACTTCAAATTGAAGTATAGTTAACAATTTGTAATTATTAATTCTAAATTGTTTATTTGAGAATTTCAAATTTACAACTTCAAATTGAAGTATAGTTAACAATTTGTAATTATTAATTCTAAATTGTTTATTTGAGAATTTCAAATTCACAACTTCAAATTGAAAGTATAGTTAACAATTTGTAATTATTAATTCTAAATTGTTTATTTGAGAATTTCAAATTCACAACTTCAAATTGAAGTATAGTTAACAATTTGTAATTATTAGTTCTAAATTGTTTATTTGAGAATTTCAAATTACAACTTCAAATTGAAGTATAGTTAACAATTTGTAATTATTAATTCTAAATTGTTTATTTGAGATTTTCAAATTCACAACTTCAAATTGAAGTATAGTTAACAATTTGTAATTATTAATTCTAAATTGTTTATTTGAGAATTTCAAATTCACAACTTCAAATTGAAGTATAGTTAATAATTTAAAATTATTAATTCTAAATAGTTTATTTGATAATTTCAAATTCACAATTTCAAATTGAAGTATAGTTAATAATTTGAAATTATTAATTCTAAATTGTTTATTTGAGAATTTCAAATTCACAACTTCAAATTGAAGTATAGTTAATAATTTGAAATTATTAATTCTCAATAGTTTATTTGAGAGTTTCAAATTTACAACTTCAAATTGAAGTATAGTTAACAATTTGTAAATTAATTCTAAATTATTTATTTGAGAATTTCAAATTCACAACTTCAAATTGAAGTATAGTTAATAATTTAAAATTATTAATTCTAAATAGTTTATTTGAGAGTTTCAAATTCACAACTTCAAATTAAAGTATAGTTAACAATTTGTAATTATCAGTTCTAAATTGTTTATTTGAGAATTTCAAATTTACAACTTCAAATTGAAGTATAGTTAACAATTTGTAATTATTAGTTCTAAATTGTTTATTTGAGAATTTTAAAATAACAACTTCAAATTGAAGTATAGTTAACAATTTGTAATTATTAGTTCTAAATTGTTTATTTGAGAATTTCAAATTCACAACTTCAAATTGAAGTATAGTTAACAATTTGTAATTATTAATTCTAAATTGTTTATTTGAGAATTTTAAATTAACAACTTCAAATTGAAGTATATTTAATAATTTGAAATTATTAATTCTATATTGTTTATTTGAGAATTTCAAATTCACAACTTCAAATTGAAGTATAGTTAACAATTTGTAATTATTAGTTCTAAATTGTTTATTTGAAAATTTCAAATGCACAACTTCAAATTGAAGTATAGTTAACAATTTGTAATTATTAATTCTAAATTGTTTATTTGAGAATTTCAAATTCACAACTTCAAATTGAAGTATAGTTAATAACTTGAAATTATTAATTCTAAATTGTTTATTTGAGAATTACAAATTCACAACTTCAAATTAAAGTATAGTTAATAGTTTGAAATTATTAATTCTAAATTGTTTATTTGAGAGTTCAAATGCACAACTTCAAATTGAAGTATAGTTAACAATTTGTAATTATTAATTCTAAATTGTTTATTTGAGAATTTCTAATTTACAACTTCAAATTGAAGTATAGTTAACAATTTGTAATTATTAATTCTAAATTGTTTATTTGAGAATTTCAAATTCACAACTTCAAATTAAAGTATAGTTAACAATTTGTAATTATCAGTTCTAAATTGTTTATTTGAGAATTTCAAATTCACAACTTCAAGATGAAGTACAGTTAACAATTTGTAATTATCACTTCTAAATTGTTTATTTGAGATTTTCAAATTCACAACTTCAAATTGAAGTATAGTTAACAATTTGTAATTATTAATTCTAAATTAATTATTTGAGTATTTCAAATTCACAACTTCTAATTGAAGTATAGTTAATAATTTGAAATTATTAATTCTAAATAGTTTATTTGAGAGTTTCAAATTCACAACTTCAAATTGAAGTATAGTTAACAATTTGTAATTATTAATTCTAAATTGTTTATTTGAGAATTTCAAATTCACAACTTCAAATTGAAGTATAGTTAATAATTTGAAATTATTAATTCTAAATAGTTTATTGAGAGTTTCAAATTCACAACTTCAAATTAAAGTATAGTTAACAATTTGTAATTATTAATTCTAAATTGTTTATTTGAGAATTTCAAATTCACAACTTCAAATTGAAGTATAGTTAATAATTTGAAATTATTAATTCTAAATAGTTTATTTGAGAGTTTCAAATTCACAACTTCAAATTGAAGTATAGTTAACAATTTGTAATTATCAGTTCTAAATTGTTTATTTGAGAATTTCAAATTCACAACTTCAAATTGAAGTATAGTTAACACTTTGTAATTATTAATTCTAAATTGATTACTTGAGAATTTAAAATTCACAACTTCAAATTGAAGTATAGTTAATAATTTGAAATTATTAATTCTAAATAGTTTATTTGAGAGTTTCAAATTCACAATTTCAAATTGAAGAATAGTTAACAATTTGTAATTATCAATTCTAAATTGTTTATTTGAGAATTTCAAATTCACAACTTTAAATTGAAGTATAGTTAATAGTTTGAAATTATTAATTCTAAATTGTTTATTTGAGAGTTTCAAATTCACAACTTCAAATTGAAGTATAGTTAACAATTTGTAATTATTAATTCTAAATTGTTTATTTGAGAATTTCAAATTCACAACTTCAAATTAAAGTATAGTTAACAATTTGTAATTATCAGTTCTAAATTGTTTATTTGAGAATTTCAAATTCACAACTTCAAGTTGAAGTACAGTTAACAATTTGTAATTATCAGTTCTAAATTGTTTATTTGAGATTTTCAAATTCACAGCTTCAAATTGAAGTATAGTTAACAATTTGTAATTATCAGTTCTAAATTGTTTATTTGAGAATTTCAAATTCACAACTTCAAATTGAAGTATAGTTAACAATTTGTAATTATTAATTCTAAATTGTTTATTTGAGTATTTCAAATTCACAACTTCAATTGAAGTATAGTTAATAATTTGAAATTATTAATTCTAAATAGTTTATTTGAAAGTTTCAAATTCACAACTTCAAATTGAAGTATAGTTAACAATTTGTAATTATTAATTCTAAATTGTTTATTTGAGAATTTCAAATTCACAACTTCAAATTGAAGTATAGTTAATAATTTGAAATTATTAATTCTAAATAGTTTATTGAGAATTTCAAATTCACAACTTCAAATTGAAGTATAGTTAACAATTTGTAATTATTAATTCTAAATTGTTTATTTGAGAATTTCAAATTCACAACTTCAAATTGAAGTATAGTTAACAATTTGTAATTATTAATTCTAAATTGTTTATTTGAGAATTTCAAATTCACAACTTCAAATTGAAGTATAGTTAACAATTTGTAATTATTAATTCTAAATTGTTTATTTGAGATTTCAAATTCACAACTTCAAATTGAAGTATAGTTAACAATTTGTAATTATTAATTCTAAATTGTTTATTTGAGAATTTCAAATTCACAACTTCAAATTGAAGTATAGTTAACAATTTGTAATTATTAATTCTAAATTGTTTATTTGAGAATTTCAAATTCACAACTTCAAATTGAAGTATAGTTAATAATTTGAAATTATTAATTCTAAATTGTTTATTTGAGATTTCAAATTCACAACTTCAAATTGAAGTATAGTTAACAATTTGTAATTATCAGTTCTAAATTGTTTATTTGAGAATTTCAAATTCACAACTTCAAATTGAAGTATAGTTAACAATTTGTAATTATTAATTCTAAATTGTTTATTTGAGAATTTCAAATTCACAACTTCAAATTGAAGTATAGTTAATAATTTGAAATTATTAATTCTAAATAGTTTATTTGAGAGTTTCAAATTCACAACTTCAAATTGAAGTATAGTTAACAATTTGTAATTATCAATTCTAAATTGTTTATTTGAGAATTTCAAATTCACAACTTCAAATTGAAGTATAGTTAACAATTTGTAATTATTAATTCTAAATTGTTTATTTGAGAATTTCAAATTCACAACTTCAAATTGAAGTATAGTTAACAATTTGTAATTATCAATTCTAAATTGTTTATTTGAGAATTTCAAATTCACAACTTCAAATTGAAGTATAGTTAACAATTTGTAATTATTAATTCTAAATTGTTTATTTGAGAATTTCAAATTCACAACTTCAAATTGAAGTATAGTTAACAATTTGTAATTATTAATTCTAAATTGTTTATTTGAGAATTTCAAATTCACAACTTCAAATTAAGTATAGTTAACAATTTGTAATTATCAGTTCTAAATTGTTTATTTGAGATTTCAAATTCACAACTTCAAATTGAAGTATAGTTAACAATTTGTAATTATCAGTTCTAAATTGTTTATTTGAGAATTTCAAATTCACAACTTCAAATTGAAGTATAGTTAACAATTTGTAATTATTAATTCTAAATTGTTTATTGAGAATTTCAAATTCACAACTTCAAATTGAAGTATAGTTTACAATTTGTAATTATTAATTCTAAATTGTTTATTTGAGAATTTCAAATTCACAACTTCAAATTAAGTATAGTTAACAATTTGTAATTATCAATTCTAAATTGTTTATTTGAGATTTTCAAATTCACAACTTCAAATTGAAGTATAGTTAACAATTTGTAATTATAAAGTTCTAAATTGTTTATTTGAAATTTCAAATTCA
The DNA here is from genome assembly GCA_036346125.1 of Lycocerus yunnanus. Taxonomy (NCBI): domain Eukaryota; kingdom Metazoa; phylum Arthropoda; class Insecta; order Coleoptera; family Cantharidae; genus Lycocerus; species Lycocerus yunnanus. Next base: position 51,796 of record JARFIX010000330.1, on the reverse strand, counting down.
CAACTTCAAATTGAAGTATAGTTAACAATTTGTAATTATTAATTCTAAATTGTTTATTTGAGAATTTCAAATTCACAACTTCAAATTGAAGTATAGTTAACAATTTGTAATTATTAATTCTAAATTGTTTATTTGAGATTTCAAATTCACAACTTCAAATTGAAGTATAGTTAACAATTTGTAATTATTAATTCTAAATTGTTTATTTGAGAATTTCAAATTCACAACTTCAAATTGAAGTATAGTTAACAATTTGTAATTATTAATTCTAAATTGTTTATTTGAGATTTCAAATTTACAACTTCAAATTGAAGTATAGTTAACATTTGTAATTATTAATTCTAAATTGTTTATTTGAGAATTTCAAATTCACAACTTCAAATTGAAGTATAGTTAATAATTTGAAATTTTAATTCTAAATTGTTTATTTGAGAATTTCAAATTCACAACTTCAAATTGAAGAATAGTTAACAATTTGTAATTATCAATTCTAAATTGTTTATTTGAGAATTTCAAATTCACAATTTTCAAATTGAAGTATAGTTAATAGTTTGAAATTATTAATTCTAAATTGTTTATTTGAGAGTTTCAAATTCACAACTTCAAATTGAAGTATAGTTAACAATTTGAAATTATTAATTCAAAATTTAGTTTATTTGAAAAGTTTCAAATTCACAACTTCAAATTGAAGTATAGTTAACAATTTGTAATTATTAATTCTAAATTGTTTATTTGAGAATTTCAAATTCACAACTTCAAATTGAAGTATAGTTAACAATTTGTAATTATCAGTTCTAAATTGTTTATTTGAGATTTTCAAATTCACAACTTCAAATTGAAGTATAGTTAACAATTTGTAATTATCAGTTCTAAATTGTTTATTTGAGAATTTCAAATTCACAACTTCAAATTGAAGTATAGTTAACAATTTGTAATTATTAATTCTAAATTGTTTATTTGAGAATTTCAAATTCACAACTTCAAATTGAAGTATAGTTAATAATTTGAAATTATTAATTCTAAATAGTTTATTTGAGAGTTTCAAATTCACAACTTCAAATTGAAGTATAGTTAACAATTTGTAATTATCAGTTCTAAATTGTTTATTTGAAATTTCAAATTCACAACTTCAAATTGAAGTATAGTTAACAATTTGTAATTATTAATTCTAAATTGTTTATTTGAGAATTTCAAATTCACAACTTCAAATTGAAGTATAGTTAACAATTTGTAATTTTAATTCTAAATTGTTTATTTGAGAATTTCAAATTCACAACTTCAAATTGAAGTATAGTTAACAATTTGTAATTATTAATTCTAAATTGTTTATTTGAGAATTTCAAATTCACAACTTCAAATTGAAGTATAGTTAACAATTTGTAATTATTAATTCTAAATTGTTTATTTGAGAATTTCAAATTCACAACTTCAAATTGAAGTATAGTTAACAATTTGTAATTATCAATTCTAAATTGTTTATTTGAGAATTTCAAATTCACAACTTCAAATTGAAGTATAGTTAATAGTTTGAAATTATTAATTCTAAATTGTTTATTTGAGAGTTTCAAATTCACAACTTCAAATTGAAGTATAGTTAACAATTTGTAATTATCAGTTCTAAATTGTTTATTTGAGAATTTCAAATTCACAACTTCAAATTGAAGTATAGTTAACAATTTGTAATTATTAATTCTAAATTTTTTAAATTTGAGAATTTCAAATTCACAACTTCAAATTGAAGTATAGTTAACAATTTGTAATTATTAATTCTAAATTGTTTATTTGAGAATTTCAAATTCACAACTTCAAATTAAGTATAGTTAACAATTTGTAATTATCAGTTCTAAATTGTTTATTTGAGATTTTCAAATTCACAACTTCTAATTGAAGTATAGTTAACAATTTGTAATTATCAGTTCTAAATTGTTTATTTGATAATTTAAAAATTCACAACTTCAAATTGAAGTATAGTTAACAATTTGTAATTATTAATTCTAAATTGTTTATTTGAGAATTTCAAATTCACAACTTCAAATTGAAGTATAGTTAATAATTTGAAATTATTAATTCTAAATTGTTTATTTGAGATTTCAAATTCACAACTTCAAATTGAAGTATAGTTAACAATTTGTAATTATTAATTCTAAATTGTTTATTTGAGAATTTCAAATTCACAACTTCAAATTGAAGTATAGTTAATAATTTGAAATTATTAATTCTAAATAGTTTATTTGAGAGTTTCAAATTTACAACTTCAAATTGAAGTATAGTTAACTATTTGTAATTATTAATTCTAAATTGTTTATTTGAGAATTTCAAATTCACAACTTCAAATTGAAGTATAGTAGTTAATAGTTTGAAATTGTTAATTCTAAATTGTTTATTTGAGAATTTCAAATTCACAACTTCAAATTGAAGTATAGTAGTTAATAGTTTGAAATTGTTAATTCTAAATTGTTTATTTGAGAATTTCAAATTCACAACTTCAAATTGAAGTATAGTTAACAATTTGTAATTATTAGTTCTAAATTGTTTATTTGAGAATTTCATATTCTCAACTTCAAATTGAAGTATAGTTAACAATTTGTAATTATTAATTCTAAATTGTTTATTTGAGAATTTCAAATTCACAACTTCAAATTGAAGTATAGTTAATAATTCGTAATTACTAATTCTAAATTGTTTATTTGAGAATTTCAAATTCACAACTTCAAATTGAAGAATAGTTAACAATTTGTAATTATCAATTCTAAATTGTTTATTTGAGAATTTCAAATTCACAACTTTAAATTGAAGTATAGTTAATAGTTTGAAATTATTAATTCTAAATTGTTTATTTGAGAGTTTCAAATTCACAACTTCAAATTGAAGTATAGTTAACAATTTGTAATTATTAATTCTAAATTGTTTATTTGAGAATTTCAAATTCACAACTTCAAATTAAAGTATAGTTAACAATTTGTAATTATCAGTTCTAAATTGTTTATTTGAGAATTTCATATTCACAACTTCAAGTTGAAGTACAGTTAACAATTTGTAATTATCAGTTCTAAATTGTTTATTTGAGATTTTCAAATTCACAACTTCAAATTGAAGTATAGTTAACAATTTGTAATTATCAGTTCTAAATTGTTTATTTGAGAATTTCAAATTCACAACTTCAAATTGAAGTATAGTTAACAATTTGTAATTATTAATTCTAAATTGTTTATTTGAGTATTTCAAATTCACAACTTCTAATTGAAGTATAGTTAATAATTTGAAATTATTAATTCTAAATAGTTTATTTGAGAGTTTCAAATTCACAACTTCAAATTGAAGTATAGTTAACAATTTGTAATTTTTAATTCTAAATTGTTTATTTGAGAATTTCAAATTCACAACTTCAAATTGAAGTATAGTTTACAATTTGTAATTATTAATTCTAAATTGTTTATTTGAGAATTTCAAATTCACAACTTCAAATTGAAGTATAGTTAACAATTTGTAATTATCAGTTCTAAATTGTTTATTTGAGAATTTCAAATTCACAACTTCAAATTGAAGTATAGTTAACAATTTGTAATTATTAATTCTAAATTGTTTATTTGAGAATTTCAAATTCACAACTTCAAATTGAAGTATAGTTAATAATTTGAAATTATTAATTCTAAATAGTTTATTTGAGAGTTTCAAATTCACAACTTCAAATTGAAGTATAGTTAACAATTTGTAATTATCAGTTCTAAATTGTTTATTTGAAAATTTCAAATTCACAACTTCAAATTGAAGTATAGTTAATAGTTTGAAATTATTAATTCTAAATTGTTTATTTGAGAGTTTCAAATTCATAACTTCAAATTGAAGTATAGTTAACAATTTGTAATTATCAGTTCTAAATTGTTTATTTGAGAATTTCAAAATCACAACTTCAAATTGAAGTATAGTTAATAATTTGAAATTATTAATTCTAAATAGTTTATTTGAGAGTTTCAAATTCACAACTTCAAATTGAAGTATAGTTAACAATTTGTAATTATCAGTTCTAAATTGTTTATTTGAGAATTTCAAATTCACAACTTCAAATTGAAGTATAGTTAACAATTTGTAATTATTAATTCTAAATTGTTTATTTGAGAATTTCAAATTCACAACTTCAAATTGAAGTATAGTTAATAATTTGAAATTATTAATTCTAAATAGTTTATTTGAGAGTTTCAAATTCACAACTTCAAATTGAAGTATAGTTAACAATTTGTAATTATCAGTTCTAAATTGTTTATTTGAAAATTTCAAATTCACAACTTCAAATTGAAGTATAGTTAACACTTTGTAATTATTAATTCTAAATTGTTTACTTGAGAATTTAAAATTCACAACTTCAAATTGAAGTATAGTTAATAATTTGAAATTATTAATTCTAAATAGTTTATTTGAGAGTTTCAAATTCACAACTTCAAATTGAAGTATAGTTAACAATTTGTAATTATCAATTCTAAATTGTTTATTTAAGAATTTCAAATTCACAACTTCAAATTGAAGTATAGTTAATAGTTTGAAATTATTAATTCTAAATTGTTTATTTGAGAGTTTCAAATTCATAACTTCAAATTGAAGTATAGTTAACAATTTGTAATTATCAGTTCTAAATTGTTTATTTGAGAATTTCAAATTCACAACTTCGAATTAAAGTATAGTTAACAATTTGTAATTATCAGTTCTAAATTGTTTATTTGAGATTTTCAAATTCACAACTTCTAATTGAAGTATAGTTAACAATTTGTAATTATCAGTTCTAAATTGTTTATTTGATAATTTCAAATTCACAACTTCAAATTGAAGTATAGTTAACAATTTGTAATTATTAATTCTAAATTGTTTATTTGAGAATTTCAAATTTACAACTTCAAATTGAAGTATAGTTAATAATTTGAAATTATTAATTCTAAATAGTTTATTTGAGAGTTTCAAATTCACAACTTCAAATTGAAGTATAGTTAACAATTTGTAATTATTAATTCTAAATTGTTTATTTGAGAATTTCAAATTCACAACTTCAAATTGAAGTATAGTTAATAATTTGAAATTATTAATTCTAAATAGTTTATTTGAGAGTTTCAAATTTACAACTTCAAATTGAAGTATAGTTAACTATTTGTAATTATTAATTCTAAATTGTTTATTTGAGAATTTCAAATTCACAACTTCAAATTGAAGTATAGTAGTTAATAGTTTGAAATTGTTAATTCTAAATTGTTTATTTGAGAATTTCAAATTCACAACTTCAAATTGAAGTATAGTTAACAATTTGTAATTATTAGTTCTAAATTGTTTATTTGAGAATTTCATATTCTCAACTTCAAATTGAAGTATAGTTAACAATTTGTAATTATTAATTCTAAATTGTTTATTTGAGAATTTCAAATTCACAACTTCAAATTGAAGTATAGTTAATAATTTGTAATTACTAATTCTAAATTGTTTATTTGAGAATTTTAAATTCACAACTTCAAATTGAAGTATAGTTAACAATTTGTAATTATCAGTTCTAAATTATTTATTTGCGAATTTCAAATTAACAACTTCAAATTGAAGTATAGTTAACAATTTGTAATTATTACTTCTGAATTGTTTATTTGAGAATTTCAAATTCACAACTTCAAATTGAAGTATAGTTAACAATTTATAATTTCACTTCTAAATTATTTATTTGTGAATTTCAAATTCACAACTTCAAATTGAAGTATAGTTAACAATTTGTAATTCTTAATTCTAAATTGTTTATTTAAGAATTTCAAATTCACAACTTCAAATTAAAGTATAGTTAAAAATTTGTAATTATCAGTTCAAAATTGTTTATTTGAAAATTTCAAATTTACAACTTTAAATTGAAGTATAGTTAACAATTTGTTAACTATTTAGGATTATTATTCTTATAGGATTATTGCTCCTTGCCAGTTTTTGATTTCGAAATAGTGCGGGATAGACGTAGTTTTTTACGAGGAATCGAATGACACAAAAATCATTCGAATCGGACAAACGGTAGCCGAGCTACAGCTGTTTTTAGTGCGGATAAACAATAAACGCTTTTTGCGCGCGCGGTGGTGAACCGATTGGATTTTTAGTGCCAAAATATCGAATAAAAAGTTAAACCTAGTCGAACAAGGTGCCACTTGTTGTGGGAAAATAAGTTTTTGCTGCAAAACGTTGAGGGGTGAGTTTTTGATTTTATTTACACCTTGCGTAGTACGATAAGAGCGAGATTTATATAATCAGATAGAACGTAAAAAGCTGCGTATACTTAAAAAAACTTTCAATAAAACCGGTCGATAAATAAGGGCACAAATTACAACCAAAGTGCGTGTGTTTTTGGGGAGTTTTTGGGGGTGCTCCGATAGGGGTGAAACAACTATCGTTCGAAAGAGCAAAAAAAGTGTGGGCGAATGAGGGGTGTCCCGATTCAATCGGACCAGTAATAAGGGCGCAAATAACATTTAAAGTTTTTAAATTTCGTTATTTATCAGTTCGATAAAATAAAACAAACATTTCTTTTACATAGAATACGAAATAAACGAATATATACGGGGTGATTCCAACAAGAATATATCTACACGGTGTGACACACAAATTTTAAAACCAGAATAACTCGCGAACCACTGAACGGATCACCCCCGGAGGGGTGCCATTCGGGTCGTACACCCGCAGACTCCCAATACTGTAAATTACAACTACGGGTAAAGGGTTTGTGTGACAAAACCCCCACTCTCAGCTATTGCAAAGTGATTTTCAGCTGTAACTTTGGAACCGCTCGTCGTAGAGCGCTGGGACGGGTGCCAAACAAGTCGGCAACATAAGGGGAGGACCACCCCCCCAAAAATTTTCGACCCCCCCCCACCAAGTTTCGTGGGACGGATTTCCCAAAATTTCAAACGCCAATAACTCCGGAACGAAAAGAGATCTCGAGTTGCGATAAGCGGGAAAAGATTCGGGACGATGTCAGGCACCGCCCTCGATCAAGAGGCGCCGCCCCCGGCGCCGCCCCCGGGCGATGAACTGGCTAAATGGCTCAAAAACACGGAAGTAATGGAAGAAAAGCAGCAGAAATCGGGTAAAAGTAGAAAAGTAAGAAAGCAGATAACCGTACCTAAGCTTAACGTAAGCAGATCAACGGGAAACTCGCCGCTGGTTTCACCCGGTGTAAACTTTGACTTGTGGAGCGGTGACCCGGCGGATGAGGCTACACGCCTAATAAATGACACAATAAGATTTTGCAATGAAAAAATCCAGACCAAGGCGGGAGGTTTTACGGTAGCAAACCTTGCAATGATGAGAGATACCATTGTTTCCGGGTTGAGCAAGCTGAAGACAATGTGGAATGTAGAAAGAAATCAACGAGAGGTAGAAATGAAGGAAAATATTGGAGGAATGCAGACACAAATGACGGAACTGCAGAAAACAGTGGCACAACAACAAGCCACTGTGGAAAAATTAGTCAAAATCGCGGAACACACGCAATCTGACGCGATAAAGATCAAGGAAGAGGCGAGAAAGGCCAGAGAGGCAGAAAAGAAGAAGAATTCCTCAACGAATGAAGTTGAAGTTGAAAAATTTACAGATGAGATCGCACAACTAAAAGAAGAGTTCCAACATCTCAAAGACGCCTTTGAACAAATGGCGGATGGGGTTGTATGGCTAACTCGAACCTTAAAAAATGAAACAGAAAAAACAGAAAAAACCATGAATAAGGTCGAAAATATCAAGGAAACGCTTGAAAGTATTCAAGAAAAGAAAATGGAGATGTCGTTTGGCCAGGTGGAAAGAAGTGAAATAGAAGACCTTTTGAATAAAGCGGATCAGATTGATGCAAGAATCCAAAATCAGATAACGGCCACGAGAGCAACCACGCCGAAACCAGTTGCTACTAAAATTGCAGAAAGGTCACCATACTCCTCCATATGCGGAGGACTAGCCCGAAACGTCGAACCCCCACCTTCGACTCATATCCAATCTGCAACTTCAGCAAATAAGGCGGGTAAACCAAAAGAAAACCCTGGGCCCCACGAGAGAACGGGGGCAATTAGGCGGAACGCATTAAAGATAACGTCGAAAACGGTGGATGCCCAAAAAATAGGGGGAAAGGACGAAATACAAGTCACAGACTCGATAGGTGATGAGGAAGAAGGAGAGTTTACGGTAGTTGAACGAAAAACTAGGAACAAAGCTAAAACCATACCCCCGGCGCCCGCAAAAAAGAGCGAAAAAGCCAGAATAGCAATCAAAAAAACTGAGAAAAACGACGCAATAATAATCAAGGTGGATCAGGCGACCCCAGGTAGCTACGCAAAAACTCTAGCAAGTTTCAAACAGGTCGTGCAGGGAAAGTGTCCTCCCGAGGGTTTCAAATCGATAAGGAAAACTAGAAACGGGGACATCCTGGTGGAGATGACCAAAGATAATAAAAGTGCGGACGGATTGGTTCAACACGTCTCGAACAGCACTCAGGAATTGCAAATTAAGGTACTTATTGACACCAAGAAGATAATGATAAGAGACCTGGAAGAAACGGTGACAGAAAAAGAGATTCTGGATGCCATTAGCCAACACGCGGAGGAGAAAGCCAAAATTGAGGTGATAAAGCCGGCGATAAATAATACAAAGACAGCCATAGTAGAGATGGCGACGAAAGGCGCTAATATCGTCATAGACAAGGGTATGATAAGGGTAGGGTGGATTAATAAGTGCCGGGTGAGGGAATTTGAAACTGTTATCCAGTGCTATAAATGCAAAGAGGGCGGGCATTTCGCGAGTGCGTGTAAGGGGGAAAGTAGGGAAAAACTTTGCGACAACTGTGGGAAAGAAGGCCATATAGCCAAAGAGTGTACATCGGAAAAGTACTGCCCGATCTGCGAAACGCGCGGTCACAGAATGGGGACGTACGTCTGTCTGAAAACTCAAGCTATACTAAAAAAGGCACAAGACAACAGAAGAAGTGTGGGAGGACACACAGTAAAACCCGGTAATGGGAATTAAAGTCCTCCAAGTAAATTTAAATAGAACCACGGCGGCACAGGACTTGCTCCTTAGAGATATGAAAAGTAAAGATCTAGACGTGGCGATAATCAGTGAACCACATAAGGCGGAAGGAGAAGGCTGGTTCAAAGACGATCATGGTACTGCAGCCATCTTTGTACCAAATGCCAGCAGAGTGCGTACATACAATAAAGGCCCAGGCTATGTAAGAGTGGGGATTGGCGACTGGCAAATATATAGTGTGTATTACTCACCTAATGCGACGCTAATAAGCTACGAACAAGAACTAGATCAGCTTAGAAACGACATTAGGGCGCAATCTGGACCCATGGTGATGGCCGGCGACGTCAATGCGAAAGACCCAGAATGGGGAGCGGCCGTCAGCGACGAGAGAGGCCAGATTCTTGCGGAACTCATCGCAGAACTGGACCTACATATATGCAATGAGGGAGAGGAACCGACATATAGAGGCCGAGGCACATGGTCCGTCATAGACGTCACCATGACCACAGATGGGGCAAGAATCCAAAACTGGCACATAGAAGAAGATGAAAACCTGACGGACCATGTGAATATCACGTATGAAATCGACAAGGACCGGCCAAACCCTCTCCCCTCGTCTCGGGGGGAAACAGAAATAGAGGCCTGTGTGGGATGGCAAATAAAAAAGCTTGACAAAAATAAGCTGGAGGAGGCGGCTAAAGAGTTCCTACCACCTAACAGCGAGGTAGAAACCGCAGAAGAGCTAGTAGGGGCGCTTACGAAAATCTGCGATGCATGTATGCCTAAAAGACGTCTCGGCAAGACCAACAAGCGAGGCACCTACTGGTGGACCGAAGAGATCTCTAAGCTTAGAAAAGAGGCGGTTAAAAAAAGAAGACTTCTCCAGAGAGCGCGTGCTAGTAGACCGCAGAATATACAGCAAGAAGAAGAAGACTCGAAGGTGGCGAAAAGGGCCCTATCCAAAGCCATAAAACGCAGTAAGAAGTCCCACTGGAACGACATCATCCAGGACATCGATAGGGATGTTTGGGGGCTTGGATATAAAATCGCTACGAAAAAACTGGGTAGGCCCAAGATTCCGGGTCTTACGAAGGAAAGACTAGAAAAAATCGTGGAAGTGCTTTTCCCACAGAGAGAGCGAGAAGAACGCCAACTGGCTCGCGTGAACATGGAAGAGGTCCCGCCATTCGATGAGGGGGAACTCCTTGAAGCCCTCAAAAAAATGGCCAAAAATAAAGCGCCCGGTCCTGACGGCATACCGTCAGAGGTAATAGCAAACGTGGCAATGGAATGCCCTAAACAAATTCTGAAGGTTATCAATGGTTATCTTAAAAGAAACGAATTTCCATCAGTGTGGAAGAGAGCCAGGCTCGTATTACTACGTAAAGGGCAAAAACCATTAGATGATCCAGGTGCGTACCGTCCCATATGCTTGCTCGACGACCTGGGCAAGCTCTACGAACGCCTCATACTGGGGAGGCTACAAATAGAGATAGAGCGAACCGGAGATCTGGCCGCAAATCAGTATGGCTTTAGAAGGAGACGTTCCACAACGGACGCCCTCCAAAAAAATGGTCAAACTTATTAATAGGGGACGCGAAGGTACGCGACACACCAGACGACTGGTAGCAGTGGTCACCATCGACGTAAAAAACGCGTTCAACAGCGTTAGATGGAAATATATTCTAGAGGCATTGAAAAAAAGAAACGTTAAGGGCTACTTGTATAATATAATAGCCCACTACCTCTCGGACAGAAGCCTAATAGTCAGCGAGGAAATGCACAAGACCAGCATAAATGTCACGGGCGGAGTGGCCCAGGGTTCGGTGTTGGGACCGACCCTATGGAACGTGACATATGACGACCTCCTCAAGACCCAACTCCCGAATGGAGTCGACCTCGTTGGCTTTGCGGATGATGTCACGATTATGGTGGCTAGGAAAACAGAAGAAGAACTCATGGATACGGTTAACAATGTACTTCTCCACATTAGCAGCTGGCTAGAAGAACACGAATTGAGAATGGTGCCAGAGAAACCGAAATTATGGTCGCAAGCGGAAGAAGGGTCATTCAGCCGATGACCTTCAGAATAGGAGGGCAAATTATAGTCCATCAGAAAACATTGGTGACTCTGGGTATCACCTTGGATCACAGAATGTGTTTCAATAAACATCTGGAACAAATTGCGCAAAAGGCTAGCAAACTCAGCACCGCATTAGGTGCTCTGATGCCGAATGTCAAGGGCCCAAAGTCTTCTAAACGGAAACTGCTATGCTCCGTGGTGCACTCCACCATCCTATACGGTGCACCAATTTGGTACGGAGCAATGGAGACGGCAAATTATAGGGCGAAAATATCAAAAATTCAAAGAAGAACAGCTATAAGAGTGACCAGCGCATACCGTACCATTTCTAATAGTGCGGTACTGATAATAGCGGGCTTAATGCCCATTGACCTTATGGCAAAAGTTCGCCATGACAAGTACAACCTAAAACAACAAGAAGAAAATCCAAACAATAACGATGTTGAGAGAGAGGCAATGGAGGTGTGGCAGGCCCGTTGGCAGGAGGAAACCACCGGCAGATGGACGTACAAACTCATCCCCAAGATATCCAGCTGGATGAACAGACACCACGGTGAACTTGACTTCCACCTAACTCAAGTTCTGTCGGGACATGGTTGTTTCAACTCATACTTAAGCCGAATGAAAATTCGAGAGTCCCCCATCTGTCGGTATTGTGAAGAAAATGACACAGCGGAACACACGGTGTTTGCATGTAACAACTGGACAGAATCAAGACAAAAAGTCGAAGATGAAATTGGACAAAATCTCACCACAACCACAATGGTGGATATCATGTTAGAGACAGAAAAAAATTGGGACCTCATCGCGAACTTTATCAGAGGAGTGATGGGGCAGAAAGAGGAAGACGAAAGAGTGGAGCAATTAAACTCCACAATAGCATAAGAAGAACAAAGTCCCGAAAGGGCAGAAAGCTCAAGAGAGAACAACACCTAACAGCGCTAAACCTTAGGAAGGCAGTGAAGAAATGTCTAACGACGAATTCCACGCTTCCTAAGTCACGTCAGGAGTGGGGTTTTAGTCGGTAAGAGTCCGACACTACCACCCAATGTCATCTGGGTGGTGTCCATGAGATTTCCCACTCCCAACGCACCAAAAAAAAAAAAAAAAAAAAAATTATCAGTTCAAAATTGTTTATTTGAAAATTTCAAATTTACAACTTTAAATTGAAGTATAGTTAACAATTTGTAATTATTAATTCTAAATTGTTTATTTGAGAATATCAAATTCACAACTTCAAATTGAAGTAGAGTTTAAAATTTGTAATTATTAATTCTAAATTGTTTATTTGAGAATTTCAAATTTACAACTTCAAATTGAAGTATAGTTAATAATTTAAAATTATTAATTCTAAATTGTTTATTTGAGAATTTCAAATTCACAATTTTAAATTGAATATAGTTAACAATTTGTAATTATTAAATCTAAATTGTTTATTTAAGAATTTCATATTCTCAACTTCAAATTGAAGTATAGTTAACAATTTGTAATTATTAATTCTAAATTGTTTATTTGAAAATTTCAAATTTACAACTTCAGATTGTGGTATAGTTAACAATTTGTAATTATCAGTTCTAAATTGTTTATTTGAAAATTTTAAATTCACAACTTCAAATTGAAGTATAGTTAACAATTTGTAATTATCAGTTCTAAATTAATTATTTGAGAGTTTTAAATTCACAACTTCAAATTGAAGTATAGTTAACAATTTGTAATTATTAGTTCTAAATTGTTTATTTGAGAATTTCAAATTCACAACTTCAAATTGAAGTATAGTTAACAATTTGTAATTATTAATTCCAAATAGTATATTTGAGAGTTTCAAATTCACAACTTCAAATAGAAGTATAGTTAACAATTTGTAATTATCAGTTCTAAATTGTTTATTTGAGAATTTCAAATTCACAACTTCAAATTGAAGTATAGTTAACAATTTGTAATTATTAGTTCTAAATTGTTTATTTGAGAATTTCAAATTCACAACTTCAAATTGAAGTATAGTTAACAATTTGTAATTATCAGTTCTAAATTTTATTTGAGATTTTCAAATTCACAACTTCAAATTGAAGTATAGTTAACAATTTGTAATTATCAGTTCTAAATTGTTTATTTGAGAATTTCAAATTCACAACTTCAAATTGAAGTATAGTTAACAATTTGTAATTATTAATTCTAAATTGTTTATTTGAGAATTTCAAATTCACAACTTCAAATTGAAGTATAGTTAATAATTTGAAATTATTAATTCTAAATAGTTTATTTGAGAGTTTCAAATTCACAACTTCAAATTGAAGTATAGTTAACAATTTGTAATTATCAGTTCTAAATTGTTTATTTGAGAATTTCAAATTCACAACTTCAAATTGAAGTATAGTTAACACTTTGTAATTATTAATTCTAAATTGTTTACTTGAGAATTTAAAATTCACAACTTCAAATTGAAGTATAGTTAACAATTTGTAATTATCAGTTCTAAATTGTTTATTTGAGAATTTCAAATTCACAACTTCAAATTGAAGTATAGTTAACAATTTGTAATTATTAATTCTAAATTGTTTATTTGAGAATTTCAAATTCACAACTTCAAATTGAAGTATAGTTAATAATTTGAAATTATTAATTCTAAATAGTTTATTTGAGAGTTTCAAATTCACAACTTCAAATTGAAGTATAGTTAACAATTTGTAATTATCAGTTCTAAATTGTTTATTTGAGAATTTCAAATTCACAACTTCAAATTGAAGTATAGTTAACACTTTGTAATTATTAATTCTAAATTGTTTACTTGAGAATTTAAAATTCACAACTTCAAATTGAAGTATAGTTAATAATTTGAAATTATTAATTCTAAATAGTTTATTTGAGAGTTTCAAATTCACAACTTCAAATTGAAGTATAGTTAACAATTTGTAATTATCAATTCTAAATTGTTTATTTAAGAATTTCAAATTCACAACTTCAAATTGAAGTATAGTTAATAGTTTGAAATTATTAATTCTAAATTGTTTATTTGAGAGTTTCAAATTCATAACTTCAAATTGAAGTATAGTTAACAATTTGTAATTATCAGTTCTAAATTGTTTATTTGAGAATTTCAAATTCACAACTTCAAATTGAAGTATAGTTAACAATTTGTAATTATTAATTCTAAATTGTTTAATTGAGAATTTCAAATTCACAACTTCAAATTGAAGTATAGTTTACAATTTGTAATTATTAATTCTAAATTGTTTATTTGAGAATTTCAAATTCACAACTTCGAATTAAAGTATAGTTAACAATTTGTAATTATCAGTTCTAAATTGTTTATTTGAGATTTTCAAATTCACAACTTCTAATTGAAGTATAGTTAACAATTTGTAATTATCAGTTCTAAATTGTTTATTTGATAATTTCAAATTCACAACTTCAAATTGAGTATAGTTAACAATTTGTAATTATTAATTCTAAATTGTTTATTTGAGAATTTCAAATTCACAACTTCAAATTGAAGTATAGTTAATAATTTGAAATTATTAATTCTAAATAGTTTATTTGAGAGTTTCAAATTTACAACTTCAAATTGAAGTATAGTTAACTATTTGTAATTATTAATTCTAAATTGTTTATTTGAGAATTTCAAATTCACAACTTCAAATTGAAGTATAGTAGTTAATAGTTTGAAATTGTTAATTCTAAATTGTTTATTTGAGAATTTCAAATTCACAACTTCAAATTGAAGAATAGTTAACAATTTGTAATTATCAATTCTAAATTGTTTATTTGAGAATTTCAAATTCACAACTTTAAATTGAAGTATAGTTAACAATTTGTAATTATCAGTTCTAAATTGTTTATTTGAGAATTTCAAATTCACAACTTCAAATTGAAGTATAGTTAACAATTTGTAATTATCAGTTCTAAATTGTTTATTTGAGATTTTCAAATTCACAACTTCAAATTGAAGTATAGTTAACAATTTGTAATTATCAGTTCTAAATTGTTTATTTGAGAATTTCAAATTCACAACTTCAAATTGAAGTATAGTTAACAATTTGTAATTATTAATTCTAAATTGTTTATTTGAGATTTCAAATTCACAACTTCAAATTGAAGTATAGTTAATAATTTGAAATTATTAATTCTAAATAGTTTATTTGAGAGTTTCAAATTCACAACTTCAAATTGAAGTATAGTTAACAATTTGTAATTATTAATTCTAAATTGTTTATTTGAGAATTTCAAATTCACAACTTCAAATTGAAGTATAGTTAACAATTTGTAATTATTAATTCTAAATTGTTTATTTGAGAATTTCAAATTCACAACTTCAAATTGAAGTATAGTTAACAATTTGTAATTATCAATTCTAAATTGTTTATTTGAGATTTTCAAATTCACAACTTCAAATTGAAGTATAGTTAACAATTTGTAATTATCAGTTCTAAATTGTTTATTTGAGAATTTCAAATTCACAACTTCAAATTGAAGTATAGTTAACAATTTGTAATTATTAATTCTAAATTGTTTATTTGAGAATTTCAAATTCACAACTTCAAATTGAAGTATAGTTAATAATTTGAAATTATTAATTCTAAATTGTTTATTTGAGAGTTTCAAATTCACAACTTCAAATTGAAGTATAGTTAACAATTTGTAATTATCAATTCTAAATTGTTTATTTGAAAATTTCAAATTCACAACTTCAAATTGAAGTATAGTTAACACTTTGTAATTATTAATTCTAAATTGTTAATTTGAGAATTTCAAATTCACAACTTCAAATTGAAGTATAGTTAACAATTTGTAATTATTAATTCAAAATTTAGTTTATTTGAGAATTTCAAATTCACAACTTCAAATTGAAGTATAGTTAACAATTTGTAATTATCAATTCTAAATTGTTTATTTGAGAATTTCAAATTCACAACTTCAAATTGAAGTATAGTTAATAATTTGAAATTATTAATTCTAAATTGTTTATTTGAGAATTTCAAATTCACAACTTCAAATTGAAGTATAGTTAACAATTTGTAATTATCAGTTCTAAATAGTTTATTTGAGATTTTCAAATTCACAACTTCAAATTAAAGTATAGTTAACAATTTGTAATTATCAGTTCTAAATTGTTTATTTGAAATTTCAAATTCACAACTTCAAATTGAAGTATAGTTAACAATTTGTAATTATTAATTCTAAATTGTTTATTTGAGATTTTCAAATTCACAACTTCAAATAGAAGTATAGTTAACAATTTGTAATTATCAGTTCTAAATTGTTTATTTGAGAATTTCAAATTCACAACTTCATATTGAAGTATAATTAACAATTTGTAATTATTAATTCTAAATTGTTTATTTGAGAATTTCAAATTCACAACTTCAAATTGAAGTATAGTTAACAATTTGTAATTATTAATTCTAAATTGTTTATTTGAGAATTTCAAATTCACAACTTCAAATTAAGTATAGTTAACAATTTGTAATTATAGTTCTAAATTGTTTATTTGAGAATTTCAAATTCACAACTTCAAATTGAGTATAGTTAACAATTTGTAATTATCAGTTCTAAATTGTTTATTTGAAATTTCAAATTCACAACTTCAAATTGAAGTATAGTTAACAATTTGTAATTATTAATTCTAAATTGTTTATTTGAAATTTCAAATTCACAACTTCAAATTGAAGTATAGTTAACAATTTGAATTATTAATTCTAAATTGTTTATTTGAGAATTTCAAATTCACAACTTCAAATTGAAGTATAGTTAACAATTTGTAATTATTAATTCTAAATTGTTTATTTGAGAATTTCAAATTCACAACTTCAAATTGAAGTATAGTTAACAATTTGTAATTATTAATTCTAAATTGTTTATTTGAGAATTTCAAATTACAACTTCAAATTGAGTATAGTTAACAATTTGTAATTATTAATTCTAAATTGTTTATTTGAGAATTTCAAATTCACAACTTCAAATTGAGTATAGTTAACAATTTGTAATTATTAATTCTAAATTGTTTATTTGAGAATTTCAAATTCACAACTTCAAATTGAGTATAGTTAACAATTTGTAATTATTAATTCTAAATTGTTTATTTGAGAATTTCAAATTCACAACTTCAAATTGAAGTATAGTTAACAATTTGTAATTATTAATTCTAAATTGTTTATTTGAGAATTTCAAATTCACAACTTCAAATTGAGTATAGTTAACAATTTGTAATTATTAATTCTAAATTGTTTATTTGAGAATTTCAAATTCACAACTTCAAATTGAAGTATAGTTAACAATTTGTAATTATTAATTCTAAATTGTTTATTTGAGAATTTCAAATTCACAACTTCAAATTGAAGTATAGTTAACAATTTGTAATTATTAATTCTAAATTGTTTATTTGAGAATTTCAAATTCACAACTTCAAATTGAAGTATAGTTAAAAATTTTGTAATTTTTCAATTCTAAATTGTTTATTTGGAATTTCAAATTCACAACTTCAAATTGAGTATAGTTAACAATTTGTAATTATTAATTCTAAATTGTTTATTTGAAATTTCAAATTCACAACTTCAAATTAAGTATAGTTAACAATTTGTAATTATCAGTTCTAAATTGTTTATTTGAAATTTCAAATTCACAACTTCAAATTGAAGTATAGTTAACAATTTGTAATTATTAATTCTAAATTGTTTAATTGAGAATTTCAAATTCACAACTTCAAATTAAAGTATAGTTTACAATTTGTAATTATTAATTCTAAATTGTTTATTTGAGAATTTCAAATTCACAACTTCAATTAAAGTATAGTTAACAATTTGTAATTATCAGTTCTAAATTGTTTATTTGAGATTTTCAAATTCACAACTTCTAATTGAGTATAGTTAACAATTTGTAATTATCAGTTCTAAATTGTTTATTTGATAATTTCAAAATCACAACTTCAAATTGAAGTATAGTTAACAATTTGTAATTATTAATTCTAAACTGTTTATTTGACAATTTCAAATTCACAACTTCAAATTAAAGTATAGTTAAAATTTGTAATTATCAGTTCAAAATTGTTTATTTGAAAATTTCAAATTTACAACTTTAAATTGAAGTATAGTTAACAATTTGTAATTATTAATTCTAAATTGTTTATTTGAGAATATCAAATTCACAACTTCAAATTGAAGTAGAGTTTAAAATTTGTAATTATTAATTCTAAATTGTTTATTTGAGAATTTCAAATTTACAACTTCAAATTGAAGTATAGTTAATAATTTAAATTATTAATTCTAAATTGTTTATTTGAGAATTTCAAATTCACAATTTTAAATTGAAGTATAGTTAACAATTTGTAATTATTAAATCTAAATTGTTTATTTAAGAATTTCATATTCTCAACTTCAAATTGAAGTATAGTTAACAATTTGTAATTATTAATTCTAAATTGTTTATTTGAAAATTTCAAATTTACAACTTCAGATTGTGGTATAGTTAACAATTTGTAATTATCAGTTCTAAATTGTTTATTTGAAAATTTTAAATTCACAACTTCAAATTGAAGTATAGTTAACAATTTGTAATTATCAGTTCTAAATTAATTATTTGAGATTTTAAATTCACAACTTCAAATTGAAGTATAGTTAACAATTTGTAATTATTAGTTCTAAATTGTTTATTTGAGAATTTCAAATTCACAACTTCAAATTGAAGTATAGTTAACAATTTGTAATTATCAGTTCTA
The DNA here is from genome assembly GCA_036346125.1 of Lycocerus yunnanus. Classification (NCBI taxonomy): domain Eukaryota; kingdom Metazoa; phylum Arthropoda; class Insecta; order Coleoptera; family Cantharidae; genus Lycocerus; species Lycocerus yunnanus. The sequence continues at coordinate 32,993 of JARFIX010000330.1, read as the reverse complement.
AATTGTTTATTTGAAAATTTCAAATTTACAACTTTAAATTGAAGTATAGTTAACAATTTGTAATTATTAATTCTAAATTGTTTATTTGATAATATCAAATTCACAACTTCAATTTGAAGTATAGTTTAAAATTTGTAATTATTAATTCTAAATTGTTTATTTGAGAATTTCAAATAAACAACTTCAAATTGAAGTATAGTTAATAATTTAAAATTATTAATTCTAAATTGTTTATTTGAGAATTTCAAATTCACAATTTTAAATTGAAGTATAGTTAACAATTTGTAATTATTAAATCTAAATTGTTTATTTAAATTTCATATTCCAACTTCAAATTAAGTATAGTTAACAATTTGTAATTATTAATTCTAAATTGTTTATTTGAAAATTTCAAATTTACAACTTCAAATTGTGGTATAGTTAACAATTTGTAATTATCAGTTCTAAATTGTTTATTTAAAGAATTTTAAATTCACAACTTCAAATTGAAGTATAGTTAACAATTTGTAATTATCAGTTCTAAATTATTTATTTGAGAATTTAAATTCACAACTTCAAATTGAAGTATAGTTAACAATTTGTAATTATTAGTTCTAAATTGTTTATTTGAGAATTTCAAATTCACAACTTCAAATTGAAGTATAGTTAACAATTTGTAATTATTAATTCTAAATAGTATATTTGAGAATTTCAAATTCACAACTTCAAATTAAGTATAGTTAACAATTTGTAATTATCAGTTCTAAATTGTTTATTTGAGAATTTCAAATTCACAACTTCAAATTGAAGTATAGTTAACAATTTGTAATTATTAGTTCTAAATTGTTTATTTGAGAATTTCAAATTCTCAACTTCAAATTAAGTATAGTTAACAATTTGTAATTATTAATTCTAAATTGTTTATTTGAGAATTTCAAATTCACAACTTCAAATTGAAGTATGGGTTAACAATTTGTAATTATCAGTTCTAAATTGTTTATTTGAGAATTTCAAATTCACAACTTCAAATTGAAGTATAGTTAACAATTTGTAATTATCAGTTCTAAATTATTTATTTGAGAATTTCAAATTACAACTTCAAATTGAAGTATAGTTAACAATTTGTAATTATTCCTTCTGAATTGTTTATTTGAGAATTTCAAATTCACAACTTCAAATTGAAGTATAGTTAACAATTTGTAATTTCATTCTAAATTATTTATTTGGAATTTCAAATTCACAACTTCAAATTGAAGTATAGTTAACAATTTGTAGTTCTTTATTCTAAATTGTTTATTTGAGAATTTCAAATTCACAACTTCAAATTAAAGTATAGTTAAAAATTTGTAATTATCAGTTCTAAATTGTTTATTTGAGAATTTCAAATTCACAACTTTAAATTGAAGTATAGTTAACAATTTGTAATTATTAATTCTAAATTGTTTATTTGAGAATTTCAAATTCACAACTTCAAATTGAAGTATAGGTAACAATTTGTAATTATTACTTCTAAATTGTTTATTTGAGAATTTCAAATTTACAACTTCAAATGTGTATAGTTAACAATTTGTAATTATCAGTTTAAATTGTTTATTTGAAAATTTTAAATTTACAACTTCAAATTGAAGTATAGTTAACAATTTGTAATTATCAGTTCTAAATTAATTATTTGAGATTTTAAATTCACAACTTCAAATTGAAGTATAGTTAACAATTTGTAATTATCAGTTCTAAATTGTTTATTTGAGAATTTCAAATTCACAACTTCAAATTGAAGTATAGTTAACAATTTGTAATTATTATTTCCAAATAGTATATTTGAGAGTTTCAAATTCACAACTTCAAATTGAAGTATAGTTAACAATTTGTTATTATCAGTTCTAAAATGTTTATTTGGGAATTTTAAATTCACAACTTCAAATTGAAGTATAGTTAACAATTTGTAATTATTAATTCTAAATTGTTTATTTGAGAATTTCATATTCTCAACTTCAAATTGATGTATAGTTAACAATTTGTATTTATTAATTGTAAATTGTTTATTTGAGAATTTCAAATTCACAACTTCAAATTGAAGTATAGTTAACACTTTGTAATTATCAGTTCTAAATTGTCTATTTGAAAATTTTAAATTCACAACTTCAAATTGAAGTATAGTTAACAATTTGTAATTATTACTTCTAAATTGTTTATTTGAGAATTTCAAATTCACAACTTCAAATTAAGTATAGTTAACAATTTGTAATTATTAATTCTAAATTATTTATTTGAGAATTTCAAATTCACAACTTCAAATTGAAGTTATAGTTAATAATTTGAAATTATTAATTCTAAATTGTTTAATTGAGTATTTCAAATTTACAACTTCAAATTGAGGAATAGTTAATAATTTGTGATTATCAATTCTAAATTGTTTATTTAAGAATTTCAAATTCACAACTTCAAATTAAAGTATAGTTAACAATTTGTAATTATTAGTTCTAAATTGTTTATTTGAGAACTTTAAATTCACAACTTCATATTGAAGTATAGTTAACAATTTGTAATTATCAGTTCTAAATTATTTATTTGAGAATTTTAAATTCACAACTTCAAATTGAAGTATAGTTAACAATTTGTAATTATTAATTCTAAATTGTTTATTTGAGAATTTCAAATTCACAACTTCAAATTGAAGTATAGTTAACAATTTGTAATTATTAATTCTAAATTGTTTATTTGAGAATTTCAAATTCATACCTTCAAATTGAAGTATAGTTAATAACTTGAAATTATTAATTCTAAATTGTTTATTTGAGAATTTCAAATTTACAACTTCAAATTGAAGTATAGTTAACAATTTGTAATTATTAATTCTGAATTGTTTATTTGAGAATTTCAAATTCACAACTTCAAATTGAAGTATAGTTAACAATTTGTAATTATTAGTTCTAAATTATTTATTTGCGAATTTCAAATTAACAACTTCAAATTGAAGTATAGTTAACAATTTGTAATTATTACTTCTGAATTGTTTATTTGAAAATTTCAAATTCACAACTTCAAATTGTAGTATAGTTAACAATTTGTAATTTCACTTCTAAATTATTTATTTGTGAATTTCAAATTCACAACTTCAAATTGAAGTATAGTTAACAATTTGTAATTCTTAATTCTAAATTGTTTATTTGAGAATTTCAAATTCACAACTTCAAATTAAAGGATAGTTAAAAATTTGTAATTATCAGTTCTAAATTGTATATTTGAAAATTTCAAATTCACAACTTTAAATTGAAGTATAGTTAACAATTTGTAATTATTAATTCTAAATTGTTTAATTGAGAATATCAAATTCACAACTTCAAATTGAAGTATAGTTAACAATTTGTAATTATTGATTCTAAATTGTTTATTTGAGAATTTCAAATTTACAACTTCAGATTGAGTATAGTTAACAATTTGTAATTATCAGTTCTAAATTGTTTATTTGAAAATTTAAATTTACAACTTCAAATTGAGTATAGTTAACAATTTGTAATTATCAGTTCTAAATTAATTATTTGAGATTTAAATTCACAACTTCAAATTGAAGTATAGTTAAACAATTTGTAATTATCAGTTCTAAATTGTTTATTTGAAAATTTCAAATTCACAACTTCAAATTGAAGTATAGTTAACAATTTGTAATTATTATTCTAAATTAGTTATTTGAGAGTTTCAAATTCACAACTTCAAATTGAAGTATAGTTAACAATTTGTAATTATCAGTTCTAAAATGTTTATTTGAGAATTTAAATTCACAACTTCAAATTGAAGTATAGTTAACAATTTGTAATTATTAATTCTAAATTGTTTATTTGAGAATTTAAATATTCTCAACTTCAAATTGATGTATAGTTAACAATTTGTAATTATTAATTCTAAATTGTTTATTTGAGAATTTCAAATTCACAACTTCAAATTGAAGTATAGTTAATAATTTGTAATTATTAATTCTAAATTGTTTATTTGAGAATTTCAAATTTACAACTTCAAATTGAGTATAGTTAATAATTTGAAATTATTAATTCTAAATTGTTTATTTGAGAATTTCAAATTCACAACTTCAAATTGAAGTATAGTTAACAATTTGTAATTATCAGTTCTAAATTGTCTATTTGAAAATTTTAAATTCACAACTTCAAATTGAAGTATAGTTAACAATTTGTAATTATTACTTCTAAATTGTTTATTTGAGAATTTCAAATTCACAACTTCAAATTAAGTATAGTTAACAATTTGTAATTATGAATTCTAAATTGTTTATTTGAGAATTTCAAATTCACAACTTCAAATTGAAGTATAGTTAACAATTTGTAATTATCAGTTCTAAATTGTTTATTTGAGAATTTCAAATTCACAACTTCAAATTGAAGTATAGTTAACAATTTGTAATTATTAATTCTAAATTGTTTATTTGAGAATTTCAAATTCACAACTTCAAATTGAAGTATAGTTAACAATTTGTAATTATCATTCTAAATTGTTTATTTGAGAATTTCAAATTCACAACTTCAAATTGAAGTATAGTTAACAATTTGTAATTATTAATTCTAAATTGTTTATTTGAGAATTTCAAATTCACAACTTCAAATTGAAGTATAGTTAATAATTTGAAATTATTAATTCTAAATTGTTTATTTGAGAATTTCAAATTTACAACTTCAAATTGAAGTATAGTTAACAATTTGTAATTATTAATTCTAAATTGTTTATTTGAGAATTTAAATTCACAACTTCAAATTGAAGTATAGTTAACAATTTGTAATTATTAATTCTAAATTGTTTATTTGAGAATTTCAAATTCACAACTTCAAATTGAAGTATAGTTAACAATTTGTAATTATTAATTCTAAATTGTTTATTTGAGAATTTCAAATTCACAACTTCAAATTGAAGTATAGTTAACAATTTGAAATTATTAATTCTAAATTGTTTATTTGAGAATTTCAAATTCACAACTTCAAATTAAAGTATAGTTAATAATTTGTAATTATCAATTCTAAATTGTTTATTTAAGAATTTCAAATTCACAACTTCAAATTAAAGTATAGTTAACAATTTGTAATTATTAGTTCTAAATTGTTTATTTGAGAACTTTAAATTCACAACTTCATATTGAAGTATAGTTAACAATTTGTAATTATCAGTTCTAAATTATTTATTTGAGAATTTTAAATTCACAACTTCAAATTGAAGTATAGTTAACAATTTGTAATTATTAATTCTAAATTGTTTATTTGAGAATTTCAAATTCACAACTTCAAATTGAAGTATAGTTAACAATTTGTAATTATTAATTCTAAATTGTTTATTTGAGAATTTCAAATTCAAACCTTCAAATTGAAGTATAGTTAATAACTTGAAATTATTAATTCTAAATTGTTTATTTGAGAATTTCAAATTCACAACTTCAAATTGAAGTATAGTTAACACTTTGTAATTATCAGTTCTAAATTGTCTATTTGAAAATTTTAAATTCACAACTTCAAATTGAAGTATAGTTAACAATTTGTAATTATTACTTCTAAATTGTTTATTTGAGAATTTCAAATTCACAACTTCAAATTAAAGTATAGTTAACAATTTGTAATTATTAATTCTAAATTGTTTATTTGAGAATTTCAAATTCACAACTTCAAATTGAAGTATAGTTAATAATTTGAAATTATCACTTCTAAATTATTTATTTGTGAATTTCAAATTCACAACTTCAAATTGAAGTATAGTTAACAATTTGTAATTATTACTTCTAAATTGTTTATTTGAGATTTTCTAATTCACAACTTCAAATTGAAGTATAGTTAATAATTTGAAAGTATTAATTCTAAATTGTTTATTTGAGAATTTCAAATTTACAACTTCAAATTGAAGTGTAGTTAATAATTTAAAATTATTAATTCTAAATTGTTTATTTGAGAATTTCAAATTCACAATTTTAAATTGAAGTATAGTTAACAATTAGTAATTATTAATTCTAAATTGTTTATTTAAGAATTTCGTATTCTCAACTTCAAATTGAAGTATAGTTAACAATTTGTAATTATTAATTCTAAATTGTTTATTTGAGAATTTCAAATTTACAACTTCAAATTGTGGTATAGTTAACAATTTTTAATTATCAGTTCTAAATTGTTTATTTGAAAATTTTAAATTCACAACTTCAAATTGAAGTATAGTTAATAATTTGTAATTATCAATTCTAAATTGTTTATTTAAGAATTTCAAATTCACAACTTCAAATTAAAGTATAGTTAACAATTTGTAATTATTAGTTCTAAATTGTTTATTTGAGAACTTTAAATTCACAACTTCATATTGAAGTATAGTTAACAATTTGTAATTATCAGTTCTAAATTATTTATTTGAGAATTTTAAATTCACAACTTCAAATTGAAGTATAGTTAACAATTTGTAATTATTAATTCTAAATTGTTTATTTGAGAATTTCAAATTCACAACTTCAAATTGAAGTATAGTTAATAACTTGAAATTATTAATTCTAAATTGTTTATTTGAAATTTCAAATTGACAACTTCAAATTGAAGTATAGTTAACAATTTGTAATTGTCAGTTCTAAAATGTTTATTTGAAAATTTCAAATTCACAACTTCAAATTAAAGTCTAGTTAACAATTTGTAATTATTAATTCTAAATTGTTTATTTGAAATTTCAAATTAACAACTTCAAATTGAAGTATAGTTAACAATTTGTAATTATTAATTCTAAATTGTTTATTTGAGAATTTCAAATTCACAACTTCAAATTGAAGTATAGTTAATAATTTGAAATTATTAATTCTAAATAGTTTATTTGAGATTTCAAATTCACAACTTCAAATTAGTATAGTTAACAATTTGTAATTATTAATTCTAAATTGTTTATTTGAGAATTTCAAATTCACAACTTCAAATTGAAGTATAGTTAATAATTTGAAATTATTAATTCTAAATAGTTTATTTGAGAGTTTCAAATTTACAACTTCAAATTGAAGTATAGTTAACTATTTGTAATTATTAATTCTAAATTGTTTATTTGAGAATTTCAAATTCACAACTTCAAATTGAAGTATAGTAGTTAATAGTTTGAAATTGTTAATTCTAAATTGTTTATTTGAGAATTTCAAATTCACAACTTCAAATTGAAGTATAGTTAACAATTTGTAATTATTAATTCTAAATTGTTTATTTGAGAATTTTAAATTCACAACTTCAAATTAAAGTATAGTTAACAATTTGTAATTATCAGTTCTAAATTGTTTATTTGAGAATTTAAATATTCACAACTTCAAAGTTGAAGTACAGTTAACAATTTGTAATTATCAGTTTAAATTGTTTATTTAGATTTTCAAATTCACAACTTCAAATTGAAGTATAGTTAACAATTTGTAATTATCAGTTCTAAATTGTTTATTTGAGAATTTCAAATTCACAACTTCAAATTGAAGTATAGTTAACAATTTGTAATTATTAATTCTAAATTGTTTATTTGAGATTTCAAATTCACAACTTCTAATTGAAGTATAGTTAATAATTTGAAATTATTAATTCTAAATTGTTTATTTGAGAATTTCAAATTCACAACTTTAAATTGAAGTATAGTTAACAATTTGTAATTTTTAATTCTAAATTGTTTATTTGAGAATTTCAAATTCACAACTTCAAATTGAAGTATAGTTTACAATTTGTAATTATTAATTCTAAATTGTTTATTTGAGAATTTCAAATTCACAACTTCAAATTGAAGTATAGTTAACAATTTGTAATTATCAGTTCTAAATTGTTTATTTGAGATTTTCAAATTCACAACTTCAAATTGAAGTATAGTTAACAATTTGTAATTATCAGTTCTAAATTGTTTATTTGAGAATTTCAAATTCACAACTTCAAATTGAGTATAGTTAACAATTTGTAATTATTAATTCTAAATTGTTTATTTGAGAATTTCAAATTCACAACTTCAAATTGAAGTATAGTTAATAATTTGAAATTATTAATTCTAAATAGTTTATTTGAGAGTTTCAAATTCACAACTTCAAATTGAAGTATAGTTAACAATTTGTAATTATCAGTTCTAAATTGTTTATTTGAAATTTCAAATTCACAACTTCAAATTGAAGTATAGTTAACATTTGTAATTATTAATTCTAAATTGTTTATTTGAGAATTTAAAATTCACAACTTCAAATTGAAGTATAGTTAATAATTTGAAATTATTAATTCTAAATAGTTTATTTGAGAATTTCAAATTCACAACTTCAAATTGAAGTATAGTTAACAATTTGTAATTATCAATTCTAAATTGTTTATTTGAGAATTTCAAATTCACAACTTCAAATTGAAGTATAGTTAAAAAGTTTGTAATTATTAATTCTAAATTGTTTATTTGAGAATTTAAAATTCACAACTTCAAATTGAAGTATAGTTAATAATTTGAAATTATTAATTCTAAATAGTTTATTTGAGAGTTTCAAATTCACAACTTCAAATTGAAGTATAGTTAACAATTTGTAATTATCAATTCTAAATTGTTTATTTGAGAATTTCAAATTCACAACTTCAAAATGAAGTATATTTAATAATTTGAAATTATTAATTCTAAATTGTTTATTTGAGAGTTTCAAATTCATAACTTCAAATTGAAGTATAGTTAACAATTTGTAATTATCAGTTCTAAATTGTTTATTTGAGAATTTCAAATTCACAACTTCAAATTGAAGTATAGTTAACAATTTGTAATTATTAATTCTAAATTGTTTAATTGAGAATTTCAAATTCACAACTTCAAATTGAAGTATAGTTTACAATTTGTAATTATTAATTCTAAATTGTTTATTTGAGAATTTCAAATTCACAACTTCGAATTAAAGTATAGTTAACAATTTGTAATTATCAGTTCTAAATTGTTTATTTGAGATTTTCAAATTCACAACTTCTAATTGAAGTATAGTTAACAATTTGTAATTATCAGTTCTAAATTGTTTATTTGATAATTTCAAAATCACAACTTCAAATTGAAGTATAGTTAACAATTTGTAATTATTAATTCTAAATTGTTTATTTGAGAATTTCAAATTCACAACTTCAAATTGAAGTATAGTTAATAATTTGAAATTATTAATTCTAAATAGTTTATTTGAGAGTTTCAAATTCACAACTTCAAATTGAAGTATAGTTAACAATTTGTAATTATTAATTCTAAATTGTTTATTTGAGAATTTCAAATTCACAACTTCAAATTGAAGTATAGTTAATAATTTGAAATTATTAATTCTAAATAGTTTATTTGAGAGTTTCAAATTTACAACTTCAAATTGAAGTATAGTTAACTATTTGTAATTATTAATTCTAAATTGTTTATTTGAGAATTTCAAATTCACAACTTCAAATTGAAGTATAGTAGTTAATAGTTTGAAATTGTTAATTCTAAATTGTTTATTTGAGAATTTCAAATTCACAACTTCAAATTGAAGTATAGTTAACAATTTGTAATTATTAGTTCTAAATTGTTTATTTGAGCATTTCATATTCTCAACTTCAAATTGAAGTATAGTTAACAATTTGTAATTATTAATTCTAAATTGTTTATTTGAGAATTTCAAATTCACAACTTCAAATTGAAGTATAGTTAATAATTTGTAATTACTAATTCTAAATTGTTTATTTGAGAATTTTAAATTCACAACTTCAAATTGAAGTATAGTTAACAATTTGTAATTATCAGTTCTAAATTATTTATTTGCGAATTTCAAATTAACAACTTCAAATTGAAGTATAGTTAACAATTTGTAATTATTACTTCTGAATTGTTTATTTGAGAATTTCAAATTCACAACTTCAAATTGAAGTATAGTTAACAATTTATAATTTCACTTCTAAATTATTTATTTGTAATTTCAAATTCACAACTCAAATTGAAGTATAGTTAACAATTTGTAATTCTTAATTCTAAATTGTTTATTTAAAATTTCAAATTCACAACTTCAAATTAAAGTATAGTTAAAAATTTGTAATTATCAGTTCAAAATTGTTTATTTGAAAATTTCAAATTTACAACTTTAAATTGAAGTATAGTTAACAATTTGTAATTATTAATTCTAAATTGTTTATTTGAGAATATCAAATTCACAACTTCAAATTGAAGTAGAGTTTAAAATTTGTAATTATTAATTCTAAATTGTTTATTTGAGAATTTCAAATTTACAACTTCAAATTGAAGTATAGTTAATAATTTAAAATTATTAATTCTAAATTGTTTATTTGAGAATTTCAAATTCACAATTTTAAATTGAAGTATAGTTAACAATTTGTAATTATTAAATCTAAATTGTTTATTTAAGAATTTCATATTCTCAACTTCAAATTGAAGTATAGTTAACAATTTGTAATTATTAATTCTAAATTGTTTATTTGAAAATTTCAAATTTACAACTTCAGATTGTGGTATAGTTAACAATTTGTAATTATCAGTTCTAAATTGTTTATTTGAAAATTTTAAATTCACAACTTCAAATTGAAGTATAGTTAACAATTTGTAATTATCAGTTCTAAATTAATTATTTGAGAGTTTTAAATTCACAACTTCAAATTGAAGTATAGTTAACAATTTGTAATTATTAGTTCTAAATTGTTTATTTGAGAATTTCAAATTCACAACTTCAAATTGAAGTATAGTTAACAATTTGTAATTATTAATTCCAAATAGTATATTTGAGAGTTTCAAATTCACAACTTCAAATAGAAGTATAGTTAACAATTTGTAATTATCAGTTCTAAATTGTTTATTTGAGAATTTCAAATTCACAACTTCAAATTGAAGTATAGTTAACAATTTGTAATTATTAGTTCTAAATTGTTTATTTGAGAATTTCATATTCTCAACTTCAAATTGAAGTATAGTTAACAATTTGTAATTATTAATTCTAAATTGTATATTTGAGAATTTCAAATTCACAACTTCAAATTGAAGTATAGGTAACAATTTGTAATTATCAGTTCTAAATTGTTTATTTGAAAATTTTAAATTCACAACTTCAAATTGAAGTATAGTTAACAATTTGTAATTATCAGTTCTAAATTATTTATTTGCGAATTTCAAATTAACAACTTCAAATTGAAGTATATTTAACAATTTGTAATTATTCCTTCTGAATTGTTTATTTGAGAATTTCAAATTCACAACTTCAAATTAAAGTATAGTTAACAATTTGTAATTTCACTTCTAAATTATTTATTTGTGAATTTCAAATTCACAACTTCAAATTGAAGTATAGTTAACAATTTGTAATTCTTAATTCTAAATTGTTTATTTGAGAATTTCAAATTCACAACTTCAAATTAAAGTATAGTTAAAAATTTGTAATTATCAGTTCTAAATTGTTTATTTAAAATTTTAAATTCACATCTTTAAATTGAAGTATAGTTAACAATTTGTAATTATTAATTCTAAATTGTTTATTTGAGAATATCAAATTCACAACTTCAAATTGAAGTATAGTTAACAATTTGTAATTATTAATTCTAAATTGTTTATTTGAGAATTTCAAATTTACAACTTCAGATTGTGGTATAGTTAACAATTTGTAATTATCAGTTCTAAATTGTTTATTTGAGAATTTCAAATTCACAACTTCAAATTGAAGTATAGTTAACAATTTGTAATTATTATTTCAAATAGTATATTTGAGGGTTTCAAATTCACAACTTCAAATTGAAGTATAGTTAACAATTTGTTATTATCAGTTCTAAAATGTTTATTTGGGAATTTTAAATTCACAACTTCAAATTGAAGTATAGTTAACAATTTGTAATTATTAATTCTAAATTGTTTATTTGAGAATTTCATATTCTCAACTTCAAATTGATGTATAGTTAACAATTTGTATTTATTAATTGTAAATTGTTTATTTGAGAATTTCAAATTCACAACTTCAAATTGAAGTATAGTTAACACTTTGTAATTATCAGTTCTAAATTGTCTATTTGAAAATTTTAAATTCACAACTTCAAATTGAAGTATAGTTAACAATTTGTAATTATTACTTCTAAATTGTTTATTTGAGAATTTCAAATTCACAACTTCAAATTAAAGTATAGTAAACAATTTGTAATTATTAATTCTAAATTATTTATTTGAGAATTTCAAATTCACAACTTCAAATTGAAGTTATAGTTAATAATTTGAAATTATTAATTCTAAATTGTTTAATTGAGTATTTCAAATTTACAACTTCAAATTGAAGAATAGTTAATAATTTGTGATTATCAATTCTAAATTGTTTATTTAAGAATTTCAAATTCACAACTTCAAATTAAAGTATAGTTAACAATTTGTAATTATTAGTTCTAAATTGTTTATTTGAGAACTTTAAATTCACAACTTCATATTGAAGTATAGTTAACAATTTGTAATTATCAGTTCTAAATTGTTTATTTGAGAATTTCAAATTCACAACTTCAAATTGAAGTATAGTTAACAATTTGTAATTATTAATTCTAAATTGTTTATTTGAGAATTTCAAATTCACAACTTCAAATTGAAGTATAGTTAACAATTTGTAATTATTAATTCTAAATTGTTTATTTGAGAATTTCAAATTCACAACTTCAAATTGATGTATAGTTAACAATTTGTAATTATTATTCTAAATTATTTATTTGAGAATTTCAAATTCACAACTTCAAATTGAAGTATAGTTAACAATTTGTAATTATTAATTCTAAATTGTTTATTTGAGAATTTCAAATTCACAACTTCAAATTGAATTATAGTTAACAATTTGTAATTATTAATTCTAAATTGTTTATTTGAATTTCAAATTAACAACTTCAAATTGAGTATAGTTAACAATTTGTAATTATTATTCTAAATTGTTTATTTGAGAATTTCAAATTCACAACTTCAAATTGAAGTATAGTTAACAATTTGTAATTATCAGTTCTAAATTATTTATTTGAGAATTTCAAATTCACAACTTCAAATTGAAGTATAGTTAACAATTTGTAATTATTATTCTAAATTGTTTATTTGAGAATTTCAAATTCACAACTTCAAATTGAAGTATAGTTAACAATTTGTAATTATCAGTTCTAAATTGTTTATTTGAAAATTTCAAATTCACAACTTCAAATTGAAGTATAGTTAACAATTTGTAATTATTAATTCTAAATTGTTTATTTGAGAATTTCAAATTCACAACTTCAAATTAAGTATAGTTAACAATTTGTAATTATCAGTTCTAAATTGTTTATTTGAGAATTTCAAATTCACAACTTCAAATTGAGTATAGTTAACAATTTGTAATTATTAATTCTAAATTGTTTATTTGAAATTTCAAATTTACAACTTCAAATTGATATAGTTAACAATTTGTAATTATAGTTCTAAATTAATTATTTGAATTTAAATTACAACTTCAATTAGTATAGTTAACAATTTGTAATTATCAGTTCTAAATTGTTTATTTGAAATTTCAAATTCACAACTTCAAATTGAAGTATAGTTAACAATTTGTAATTATTAGTTCTAAATTGTTTATTTGAGAATTTCAAATTCACAACTTCAAATTGAAGTATAGTTAACAATTTGTAATTATCAGTTCTAAATTGTTTATTTGAGAATTTAAATTCACAACTTCAAATTGAAGTATAGTTAACAATTTGTAATTATTAATTCTAAATTGTTTATTTGAGAATTTCAAATTCACAACTTCAAATTGAGTATAGTTAACACTTTGTAATTATCAGTTCTAAATTGTCTATTTGAAAATTTTAAATTCACAACTTCAAATTGAAGTATAGTTAACAATTTGTAATTATTACTTCTAAATTGTTTATTTGAGAATTTCAAATTCACAACTTCAAATTAAAGTATAGTTAACAATTTGTAATTATTAATTCTAAATTGTTTATTTGAGAATTTCAAATTCACAACTTCAAATTGAAGTATAGTTAATAATTTGAAATTATTAATACTAAATTGTTTATTTGAGTATTTCAAATTTACAACTTCAAATTGAAGTATAGTTAATAATTTGAAATTATCAATTCTAAATTGTTTATTTGAGAATTTCAAATTCACAACTTCAAATTGAAGTATAGTTAACAATTTGTAATTATTAATTCTAAATTGTTTATTTGAGAATTTTAAATTCACAACTTCAAATTGATGTATAGTTAACAATTTGTAATTATCAGTTCTAAATTATTTATTTGAATTTCAAATTAACAACTTCAAATTGAAGTATAGTTAACAATTTGTAATTATTAATTCTGAATTGTTTATTTGAGAATTCAAATTCACAACTTCAAATTGAAGTATAGTTAACAATTTGTAATTTCATTCTAAATTATTTATTTGAATTTCAAATTCACAACTTCAAATTGAAGTATAGTTAACAATTTGTAATTATTACTTCTAAATTGTTTATTTGAGATTTTCTAATTCACAACTTCAAATTGAAGTATAGTTAATAATTTGAAAGTATTAATTCTAAATTGTTTATTTGAGAATTTCAAATTTACAACTTCAAATTGAAGTGTAGTTAATAATTTAAAATTATTAATTCTAAATTGTTTATTTGAGAATTTCAAATTCACAATTTTAAATTGAAGTATAGTTAACAATTAGTAATTATTAATTCTAAATTGTTTATTTAAGAATTTCGTATTCTCAACTTCAAATTGAAGTATAGTTAACAATTTGTAATTATTAATTCTAAATTGTTTATTTGAGAATTTCAAATTTACAACTTCAAATTGAAGTATAGTTAACACTTTGTAATTATCAGTTCTAAATTGTTTATTTGAGAATTTTAAATTCACAACTTCAAATTGAAGTATAGTTAACAATTTGTAATTATTAATTCTAAATTGTTTATTTGAGAATTTCATATTCTCAACTTCAAATTGATGTATAGTTAACAATTTGTATTTATTAATTGTAAATTGTTTATTTGAGAATTTCAAATTCACAACTTCAAATTGAAGTATAGTTAACACTTTGTAATTATCAGTTCTAAATTGTCTATTTGAAAATTTTAAATTCACAACTTCAAATTGAAGTATAGTTAACAATTTGTAATTATTAATTCTAAATTGTTTATTTAAGAATTTCAAATTCACAACTTCAAATTAAAGTATAGTTAACAATTTGTAATTATTAGTTCTAAATTGTTTATTTGAGAACTTTAAATTCACAACTTCATATTGAAGTATAGTTAATAATTTGTAATTATTAATTCTAAATTGTTTATTTGAGAATTTCAAATTCACAACTTCAAATTGAAGTATAGTTAATAATTTAATTATTAATTCTAAATTGTTTATTTGAGAATTTCAAATTCACAACTTCAAATTGAAGTATAGTTAATAATTTGAAATTATTAATACTAAATTGTTTATTTGAGTATTTCAAATTTACAACTTCAAATTGAAGTATAGTTAATAACTTGAAATTATTAATTCTAAATTGTTAATTTGAGAATTTCAAATTCACAACTTCAAATTGAAGTATAGTTAACAATTTGTAATTATTAATTCTAAATTGTTTATTTGAGAATTTTAAATTCACAACTTCAAATTGATGTATAGTTAACAATTTGTAATTATCAGTTCTAAATTATTTATTTGCGAATTTCAAATTAACAACTTCAAATTGAAGTATAGTTAACAATTTGTAATTATTAATTCTGAATTGTTTATTTGAGAATTTCAAATTCACAACTTCAAATTGAAGTATAGTTAACAATTTGTAATTTCACTTCTAAATTATTTATTTGTGAATTTCAAATTCACAACTTCAAATTGAAGTATAGTTAACAATTTGTAATTATTACTTCTAAATTGTTTATTTGAGATTTTCTAATTCACAACTTCAAATTGAAGTATAGTTAATAATTTGAAAGTATTAATTCTAAATTGTTTATTTGAGAATTTCAAATTTACAACTTCAAATTGAAGTGTAGTTAATAATTTAAAATTATTAATTCTAAATTGTTTATTTGAGAATTTCAAATTCACAATTTTAAATTGAAGTATAGTTAACAATTAGTAATTATTAATTCTAAATTGTTTATTTAAGAATTTCGTATTCTCAACTTCAAATTGAAGTATAGTTAACAATTTGTAATTATTAATTCTAAATTGTTTATTTGAGAATTTCAAATTTACAACTTCAAATTGTGGTATAGTTAACAATTTGTAATTATCAGTTCTAAATTTTTCTATTTGAAAATTTTAAATTCACAACTTCAAATTGAAGTATAGTTAACAATTTGTAATTATTAATTCTAAATTGTTTATTTGAGAATTTCAATTCTCAACTTCAAATTGATGTATAGTTAACAATTTGTATTTATTAATTGTAAATTGTTTATTTGAGAATTTCAAATTCACAACTTCAAATTGAAGTATAGTTAACACTTTGTAATTATCAGTTCTAAATTGTTTATTTGAAAATTTCAAATTCACAACTTCAAATTGAAGTATAGTTAACAATTTGTAATTATTACTTCTAAATTGTTTATTTGAGAATTTCAAATTCACAACTTCAAATTGAAGTATAGTTAACAATTTGTAATTATTAATTCTAAATTATTTATTTGAGAATTTCAAATTCACAACTTCAAATTGAAGTTATAGTTAATAATTTGAAATTATTAATTCTAAATTGTTTATTTGAGATTTCAAATTCACAACTTCAAATTGAAGAATAGTTAATAATTTGTAATTATCAATTCTAAATTGTTTATTTAGAATTTCAAATTCACAACTTTAAATTGAAGTATAGTTAACAATTTGTAATTATCAATTCTAAATTGTTTATTTAAGAATTTCAAATTCACAACTTCAAATTGAAGTATAGTTAACAATTTGTAATTATTAATTCTAAATTGTTTATTTGAGAATTCAAATTCACAACTTCAAATTGAAGTATAGTTAACAATTTGTAATTTCACTTCTAAATTATTTATTTGAGAATTTCAAATTCACAACTTCAAATTGAAGTATAGTTAACAATTTGTAATTATTACTTCTAAATTGTTTATTTGAGATTTTCTAATTCACAACTTCAAATTGAAGTATAGTTAATAATTTGAAAGTATTAATTCTAAATTGTTTATTTGAGAATTTCAAATTTACAACTTCAAATTGAAGTATAGTTAACAATTTGTAATTATTACTTCTAAATTGTTTATTTGAGAATTTCAAATTCACAACTTCAAATTAAAGTATAGTTAACAATTTGTAATTATTAATTCTAAATTGTTTATTTGAGAATTTTAAATTTACAACTTCAAATTGATGTATAGTTAACAATTTGTAATTATCAGTTCTAAATTATTTATTTGCGAATTTCAAATTAACAACTTCAAATTGAAGTATAGTTAACAATTTGTAATTATTAATTCTGAATTGTTTATTTGAGAATTTCAAATTCACAACTTCAAATTGAAGTATAGTTAACAATTTGTAATTATTAGTTCTAAATTATTTATTTGCGAATTTCAAATTAACAACTTCAAATTGAAGTATAGTTAACAATTTGTAATTATTACTTCTGAATTGTTTATTTGAAAATTTCAAATTCACAACTTCAAATTGTAGTATAGTTAACAATTTGTAATTTCACTTCTAAATTATTTATTTGTGAATTTCAAATTCACAACTTCAAATTGAAGTATAGTTAACAATTTGTAATTCTTAATTCTAAATTGTTTATTTGAGAATTTCAAATTCACAACTTCAAATTAAAGGATAGTTAAAATTTGTAATTATCAGTTCTAAATTGTTTATTTGAAAATTTCAAATTCACAACTTTAAATTGAAGTATAGGTAACAATTTGTAATTATTAATTCTAAATTGTTTATTTGAGAATATCAAATTCACAACTTCAAATTGAAGTATAGTTAACAATTTGTAATTATTGATTCTAAATTGTTTATTTGAGAATTTCAAATTTACAACTTCAGATTGTGGTATAGTTAACAATTTGTAATTATCAGTTCTAAATTGTTTATTTGAAAATTTTAAATTTACAACTTCAAATTGAAGTATAGTTAACAATTTGTAATTATCAGTTCTAAATTAATTATTTGAGAGTTTTAAATTCACAACTTCAAATTGAAGTATAGTTAAACAATTTGTAATTATCAGTTCTAAATTGTTTATTTGAGAATTTTAAATTCACAACTTCAAATTGAAGTATAGTTAACAATTTGTAATTATTATTTCCAAATATTTATATTTGAGAGTTTCAAATTCACAACTTCAAATTGAAGTATAGTTAACAATTTGTAATTATCAGTTCTAAATGTTTATTTGAGAATTTAAAATTCACAACTTCAAATTGAAGTATAGTTAACAATTTGTAATTATTAATTCTAAATTGTTTATTTGAGAATTTCATATTCTCAACTTCAAATTGATGTATAGTTAACAATTTGTAATTATTAATTCTAAATTGTTTATTTGAGAATTTCAAATTCACAACTTCAAATTGAAGTATAGTTAACACTTTGTAATTATCAGTTCTAAATTGTCTATTTGAAAATTTTAAATTCACAACTTCAAATTGAAGTATAGTTAACAATTTGTAATTATTACTTCTAAATTGTTTATTTGAGAATTTCAAATTCACAACTTCAAATTAAAGTATAGTTAACAATTTGTAATTATTAATTCTAAATTGTTTATTTGAGAATTTCAAATTCACAACTTCAAATTGAAGTATAGTTAATAATTTGAAATTATTAATTCTAAATTGTTTATTTGAGTATTTCAAATTTACAACTTCAAATTGAAGTATAGTTAACAATTTGTAATTATTAATTCTAAATTGTTTATTTGAGAATTTCAAATTCACAACTTCAAATTGAAGTATAGTTAACAATTTGTAATTATTAATTCTAAATTGTTTATTTGAGAATTTCAAATTCACAACTTCAAATTGAAGTATAGTTAACAATTTGTAATTATTAATTCTAAATTGTTTATTTGAGAATTTCAAATTCACAACTTCAAATTGAAGTATAGTTAAAAATAATTTGTAAATTATTCAATTCTAAATTGTTTATTTGAAAATTAATCAAATTCACAACTTCAAATTGAAGTATAGTTAACAATTTGTAATTATTAATTCTAAATTGTTTATTTGAGAATTTCAAATTCACAACTTCAAATTGAAGTATAGTTAACAATTTGTAATTATTATTCTAAATTGTTTATTTGAGAATTTCAAATTCACAACTTCAAATTGAAGTATAGTTAACAATTTGTAATTATTAATTCTAAATTGTTTATTTGAGAATTTCAAATTCACAACTTCAAATTGAAGTATAGTTAACAATTTGTAATTATCATTCTAAATTGTTTATTTGAGAATTTCAAATTCACAACTTCAAATTGAAGTATAGTTAACAATTTGTAATTATTATTCTAAATTGTTTATTTGAGAATTTCAAATTCACAACTTCAAATTGAAGTATAGTTAACAATTTGTAATTATTAATTCTAAATTGTTTATTTGAGAATTTCAAATTCACAACTTCAAATTGAAGTATAGTTAACAATTTGTAATTATTAATTCTAAATTGTTTATTTGAGAATTTCAAATTCACAACTTCAAATTGAAGTATAGTTAACAATTTGTAATTATTAATTCTAAATTGTTTATTTGAGAATTTCAAATTCACAACTTCAAATTGAAGTATAGTTAAAATTTGTAATTATTAATTCTAAATTGTTTATTTGAGAATTTCAAATTCACAACTTCAAATTGAAGTATAGTTAACAATTTGTAATTATTAATTCTAAATTGTTTATTTGAGAATTTCAAATTCACAACTTCAAATTGAAGTATAGTTAACAATTTGTAATTATTAGTTCTAAATTGTTTATTTGAGAATTTCAAATTTACAACTTCAAATTGAGTATAGTTAACAATTTGTAATTATCAGTTCTAAATTGTTTATTTGAGAATTTTAAATTCACAACTTCAAATTGAAGTATAGTTAACAATTTGTAATTATCAGTTCTAAATTATTATTTGAGAATTTCAAATTCACAACTTCAAATTGAAGTATAGTTAACAATTTGTAATTATTAGTTCTAAATGTTTATTTGAGAATTTCAAATTCACAACTTCAAATTGAAGTATAGTTAACAATTTGTAATTTTTCAGTTCTAAATAGTTTATTTGAGAATTTCAAATTCACAACTTCAAATTGAAGTATAGTTAACAATTTGTAATTATCAGTTCTAAATTGTTTATTTGAGAATTTCAAATTCACAACTTCAAATTGAGTATAGTTAACAATTTGTAATTATTAATTCTAAATTGTTTATTTGAGAATTTCAAATTCACAACTTCAAATTGAAGTATAGTTAACAATTTGTAATTATTAATTCTAAATTGTTTATTTGAAATTTCAAATTCACAACTTCAAATTGAAGTATAGTTAACAATTTGTAATTATCAGTTCTAAATTGTTTATTTGAGAATTTTAAATTCACAACTTCAAATTGAAGTATAGTTAACAATTTGTAATTATTACTTCTAAATTGTTTATTTGAGAATTTCAAATTCACAACTTCAAATTGAAGTATAGTTAACAATTTGTAATTATTAATTCTAAATTGTTTATTTGAGAATTTCAAATTCCAACTTCAAATTGAAGTATAGTTAACAATTTGTAATTATTAATTCTAAATTGTTTATTTGAGAATTTCAAATTCACAACTTCAAATTGAAGTATAGTTAACAATTTGTAATTATTAATTCTAAATTGTTTATTTGAGAATTTCAAATTCACAACTTCAAATTGAAGTATAGTTAACAATTTGTAATTATTATTCTAAATTGTTTATTTGAGAATTTCAAATTCACAACTTCAAATTAAGTATAGTTAACAATTTGTAATTATTAATTCTAAATTGTTTATTTGAGAATTTCAAATTCACAACTTCAAATTGAAGTATAGTTAATAATTTGTAATTATTAATTCTAAATTGTTTATTTGAGAATTTCAAATTTACAACTTCAAATTGAAGTATAGTTAACAATTTGTAATTATTAATTCTAAATTGTTTATTTGAGATTTTCAAATTCACAACTTCAAATTGAAGTATAGTTAATAATTTGAAATTATTAATTCTAAATTGTTTATTTGAGAATTTCAAATTTACAACTTCAAATTGAAGTATAGTTAATAATTTAAATTATTAATTCTAAATTGTTTATTTGAGAATTTCAAATTCACAACTTAAATTGAAGTATAGTTAACAATTTGTAATTATTAATTCTAAATTGTTTATTTGAGAATTTCAATTCTCAACTTCAAATTGAAGTATAGTTAACAATTTGTAATTATTAATTCTAAATTGTTTATTTGAGAATTTCAAATTTACAACTTCAAATTGAAGTATAGTTAACAATTTGTAATTATTATTCTAAATTGTTTATTTGAAAATTTCAAATTCACAACTTCAAATTGAAGTATAGTTAACAATTTGTAATTATTAATTCTAAATTGTTTATTTGAGAATTTCAAATTCTCAACTTCAAATTGAAGTATAGTTAACAATTTGTAATTATTAATTCTAAATTGTTTATTTGAGAATTTCAAATTCACAACTTCAAATTGATGTATAGTTAACAATTTGTAATTATTAATTCTAAATTGTTTATTTGAGAATTTCAAATTCACAACTTCAAATTGAAGTATAGTTAATAATTTGAAATTATTAATACTAAATTGTTTATTTAAGAATTTCAAATTTACAACTTCAAATTGAAGTATAGTTAATAATTTGTAATTATTAATTCTAAATTGTTTATTTGAGAATTTCAAATTCACAACTTCAAATTGAAGTATAGTTAACAATTTGTAATTATTAATTCTAAATTGTTTATTTGAGTATTTCAAATTTACAACTTCAAATTGAAGTATAGTTAATAATTTGAAATTATTAATTCTAAATTGTTTATTTGAGAATTTCAAATTCTACAACTTCAAATTGATGTATAGTTAACAATTTGTAATTATTAATTCTAAATTGTTTATTTGAGAATTTCAAATTCACAACTTCAAATTGAAGTATAGTTAACATTTGTAATTATCAGTTCTAAATTTTTCTATTTGAAAATTTTAAATTCACAACTTCAAATTGAAGTATAGTTAACAATTTGTAATTATTATTCTAAATTGTTTATTTGAGAATTTCAAATTCACAACTTCAAATTAAGTATAGTTAACAATTTGTAATTATTAATTCTAAATTGTTTATTTGAGAATTTCAAATTCACAACTTCAAATTGAAGTATAGTTAATAATTTGAAATTATTAATACTAAATTGTTTATTTGAGATTTCAAATTTACAACTTCAAATTGAAGTATAGTTAATAACTTGAAATTATTAATTCTAAATTGTTTATTTGAGAATTTCAAATTCACAACTTCAAATTGAAGTATAGTTAACAATTTGTAATTATTAATTCTAAATTGTTTATTTGAGAATTTTAAATTCACAACTTCAAATTGATGTATAGTTAACAATTTGTAATTATCAGTTCTAAATTATTTATTTGCGAATTTCAAATTAACAACTTCAAATTGAAGTATAGTTAACAATTTGTAATTATTAATTCTGAATTGTTTATTTGAGAATTACAAATTCACAACTTCAAATTGAAGTATAGTTAACAATTTGTAATTTCATTCTAAATTGTTTATTTGAGAATTTCAAATTCACAACTTCAAATTGAAGTATAGTTAACAATTTGTAATTATTACTTCTAAATTGTTTATTTGAGATTTTCTAATTCACAACTTCAAATTGAAGTATAGTTAATAATTTGAAAGTATTAATTCTAAATTGTTTATTTGAGAATTTCAAATTTACAACTTCAAATTGAAGTGTAGTTAATAATTTAAAATTATTAATTCTAAATTGTTTATTTGAGAATTTCAAATTCACAATTTTAAATTGAAGTATAGTTAACAATTAGTAATTATTAATTCTAAATTGTTTATTTAAGAATTTCAATTCTCAACTTCAAATTGAAGTATAGTTAACAATTTGTAATTATTAATTCTAAATTGTTTATTTGAGAATTTCAAATTTACAACTTCAAATTGAAGTATAGTTAACAATTTGTAATTATCAGTTCTAAATTGTCTATTTGAAAATTTTAAATTCACAACTTCAAATTGAAGTATAGTTAACAATTTGTAATTATTAATTCTAAATTGTTTATTTGAGAATTTCATATTCTCAACTTCAAATTGATGTATAGTTAACAATTTGTATTTATTAATTCTAAATTGTTTATTTGAGAATTTCAAATTCACAACTTCAAATTGAAGTATAGTTAACAATTTGTAATTATCAGTTCTAAATTGTTTATTTGAAAATTTCAAATTCACAACTTCAAATTGAAGTATAGTTAACAATTTGTAATTATTAATTCTAAATTGTTTATTTGAGAATTTCAAATTCACAACTTCAAATTGAAGTATAGTTAACAATTTGTAATTATTAATTCTAAATTGTTTATTTGAGAATTTCAAATTCACAACTTCAAATTAAAGTATAGTTAACAATTTGTAATTTTTAAAGTTCTAAATTGTTTATTTGAGAATTTAAAATTTTCACAACTTCAAATTGAAGTATAGTTAACAATTTGTAATTATCAATTCTAAATAATTTATTTGAGAATTTAAAATTCACAACTTCAAATTGAAGTATAGTTAACAATTTGTAATTATTAAGTCTAAATTGTTTATTTGAGAATTTCAATTCACAACTTCAAATTGAAGTATAGTTAACAATTTGTAATTATCAGTTCTAAATTATTTATTTGAGAATTTTAAATTCACAACTTCAAATTGAAGTATAGTTAATAATTTGTAATTATTAATTCTAAATTGTTTATTTGAGAATTTTAAATTCACAACTTCAAATTCAAGTATAGTTAACAATTTGTAATTATTAATTCTAAATTGTTTATTTGAGAATTTCAAATTACAACTTCAAATTGATAGTATAGTTAACTAATTTGTAATTATTAGATTCTAAATTAGTTTATTTGAGAATTTCAAATTAACAACTTCAAATTGAAGTATAGTTAACAATTTGTAATTATTAATTCTAAATTGTTTATTTGAGAATTTCAAATTCACAACTTCAAATTGAAGTATAGTTAACAATTTGTAATTATTAGTTCTAAATTATTTATTTGCGAATTTCAAATTAACAACTTCAAATTGAAGTATAGTTAACAATTTGTAATTATTACTTCTGAATTGTTTATTTGAAAATTTCAAATTCACAACTTCAAATTGTAGTATAGTTAACAATTTGTAATTTCACTTCTAAATTATTTATTTGGAATTTCAAATTCACAACTTCAAATTGAGTATAGTTAACAATTTGTAATTTTAATTCTAAATTGTTTATTTGAGAATTTCAAATTCACAACTTCAAATTAAAGTATAGTTAAAAATTTGTAATTATCAGTTCTAAATTGTTTATTTGAAAATTTCAAATTCACAACTTTAAATTGAAGTATAGTTAACAATTTGTAATTATTAATTCTAAATTGTTTATTTGAGAATATCAAATTCACAACTTCAAATTGAAGTATAGTTAACAATTTGTAATTATTGATTCTAAATTGTTTATTTGAGAATTTCAAATTTACAACTTCAGATTGTGGTATAGTTAACAATTTGTAATTATCAGTTCTAAATTGTTTATTTGAAAATTTTAAATTTACAACTTCAAATTGAAGTATAGTTAACAATTTGTAATTATCAGTTCTAAATTAATTATTTGAGAGTTTTAAATTCACAACTTCAAATTGAAGTATAGTTAAACAATTTGTAATTATCAGTTCTAAATTGTTTATTTGAGAATTTCAAATTCACAACTTCAAATTGAAGTATAGTTAACAATTTGTAATTATTATTTCCAAATAGTATATTTGAGAGTTTCAAATTCACAACTTCAAATTGAAGTATAGTTAACAATTTGTAATTATCAGTTCTAAAATGTTTATTTGAGAATTTAAAATTCACAACTTCAAATTGAAGTATAGTTAACAATTTGTAATTATTAATTCTAAATTGTTTATTTGAGAATTTCATATTCTCAACTTCAAATTGATGTATAGTTAACAATTTGTAATTATTAATTCTAAATTGTTTATTTGAGAATTTCAAATTCACAACTTCAAATTGAAGTATAGTTAACACTTTGTAATTATCAGTTCTAAATTGTCTATTTGAAAATTTTAAATTCACAACTTCAAATTGAAGTATAGTTAACAATTTGTAATTATTACTTCTAAATTGTTTATTTGAGAATTTCAAATTCACAACTTCAAATTAAAGTATAGTTAACAATTTGTAATTATTAATTCTAAATTGTTTATTTGAGAATTTCAAATTCACAACTTCAAATTGAAGTATAGTTAATAATTTGAAATTATTAATACTAAATTGTTTATTTGAGTATTTCAAATTTACAACTTCAAATTGAAGTATAGTTAATAATTTGTAATTATTAATTCTAAATTGTTTATTTGAGAATTTCAAATTCACAACTTCAAATTGAGTATAGTTAACAATTTGTAATTATTAATTCTAAATTGTTTATTTGAGTATTTCAAATTTACAACTTCAAATTGAAGTATAGTTAAAATTTGTAATTATTAATTCTAAATTGTTTATTTGAGAATTTCAAATTCTCAACTTCAAATTGATGTATAGTTAACAATTTGTAATTATTAATTCTAAATTGTTTATTTGAGAATTTCAAATTCACAACTTAAATTGAATTTTAAATAGTTAACAACTTTTTTAATTATTACAGTTCTAAATTGTTATTTGAAATTTTAAATTCACAACTTCAAATTGAAGTATAGTTAACAATTTGTAATTATTACTTCTAAATTGTTTATTTGAGAATTTCAAATTCACAACTTCAAATTAAGTATAGTTAACAATTTGTAATTATTAATTCTAAATTGTTTATTTGAGAATTTCAAATTCACAACTTCAAATTGAAGTATAGTTAACAATTTGTAATTATTAATTCTAAATTGTTTATTTGAGAATTTCAAATTCACAACTTCAAATTGAAGTATAGTTAACAATTTGTAATTATTATTCTAAATTGTTTATTTGAAATTTCAAATTACAACTTCAAATTGAAGTATAGTTAACAATTTGTAATTATATTCTAAATTGTTTATTTAATTTCAAATTCACAACTTCAAATTGAAGTATAGTTAACAATTTGTAATTATTATTCTAAATTGTTTATTTGAGAATTTCAAATTCACAACTTCAAATTAAAGTATAGTTAACAATTTGTAATTATTAATTCTAAATTGTTTATTTGAGAATTTCAAATTCACAACTTCAAATTGAAGTATAGTTAATAATTAGAAATTATTAATTCTAAATTGTTTATTTGAGAATTTCAAATTCACAACTTCAAATTGAAGTATAGTTAATAATTTGTAATTATCAATTCTAAATTGTTTATTTAAGAATTTCAAATTCACAACTTCAAATTGAAGTATAGTTAACAATTTGTAATTATTATTCTAAATTGTTTATTTGAGAATTTCAAATTCACAACTTCAAATTGAAGTATAGTTAACAATTTGTAATTATCAGTTCTAAATTATTTATTTGAGAATTTTAAATTCACAACTTCAAATTGAAGTATAGTTAACAATTTGTAATTATTAATTCTAAATTGTTTATTTGAGAATTTCAAATTCACAACTTCAAATTGAAGTATAGTTAACAATTTGTAATTATTAATTCTAAATTGTTTATTTGAGAATTTCAAATTCACAACTTCAAATTGAAGTATAGTTAATAACTTGAAATTATTAATTCTAAATTGTTTATTTGAGAATTTCAAATTCACAACTTCAAATTGAAGTATAGTTAACAATTTGTAATTATTAATTCTAAATTGTTTATTTGAGAATTTTAAATTTACAACTTCAAATTGATGTATAGTTAACAATTTGTAATTATCAGTTCTAAATTATTTATTTGCGAATTTCAAATTAACAACTTCAAATTGAAGTATAGTTAACAATTTGTAATTATTAATTCTGAATTGTTTATTTGAGAATTTCAAATTCACAACTTCAAATTGAAGTATAGTTAACAATTTGTAATTATTAGTTCTAAATTATTTATTTGAGAATTTCAAATTAACAACTTCAAATTGAAGTATAGTTAACAATTTGTAATTATTACTTCTAAATTGTTTATTTGAAAATTTCAAATTCACAACTTCAAATTGTAGTATAGTTAACAATTTGTAATTTCACTTCTAAATTATTTATTTGTGAATTTCAAATTCACAACTTCAAATTGAAGTATAGTTAACAATTTGTAATTCTTAATTCTAAATTGTTTATTTGAGAATTTCAAATTTACAACTTCAAATTAAAGGATAGTTAAAATTTGTAATTATCAGTTCTAAATTGTTTATTTGAAAATTTCAAATTTACAACTTCAAATTGAAGTATAGTTAACAATTTGTAATTATCAGTTCTAAATTATTTATTTGAGAATTTTAAATTCACAACTTCAAATTGAAGTATAGTTAACAATTTGTAATTATCAGTTCTAAATTGTTTATTTGAGAATTTTCAAATTCACAACTTCAAATTGAAGTATAGTTAACAATTTGTAATTATTATTCTAAATTGTTTATTTGAGAATTTCAAATTCACAACTTCAAATTGAAGTATAGTTAACAATTTGTAATTATCAGTTCTAAATGTTTATTTGAGAATTTAAATTCACAACTTCAAATTGAAGTATAGTTAACAATTTGTAATTATTAATTCTAAATTGTTTATTTGAGAATTTCATATTCTCAACTTCAAATTGAAGTATAGTTAACAATTTGTAATTATTAATTCTAAATTGTTTATTTGAGAATTTCAAATTCACAACTTCAAATTGAAGTATAGTTAACAATTTGTAATTATCAGTTCTAAATTGTTTATTTGAAAATTTTAAATTCACAACTTCAAATTGAAGTATAGTTAACAATTTGTAATTATTATTCTAAATTGTTTATTTGAGAATTTCAAATTCACAACTTCAAATTAAAGTATAGTTAACAATTTGTAATTATTATTCTAAATTGTTTATTTGAGAATTTCAAATTCACAACTTCAATATTAGAAGTATAGTTATAAATTTATAATTATTAGTTCTAAATTGATTTATTTGAAGTATTTTTCAAATTCACAACTTCAAATTGAAGTATAGTTAACAATTTGAAATTATTAATTCTAAATTGTTTATTTGAGAATTTCAAATTCACAACTTCAAATTGAAGTATAGTTAACAATTTGTAATTATTAATTCTAAATTGTTTATTTGAGAATTTCAAATTCACAACTTCAAATTGAAGTATAGTTAACAATTTGTAATTATTAATTCTAAATTGTTTATTTGAGAATTTCAAATTCACAACTTCAAATTGAAGTATAGTTAACAATTTGTAATTATTAGTTCTAAATTGTTTATTTGAGAATTTCAAATTCACAACTTCAAATTGAAGTATAGTTAACAATTTGTAATTATCAATTCTAAATTGTTTATTTGAGAATTTCAAATTCACAACTTCAAATTGAAGTATAGTTAACAATTTGTAATTATTAATTCTAAATTGTTTATTTGAGAATTTCAAATTCACAACTTCAAATTGAAGTATAGTTAATAATTTGTAATTATTAATTCTAAATTGTTTATTTGAGAATTTCAAATTCACAACTTCAAATTGAAGTATAGTTAACAATTTGTAATTATTATTCTAAATTGTTTATTTGAGAATTTCAAATTCACAACTTCAAATTGAAGTATAGTTAACAATTTGTAATTATTATTCTAAATTGTTTATTTGAGAATTTCAAATTCACAACTTCAAATTGAAGTATAGTTAACAATTTGTAATTATTAATTCTAAATTGTTTATTTGAGAATTTCAAATTCACAACTTCAAATTGAAGTATAGTTAACAATTTGTAATTATTAATTCTAAATTGTTTATTTGAGAATTTCAAATTCACAACTTCAAATTGAAGTATAGTTAACAATTTGTAATTATCAGTTCTAAATTGTTTATTTGAGAATTTCAAATTCACAACTTCAAATTGAAGTATAGTTAACAATTTGTAATTATTAATTCTAAATTGTTTATTTGAGAATTTCAAATTACAACTTCAAATTGAAGTATAGTTAACAATTTGTAATTATTAATTCTAAATTGTTTATTTGAGAATTTCAAATTCACAACTTCAAATTGAAGTATAGTTAACAATTTGTAATTATTAATTCTAAATTGTTTATTTGAGAATTTCAAATTCACAACTTCAAATTGAAGTATAGTTAACAATTTGTAATTATTAATTCTAAATTGTTTATTTGAGAATTTCAAATTCACAACTTCAAATTAAGTATAGTTAACAATTTGTAATTATCAGTTCTAAATTGTTTATTTGAGAATTTCAAATTCACAACTTCAAATTGAAGTATAGTTAACAATTTGTAATTATCATTCTAAATTGTTTATTTGAGAATTTCAAATTCACAACTTCAAATTGAAGTATAGTTAACAATTTGTAATTATTAATTCTAAATTGTTTATTTGAGAATTTCAAATTCACAACTTCAAATTGAAGTATAGTTAACAATTTGTAATTATCAGTTCTAAATTGTTTATTTGAGAATTTCAAATTCACAACTTCAAATTGAAGTATAGTTAACAATTTGTAATTATTAATTCTAAATTGTTTATTTGAGAATTTCAAATTCACAACTTCAAATTGAAGTATAGTTAACAATTTGTAATTATTAATTCTAAATTGTTTATTTGAGAATTTCAAATTTACAACTTCAAATTGAAGTATAGTTAACAATTTGTAATTATTATTCTAAATTGTTTATTTGAGAATTTCAAATTCACAACTTCAAATTGAAGTATAGTTAACAATTTGTAATTATTATTCTAAATTGTTTATTTGAGAATTTCAAATTCACAACTTCAAATTGAAGTATAGTTAACAATTTGTAATTATCAGTTCTAAATTGTTTATTTGAAAATTTCAAATTCACAACTTCAAATTGAAGTATAGTTAACAATTTGTAATTATTAATTCTAAATTGTTTATTTGAGAATTTCAAATTCACAACTTCAAATTGAAGTATAGTTAACAATTTGTAATTATTAATTCTAAATTGTTTATTTGAGAATTTCAAATTCACAACTTCAAATTGAAGTATAGTTAACAATTTGTAATTATCAATTCTAAATTGTTTATTTGAGAATTTTAAATTCACAACTTCAAATTGAAGTATAGTTAACAATTTGTAATTATTATTCTAAATTGTTTATTTGAGAATTTCAAATTCACAACTTCAAATTGAAGTATAGTTAACAATTTGTAATTATTATTCTAAATTGTTTATTTGAGAATTTCAAATTCACAACTTCAAATTGAAGTATAGTTAACAATTTGTAATTATTAATTCTAAATTGTTTATTTGAGAATTTCAAATTCACAACTTCAAATTGAAGTATAGTTAACAATTTGTAATTATTATTCTAAATTGTTTATTTGAGAATTTCAAATTCACAACTTCAAATTGAAGTATAGTTAACAATTTGTAATTATTAATTCTAAATTGTTTATTTGAGAATTTCAAATTCACAACTTCAAATTGAAGTATAGTTAACAATTTGTAATTATTAATTCTAAATTGTTTATTTGAGAATTTCAAATTCACAACTTCAAATTGAAGTATAGTTAACAATTTGTAATTATTAATTCTAAATTGTTTATTTGAGAATTTCAAATTCACAACTTCAAATTGAAGTATAGTTAACAATTTGTAATTTTTCATTCTAAATTGTTTATTTGAGAATTTCAAATTCACAACTTCAAATTGAAGTATAGTTAACAATTTGTAATTATTAATTCTAAATTGTTTATTTGAGAATTTCAAATTCACAACTTCAAATTGAAGTATAGTTAACAATTTGTAATTATTATTCTAAATTGTTTATTTGAGAATTTCAAATTCACAACTTCAAATTGAAGTATAGTTAACAATTTGTAATTATTATTCTAAATTGTTTATTTGAGAATTTCAAATTCACAACTTCAAATTGAAGTATAGTTAACAATTTGTAATTATTAATTCTAAATTGTTTATTTGAGATTTTCAAATTCACAACTTCAAATTGAAGTATAGTTAACAATTTGTAATTATCATTCTAAATTGTTTATTTGAGAATTTCAAATTCACAACTTCAAATTGAAGTATAGTTAACAATTTGTAATTATCATTCTAAATTGTTTATTTGAGAATTTCAAATTCACAACTTCAAATTGAAGTATAGTTAACAATTTGTAATTACTACTTCTAAATTGTTTATTTGAGAATTTCAAATTCACAACTTCAAATTGAAGTATAGTTAACAATTTGTAATTATTAATTCTAAATTGTTTATTTGAGAATTTCAAATTCACAACTTCAAATTGAAGTATAGTTAAAATTTGTAATTATTAATTCTAAATTGTTTATTTGAGAATTTCAAATTACAACTTCAAATTGAAGTATAGTTAACAATTTGTAATTATTATTCTAAATTGTTTATTTGAGAATTTCAAATTCACAACTTCAAATTGAAGTATAGTTAACAATTTGTAATTATCATTCTAAATTGTTTATTTGAGAATTTCAAATTCAAAACTTCAAATTGAAGTATAGTTAACAATTTGTAATTATTAATTCTAAATTGTTTATTTGAGAATTTCAAATTCACAACTTTAAATTGAAGTATAGTTAACAATTTGTAATTATTACTTCTAAATTGTTTATTTGAGAATTTCAAATTCACAACTTCAAATTAAGTATAGTTAACAATTTGTAATTATCATTCTAAATTTTTATTTGAGAATTTCAAATTCACAACTTCAAATTGAAGTATAGTTAACAATTTGTAATTATTAATTCTAAATTGTTTATTTGAGAATTTCAAATTACAACTTCAAATTGAAGTATAGTTAACAATTTGTAATTATTAATTCTAAATTGTTTATTTGAGAATTTCAAATTCACAACTTCAAATTGAAGTATAGTTAACAATTTGTAATTATTATTCTAAATTGTTTATTTGAGAATTTCAAATTCACAACTTCAAATTGAAGTATAGTTAACAATTTGTAATTATTAATTCTAAATTGTTTATTTGAGATTTCAAATTACAACTTCAAATTGAAGTATAGTTAACAATTTGTAATTATTATTCTAAATTGTTTATTTGAGAATTTCAAATTCACAACTTCAAATTGAAGTATAGTTAACAATTTGTAATTATCAGTTCTAAATTATTTATTTGAGAATTTCAAATTCACAACTTCAAATTGAAGTATAGTTAACAATTTGTAATTATTAATTCTAAATTGTTTATTTGAAATTTCAAATTCACAACTTCAAATTGAAGTATAGTTAAAATTTGTAATTATTAGTTCTAAATTGTTTATTTGAGAATTTCAAATTCACAACTTCAAATTGAAGTATAGTTAACAATTTGTAATTATTAATTCTAAATTGTTTATTTGAGAATTTCAAATTCACAACTTCAAATTGAAGTATAGTTAACAATTTGTAATTATTAATTCTAAATTGTTTATTTGAGAATTTCAAATTCACAACTTCAAATTGAAGTATAGTTAACAATTTGTAATTATTAATTCTAAATTGTTTATTTGAGAATTTCAAATTCACAACTTCAAATTGAAGTATAGTTAACAATTTGTAATTATCAGTTCTAAATTGTTTATTTGAAATTTCAAATTCACAACTTCAAATTGAAGTATAGTTAACAATTTGTAATTATTAATTCTAAATTGTTTATTTGAGAATTTCAAATTCACAAC